>JARKIC010000677.1:0-213800 GCA_029378375.1 Mycena olivaceomarginata | reverse complement strand
GCTGATTCCACCAAGTAGACAGGGATTTGATCCCATCTTTCGCACATTTGGGCCCTATAAACTGGTTATCAAATTGTACGAAAATCTACGCGTTCCAGGCGCCTAATTTTCGGAATTGGTGACTCAAAATTGAGTTGAATACCCAAACTCATGCCACTGCATTCCTTACTCCTCGCCCAGGACCTGTCACAAACTATACCACCCGGTGAACCGAATTGGCACAATGGATGGAAGCCCTGAATCTGTTCGATTGAATTGCTTCAGACTCTTCACATAACTGCGATGGGGTAGGTACCCCTGATAATCGCTCGTATCATCCAGCACGCCTCTTCGGTCAGATACATTATTTTCTGCTATTTAGGTTGTGCGATTGGAATTCTAGGTTGGAATATCCCGCATTTCGGCTGCAAGGGTAGCAAATCATCACAGCAGCCGCGAGAAAATTCGTGCACCGTTTGGGATTGACCGCCGCAACGTACCGTCACTTGTTTTAGGAGCTCCACAGTCGGCTGTTCCACAACAGCATACAATGTGCTCAGAAGTAGCATGATAACATTCCGCCACATCACAGCCATCTACCGGATGCAACAATGACACCCCCACGCCCGTAGTGACCGCGGGGGCGCCTACTTATCATGGAATTAAAAAGCCCTCTCTGCACATGTAGAGGTGTATTAAAAATCTATTTTTGCGTCATGTTCCATCGCATTACTGGGGAGAATCATAAGAGTGGCAGACAACAGCTGAAACCACTTTTCGACTGACAGGCCCCAACCACCGAACGAGCTTCCTTTGTGGGACGCTAGAGCCTAGAAGTAGCATTCTCTTTTTGGCATGACCGCCATTTATAGCCGTACCAACTACCTCACCTGATTCTCACGTTGTTATCCATTCCCGAAACCGTTGTCGTACAAGTTGCGCACAGGCAAGCATGTCACCGAGCCAGCCAAAAATGTCGCCAATGACATTCGTTTTGAATTAATTTCAGATCATACAAATCAAATGATTAACTCTCCAAGGTTTTCACTTCGACACTGTCAGGATGAAAAGCGATCAGATTCCTTTCACTCTTCCCAGAGATTATCAGGTTTGATTGGCCTGGTTCGCATTTGTAAGTAATGCATTGGAATAACGCAGAGCGACGCACCATGATATTCCTCATACTTGCCGCGTTTAGCGGAAGGAAGCCCTATTATTGACCACTGTGTTGCAAATTTATTTTTGATAGGCAGTTACAGACGTACCTTCGACATCTTCCAAATCCTCTCTGAGGTCATGCTTTTCAAAATGCCCACCATTTGAATGCACCTCCATTGCGCCAGGTCATCCTTTTCAAAATGCCTGCCCTTTGAATGCACCTCTATTGTGTCAGGTCATGCTTTTCAAAATGGCAGCCATTTGAAATTGAATGCACCTCTATTGTGTCAGGTCATGCTTTTCAAAATGCCCACCATTTCAATGCAGGTCATGCTTTTCAAAATTCCAGCCATTTGAATGCACCTCCACTGCACCAGGTCATGCTTTTCAAATGCCTGCCATTTTAACGCACCTCTATTGCGTCAAGTCAAGCTTTTCAAAATGCCCACCATTTGAATGTGCCTCTATTGCGTCAGGTCATGCTTTTCAATATGCCAGCCCTTTGAATGCACCTCTATTGTGTCAGCTCATGCTTTTCAAAATGCCTGCCATTTGAATGCACCTCTATTGCGTCAGGTTATGCTTTTGAAAATGCCAGCCCTTTGAATGCACCTCCATTGCATCAGGTCATGCTTTTCAAAATTCCAGCCATTTGGGATGCAGGTCTATTGTGCTGCTTTTCAAAATGCCAGCCCTTTGAATGCACCTTTATTGCACCAGTATTTACGCCTGCTCGTGGATTTTCTGCAAGTGTCTATACTCAAAACGGTACGAGCTCTTTTAATTTAATGACATTCGCAACGTTCATATAAAGTAGCTCTCATCGCATCGTCGGACATTCTGGACTACGACATGCCCATTCCCAGTCCCGATACCTTAATTCTCCCTCGTGATGAAGTCCATTCGACGACTCCTTCTCCGAATTCCAATCCTCCTGTCACGTCCGCTTCTCAATCTCCTGGAACCCCCCCGCGCGGCGAGTGCGCCTCGACTGGTGTCCCAAGTGCAGCTCGTCCTACCCTATCTTTCTGCCTTTTATCTGAAAGGTCAGTTTATGCCCTTATTAGTTAAGAATCAATCTCAATATCCACCAGGCGGTCCTATCGGCGTCGTCCACCCCATTATTGGTATGCAATCGGCCCGAAGGGTAGAAGATGTATTCCCTGCAATCAAGCGGCCAAATATGTGCTGGGACGTTTGGTAGATCTGCACTCATAATTATGTTTTCAGGATGACACTCAGCTTACACATTCCTGCATTCAGCCGATCAAGGGAATAATATTTGGCAGCCTACACACACGGATTCAGCGAATCACTATCCTGAGGGACAATAATATTATGGCCGCAACTCACCTCGATGTAGCTGCTCGAGTAAAACAATATTCTCTGCCCTATGTGCCTGCATTCAGCTCGTCGAGGGAATAATATTGTGAATCCTGCACAACAGGATTCAAATGGACAATAATATTATATGCTGGATCGGCCTCGATGCAGCTGCTCAAGTACAATAATATTCTCTCCTAGAGATTACATCCTCTACAGTTAATATTTTCTCCGTCACTTTCTCTAGCATCCTGGGGCCCGAGCTCTGGCAGTATTAACTCGATACAGCGCTGTATATGTTCTTGCAGGACAGAGACTGTTATTCCCTCCTCAGTGGAACCCCCCGGTTTAACGGAAATCAGAAGAAAATCGACAAAATGTAATTTGCTGGTTTGGATGAGAGTGGGGAATGAGGAAAACATACTTGACGCGCTGAAAGCCATATACATAATTTAATGTATGTGGTCGATTAGACTGCTATCGTGTGAATGCTGGTCTGCATAATGAGACCAAGTAAACAGGTATGCTCGAGATGACAATGGATTGTTTGAAGCTATTACTCACAACAGCGAGGGGGTATTGGGATGACTTGAAGTGGGACGTGCTTCATATCGCGCAAGTGAGTGGACTATTTCTTGCAGAGGCGCGCAAGCAGGTCAATATGAAGGGAGTGTACCGCGAAACCGCATTCGATCGCGCAATGGCCAAGCTATCTCTTGAATAAATTCAGTCTGTTCTTTAGTTGCGAACCAACATCAATTTATCATCCTATATGGAAGTGGAGGTGGAAGACAAAGCATGCGGGTATGCTAGTTGTCTACTGGGACTGGGTGTGTACACAGGCTGACTAATAGGCAAAACGCCGTGCGCGTATGCGGGATACCAAACAACTGAAAGAAGAAATTGAGGAGACACGCGCGCCATTTTGGGGGGCATGCGGGTGGTCAAATCCATTGAAAGGTACAACTGTTATCGTCATCGCGAGAATGTGCCCTGCACAGCATCAGGGTGTGCATAGAGATTCGACGATGGAGGCGACGGCGGCGATGGGAGCAGAGGCACGGGAGAGTAGACCCGGTCGAGAAAATTGAAGGGATAAATGGACGCACGACACACGACGGGAGCGACGCTTCAAGTTTGCTGCCTGCATAATTCGCACCAATGCATTAGGTGTAGACTATTTCCAGACCGAGCGCACGAGGAAGTACTGTTCCATTTCGTTTAATTCGTATGGTCACATGTCACAGACCCAAAAATCTACGAAAATTTTGGTGAGTCACAGCTCAGAGAAATAAGGTTTCATTCTCACATTTCTCACACCGCCAAATTTGATTCTTACTCAGAGTTAGAACTTCCTAATAGGCTAATTTTATTCACCTTTCTAGAGCCGTCCAGACTGATTAACAACCAATGAGATGCCCATGGTATTTCGGAGGTCTGGGAAAGATCTTTGATCTCCCGTGATACTGGTACTGTAGGAGAAATTGGATCATACGGCCGTATGAAACTGGTGCCATTATGAGGGTGAAGAGACCTTGATAAGCAAGGTAACTTGAAAAAAAGTAAAACATCCTCTGAGCTATTGAAAGCACGATTTCAAAGTCCTTTGATTGATGTGGAAGGCCATCAACCCGGTTTCACCTACCCGAGCATGGCTTAACACTCGAAAATCAGCTCGACTGAGGCGTGTTGAACGGAGGTTCAAAATAATCTGCTTTTTACTCACAGAGTACTGCATGAGTATCAAATGCTGCTTCACAAAGTTACTTGGTGAAACTAACTTCCCCTGCCAGAACTTACTTTACTTTACTTGTGGCAGGGGAAGTGACTTTCAAAAGTAAAGTAAAGTGGTAGTACAAGTACAAAAAAGTAGCTGCACTTGGTCTTTTTCCTCCTATGTACGTCGTAAGTAGTTGGCAAGGCTTTCTGGCAGTTGTTCCTTACCCACACTGGTCGCACTAGTCCGCTGAAGAAGCCAGATCACATCGGATTTTCTTCTGGTGACATCGCAGCCACGCCTATCTCCTTGCGAAGTGCTGCCTAATTGTAAATTCAGAGGTGCATACCTTTCTTCGTGGGCTTGAGAGCTTGGGCATGGTTTTCAGGGCGGAGAGGTACAGTATGAATCCAATGCAACTACCTCTCAATTTATAGTCACAATTGACAGCCAGTGGATATATTCCGGTCCCAGAATCCACAATTTATCGACCGCGAGGGCTCAATATGAGGGGCCTCGGTCCGAGGGCGGATTCATTTGTGGATTCGGATGACCGCGGCGCGAAATTCGTTAAAATTGGGCGATGACTGCCGTTATGGCTGCCAGAACTCCTGAGCTCTTCTTACGGCCTTAGGTTGGTCTCGAGAATCTAGACGGTGCACTTTTGAGGTCTGAGCAGTGTCTTTTCGTTCGGTGCTGCATGAGAGGCGATAATCCACCACCCCATATCTTGGAGCAACAGGATTTCGTTAGCGACGACACGGTCACCCTTGAAATCCGCGGCCTCGACGTGCACGGAGGGTCATTTCTTCTTCTTGCCGCCGGTGAATCTATCGCGGAAGCTGGTAGCGCGAATCCACATGTGGGCCCCCATGCGAGCAAAGAACAAATAATACGGCACCAAAGGCTGCACTTTTGAGTCTGGCTTCCCGAGCAAGGCACTAAAATGATGTGGCATCCAAGGTTAAAATTTTTGTATGGCGTATAAGTAGCTCCAATATAAGACGGGAGCGAGCGAAGCGAGCGACTGCGATCAGGACGCGAAGCGTCCTGTGAGCTTGCCGGTTAGATGCCAGAGAGTGGGGGGTCGATGAAGCGGGGCCACGACCTTGGGGCGCGCAACGTTTCGTAGGCTCGTTGTAACGGTGCGGGATGCTCCGTTAATTTAAGCGAGGTCAGGAGCAAGGAGAGCACGGGGAGCGGGGCACGAAACGGGCGTTGGAAAGACAAGGTACGGAAAATACAGGCTGTTCATTAAATACACTAATAATCCCCTGGAGGTGAATCCACTTGAGCTCCGTCGTTTCACATACCTCCAGGAAGGCGAAAGCCGAACTGGAGGGTTACGACAGCGATCAGGGACAGCGCCGCTACATTATCCCCCTTCTAGCGCTGGAGGAACGACAAGCGCGGAATTTTTTGGAGGGCGGCGAGGTTTAGGAATGTGGACGGGGTCGAGACGATCGGGTGGACGTGAGACGCGTCCAGAGTGTGTGGTTGTGACCGTGGGTGGAACGAAGTTGGAGCGAAGGTTTTGGCGGAGTGGTGGAGGTGTTGGGGTGCGACGAGTCGCAGGAGGGATGGCGGTAGAAGTCGTGGGTGGCGGATCGGTGGTAAGAATGCCAGGGGGCGACGAATCTGAAGAAGGAACAGTAGAAGGAGTAGAATCAGAATCAGGTTCATTCACCGGGTAGGTTTTTTCCAATACAACGCGTTGCGGACGAGGAGCACGAGGATGACGACGGTGGAATCGTTCGAGCATCTCGTCAGCGGTATGAGGGATGTCGGAGAGGGGAACCCAAGCATCTTCGTCTTCCGATGTGTCGCGGAAGTGCACAAGGTACTCGTAACGGTGACCAGTCTTGCGAGCATCACAAATAGCCGCAATGTGAGTTGCGGGATCATCGTCTGGAGCTAACTCGAAGCGGTGAGGGTCAGCGTGCGGGTGAAACTCGGAGGGATCATTGTAGGGTTCAAGGAGGGAGACATGGAAGACAGGATGAAGACGAGAAAGGTAAGAAGGAAGACGCAGCTTAAAGGCCCGGGTTCCAACAGCGCGTTCTACCGGATAAGGACCAAGGCGGCGATGATCGAGCTTAATGGATGGTCGGGTAGTCTTGATGTTGCGCCGGAGGAGCCACACAAGACGGCCAGGCTGGAGGTCCGGCATGGGATTGTGGTGGCGGTCGTAAGCACGAGCTTGAACTTCTTGGGCATGTTCCAGCTCGGCCCGAAGTTCCGCGTGGATGCGTTCGAGTCGAGTCGCAAGATCGGTGGCAGCAGGAACGGGCGGAAGGGGTGTTTTCTGTCAGTCGAGGTTCGAAGGTGGGGTGGAACCCAATGTTGGCGAAAAACGGAGATTGTTTGGTGGACGAGTTCTCGGAGTTATTGAATGCAAACTCGGCGAGAGGGAGGTAGTCGACCCAGTCATCCTGTTGATAGGAGACGTAGGCTCGAAGGTAGGTCTCGAGTGTCTGGTTGGTACGCTCAGTGAGTCCGTCGGTTTGCGGGTGATATGCCGTGGAGGTGCGCGCATCAACTTGCAAGAGACGTGTGAGCTCTGACCAAAATTGGGAAATGAAGACTCCACCGCGGTCAGAGATCATAGACTCGGGGAGTCCATGATAGCGGAAAATCCGGTCGAGGAAAAGCCAGGCGAGCTCGGGAGCCTTGATCGACTCGTTGCAAGGGATGAAGTGAGCGGCGCGGGTGAGGCGGTCGCAAACCACGTAGATCGAGTCGTAGCCGTGCGAAACCGGAAGTTTGACAATGAAGTCCATCGAAATTGAGAGCCAAGGATGGGTCGGGATATCGAGGGGTTGTAAAGGCCCATAGGGACGGTGTCGGACGGCCTGGATCCGAGGGCAAATGTCACACGCCTTCACATAGCTTCGGACGCGCGTGTACAATCCCGGCCACGAATAATCCCGTTGAACATTTTGAAGGGTACGCGTGCGGCCGGGATGTCCTGCAATGACGGAGTCATGACGTGAGCGCAGAACATCTGTACGGAGGGGTTCAGGAACAAAGAGACGCCCCTTGTGAAATACCATCCCGCGTTCGGCGACAAAGTCAGGATCGCCTTGCGCAAGAGCTTCGCGCCACTCCGGGTCGACCTCCCACGCATCTTGGAAGCGTTTGAGGAGTTCGGAAGAGTCGATCGAGAGTGTGGTGAGGGCAGAAAGGGTAGCGGATGGAGGAGGAAGCAAGGAAGGAGAAGGATGGAGGGTGTGATCAGGGAATAAAGGCTCGGTGTGATAGGGCTTGAGAAGCGTTTTGAACTGCGCTTCAAGAGCCTCATCCCCCTTCTGAGGGACGAAGTCCGGGCGTCGGGACGGAGCATCTGCGACGTTCTTGAGACCGGGACCCCATTCGAGCTTGAAATTAAACTCTGAAAGGAACATAGACCAGCGCGCCTGACGGCGATTTAAAACACGAGTAGACATGAAATACTCAAGGTTTTTATGGTCCGAAATTACCGAGACTGGAGTTGAAGTCCCAATAAGCCAGGCGCGCATGTCGCGGAAGGAATCCACAACAGCAAGGAGCTCCTTGTCATACACCTCGTAGTTGATTTCGGCGGGAGAGAACTTGCGGGAAAAATACGCGACTGGGTGAAGTTGGCCGTCGTCATCTGGCTGCTGAAGTACACCAGCGAGCGCAAAGTCGGACGCATCAGTAGCGAGGGTGCAAGGCCGAGTCGGGTCGAAGTGTCGGAGCACGGGTTGGGAGAGGAGCGCGGACTTGAGTTTATCGAAAGCGTCGCGCGCCGAGTCAGAGAACGCAAAGAGGACATCCTTTTTACAAAGGGAAGTCAGTGGAATCGCAATGGAAGAATAATGGTCAACGAAGCGGCGGTAAAAATTCGTAAAGCCCAAAAAGGACTGAACGTCTTTGACAGAGCGAGGCTCGGGCCAGGAGCGGATCGAGTCGAGCTTCTTGGGGTCCATCTTGATACCGTCCACACCGATTACATAACCGAGGTAGGTGACCTCAGACCGGTCAAAGTCGCACTTCTCCGGGTTAGCAAAGAGGCGAGCTTCTTGAAGCCGGTCGAGCACTTTCTTGACATGCTCGTCATGTTCTTCCTGGGAACGGGAGAAGATCAGAATATTGTCAAGATAAACAACACAAAAGATATCAAGGTAATCGCGCAGCGTATCCATGATGAAGGCTTGGAAAGTCGACGGCGAATTTGAAAGGCCAAAATTCATGACGAGAGTTTCGAACAAGCCGAGCGGGGTACGAAAGGCTGTCTTCCACTCATCGCCTTCCTTGATTCGGACGAGGTTGAAGGCGTTCTTGAGGTCAATGACCGAAAAAACCTTGCAGCCTTGCGTCCTGTCAAGAAGATCGTCAATAAGAGGTAAAGGATAACAGTTCTTTTAGTAATTGAATTTAAAACCGCGATAATCAACACAGAGTCGAAGGTCGCCAGATTTTTTCCGGGCGAAAAGGATCGGCGCAGCTGCAGGAGATGTTGAACGTCGAATGAAGCCCTTCTTGAGGTTTTCATCGAGGTATTTGGCCAAGGCATCGCGTTCTTCCTGAGAAAGTCGATACATCGGACCAAAAGGAGGAGTTTTGCCATCTTCGATTTCAATCGAGAGGTCATAAGGCCGGTGCGGAGGGAGAGCATCCACCTCGATGTCGGAAAAGACGGTCGAAGCCCAGGGCATATATTTAGCAGGGAGGGCGCGCAGCGCAGAAGGGTCGTGAGGTTCGTCGGGGAAGTCCGGGCTGAGATCCGGGTCATGAGTCGAAGGCATTGAGCTCATCGCAGAGAGTTTGTAGTAAGAAGAATCTGCGGAGTGGAAACGAATCAGTGAAATATCACAGTTCTTGGTTTGTTTACGAAAACGGTGGGGGTTCAAAACACGAATTTTGGGAGTGGGAGCAGGAACAGGGTGTGTGCGATCAAGGATAGAACGACCGAAGCCGTTAAGTCCTGTCAGCGCTGAGAGGAAGGAACCAGGAGTAGGGTTGGGAACAGGAGCAGGATCAGGGGAGGATGTGCACATCAGAGGAGTAGGCGCGCTGTCCGCGGACGAGCGCAAGGACGAGTCGTGGGCCAAACACTCATCATCAAAGGTGTATCTATAGTAGGTACAGGGGTGGAGGAAGGAACAGGAGAGGATTTCGGAGCAGGAGCAAAAGAGACAGAGCGACGGAAAAAAGGAAGTAACTCGCCGTTAAGACCGAAGCCCAGGCCGACAGAGGTTACTGAGGTCGAGTTGAGAGAGGAAGAGCCCGGGGCGAGTTGAGGAAGACCGAAGCCTTGCGCAACCACGCGTACGGGCCTAGAGCGGACAAGATTGCAGCAGGAGAGGGTGAGGTCCATGTTGGCCCAGTCAAGAGTGGGGTTGTGACGGCGCAGCCAGTCCAAACCGAGAATGACCGGGTAGCCAACAGACACAACGCCGAGTCGGATAACCTCAGAATTGAGTAACGACGTCGTGAGTGACCAAGCCGCCAGCGATGGGTCGATCGTCGACAGCAGTGATTGGAACCGGAATGTCCTTAGCCGCTCGCGGGAGCGAGTGCCTCTGGGCAAACCGATCAGAGATGCAGGAGGCGGAGGCACCACAGTCGACCAGAGCAAAGGTCTGAACTGGAGGACGCCCAGGAAAGGAGAGAGAGACATTGATGAAGAAATGGTCTGGAGAATTCAAGTGAGAGAAGGCAGCAAAAGCGAAACGAGGAGAAATATAATTTTGGGGTATGAAACGTCCAGCCAAATTAAAGTCCATAATATATTCAAAAGTACCCCTAAAATCCCTCCAGAGGTACACTTAATTCAAAAAGTTTTCTCTGGCCGATTTGGCAGTTTTGATATAATTTACGAACATGTCTGAAGTGGATTTTGCCATTTTAGTCAAGTGTCACACAATGTTAGTCTCCCAATGTCAGACTCAAAAAAAAAAAAAAATAAGATAGTCGAAATTTTTGTTTGTATTGAGTCTGATTCAATTGTCGATGGTCAACCCGCGGATGAATTCACGTGATTTTCACGTGCATCCACGTGCCGTTCTGACATTGAATCCTGCTCTTGTTATTGTAATTTACACTTCCGGGGCCATTGAGTGGGCCATAGAAGCAAGCAGCAGCATCCCTGAATTTTATTGGTATGCTCAGACGTAGGGGTGCTGCTTCTTGAGTGTGGGAACGGCACGTGGATGTACGTGCTTGTCACGTGTTTGGTTGTCCAAATCCATCTGGCCCCCAGTCTGACCTGCCTAAATATGTTTTGTATTCCGGTGCCCGGATACGTAAGGGAGAGCTCGCTAATACAGAGTTTTTTTTTCGTAACTGGAGATTCCAAATATTTACAACTAATCACTCTCTAAGATCCATACCATAAGTATTTAATTTAAAGCCAAGTGCAGCATAACATTTTCTCGGTTGTGGATATTCCCGCTCAGTTGGATGTTCAAGGTTATGTGAAAGCTTGGGCCAGTGGTGGAGTTGGGAGAGAGAGGTTCGTGTACACAGCGGACAACGATATTGAAGTCATGAATCTCGTTGGTCTTGAAAATGATTCTGAGTGAGTTCATCTTCATTTCCAGTGGAGCATTCTATAGCTACTGAACTCTACCAGTACTTGGCAATTCGATAACCATATTCCACGCTCAATGATTCAGCCCGGAAATCTTGTGGAGATCCTTGTCTCTTTCCGAGTTGCACCTTTTGCCAAAGGTGTCAAAAAGGTGCAATGTCATCTTCATCGAGTGCTGAAAATTAGTAGCAAAGCTACTCCATGTATGTATATACTATCCTTGTGCAAATACAAATTTACTTTCGTTGCAACTGCGTCCCTCTTTCAGTGTTCACTGTCAAGAGTCCCAATTCCGATCCATTCCTGTTCCATTTGGTGTCAATTGGTCTCATTTGTTCCGAAAATGTTCAAAAATGGTGACAATTCTCAGGGACCTGTCAATTTTCACATTCCTCGCCAATCTGACATTTTTTAACATTTGCGATGAATTGTAAAGAAATTTCAGCGATTTTGTACAATTGGCAACAAAAAGCAAAGGGGGTTTTTCCTGATGAAGCCGGACCACTCATGAAGGCGAAACGGGGAGGAATCGAAAGAAACAACCGAGAATGTGATAGCAATCGTCACCATCATTGCTGTCATCGCCGTCGTCGCTGTCGTCGCCATCGTCGCCCGTGAGCCAATGGATATGGGTCGTTTGTGTAGACGGGGTGTGGTACGACAAGGCAGAAGGCACACCAGTGACGTCCGTGACATCAGTGACACGCAGCCCAAAGCGGCAACGCGAATGGACGAGAGCCTGACGAGAACAATAAAGACCGTCTATTCAAGAGTAAGAAATTCTGAAGAGGGGGTAGGGACCCCCCTCCAGATTATAATTTGATTAAGATTTGGAAGAGGGTCGAAAAAATTCCAAGTGAGATCTGAGCCCGATGGGGTCCTGACGGCTGTCCCGGCATCTCGGCAAAATGACCGAAATTATTCCCCAGCATAAATCTAATCTTATGGAAAGTCACCCATTACCATCACTTTTTTTTTCTTTCTGAAAACTGGGTCAATAGTAGCGATTACCAAATCGGGACACAAACTCGTCACGAAGTTCGGTCCGCCACCATATTTCGCGGGCGTTGTCAAAGTAGCGAGTAGGCTGCCTGTGGACAGACAAGGTGGGTCGGTCGTCCGGAAATGGGGTGCACGGGTGAACGATAAAAGCGGTGGGGTGGTCCCAAGAAGTCGTAGAAGCGTAGAGTAAGAATCTGGTGAAAATAGAAGAAGTGCCGTGTGGGCGTGAAGTATGGATAAAGCTCGGTAAGACTCGATGGGGGCGGTATTCTGATGCTCGGGTGCTCGGTGTTCACTGGCGACGTGCTCGCGTTGAAGCACTCTGGTCACTGGTCGCGGGGATGCTCGTAGTTCGGGTGTAAGAAGGTAATAATTGGCCATATTTACGTACAAAACAAATAAGCGGTCGTGAGACCAATCGATCGTAAGGTGGTTTAAGAACCAAAGCAGTCAGGACAATTTCAAACAGACAGGGCTGCTCAGAATAGTGCTGGGTATCATCTGGCAATTTGCGGCATGCAATTAGCTCTCCATACCAAGTCACGCTTTTCAAATCCGTGATAAAAAAAACAAGCTAGGCTGTATTTGGCAGGGATAAGGAAACACTTGAATGATTTAAGCTTTTATCATCAAACTTAAATTGTGAGCGAGAATATCGCAACCAGGGCTCAAATTGTAGCTGTGGACTCCCCACAAGCGAGAATATCACAGCCAGGGTTCAAATTGTAGCTGTGGACCCCCCGCGAGCGAGAATATCACAGCCAGGGATTAAATTGTGGCTGTGGAATCCAGCACTGCCACACCCGATATGGAGAGTTGCGTGACCTCTGGTTTAACAACCAAAGCAGCCAGGACAATTTCAAACAGACAGGGCTGCTCAGAATAGTGCTGGTATTATCTGGCAATTTGCGGTATGCAATTAGCTCTCCATATCAAGTCACACTTCTCAAAATCCATGATAAAAGCTAGGCTGTATTGGCAGTGTCTTCCTTTACAGGTTTCTCTCCTACTATTTCAACATTGCATTATGTTGGTTGACCTAAATTTATAGTGATCTGGGCTGCACCAGGGCGTACAAGTTGGGTATTTGGGGCCTTTTTGTGCCAAAAATACTGAAAATAACCAACTTGCGAGCCACGTTGCGAGCCCAAGACCCCATTGATTCTGGTGAACTAAATTGTGAATATGCTCCATTTTTCAAGCAATTCCAGCCTGCCTTCGCGGTTTTTTGATCGCGTGCGAATCTGCCAAATCGATTTTCGAGAAAACTCCTGATTATTTTATTCTGAGACAACGCAACCGGTATCATATGGCTTAAATTGTTACTCGAATTTCATGCCACAATTTTATTTGGAGTGATTTGACTCAGAAATGGGCCTAAAGGAGTGCGTGCAGGACTTTCCATCGCCGCTGTATTCACAGCGCCGGTTCATCAATTTAATAGAGAGCTTGCGCAAAAGTCGCACGAGCCGCACGCCGCTTTTGTGCATTGCGCAAAGCCGCGGGTTTTTCTTTGTTGTTCTTAATTCTTGTCCTGCTAAATACCATTCAATACCCCTCAAATCCCATATTCCACTCCTGAGAGTGCTATTTGTTGGATGTGCAACTGTGGGAGACCGCATTTCAGGTCTTTCTGAGCAGTGTGGGACGTATTCTGCTCTCCAACAGCCAAATAAGTTGTCGGGGGGTGCACATAAAAAATGTGAATATGCCAGGCCCTCGATTTGACCTCAGGGCAACCGATCTGAGCAAAATGGCTGAAAATTCGAAAAATTCCGGCCGCGCCCTAAGTTCCCCAAACAGCTGTAAGTTTGCATATTTTCAAAACTCACCACCTTCCACACACAGGGCCCGGGCGGCGTCGGCCCGAGGCCTTAAGACTTGTGAAGGTTTTAAGAGGTTCGAGGTCCGAGCTAGGCTCGAATCCAGCCTGGAACCAATGACGAATTGACTTACCCTCGGGGGAATGAATAAAAACTGGCTGGTTTGGGCAGGGAATCAAAATTTCCCTTAAATTGTGCGTGCTGAATAAATGTACATTTGGACACTCATACACGACATAGCCAAACATATTGCATTGAAATACCATTCGGAAAACAAGCGGATGAGCGCCTTCAACTTGTGAAGAAATGGTTCCGAAACACTCGAGAGCGTCCACCAGGTTTTTTCCTGATGTGCTAGGAACAGCGCAATGCGTAGGTAGCTGTTTGGTCATACCCTTCAATTGTTCTTTCGAGAGCTCCTCTTCTGGGCCCTCGCGCTGTTCACTCAACAAATTGAATTCGCGCCAGAGCTTGAAATGATCCCATATACACCACCAGCGACACGCAGCGCACGGCTCTCGGTACACCTCCCACCAGCCCTCTCTGCACTCCTCACAATGGTCTTTTACGACGCTACTGATGGTACAGCGAAACATTGCACACGAACTCGCCGTAGGAAAGCCCTTCAGTTCGTCCCTTGTAGAAATACTCATATTGGTCCTAGAAGTGTTGCAGACCACGAGTCCAAGGTTATTTTCGCCTGCCTGATCCCCGGTTTGCATTTTGACTCGAAAAGGTGAGCTCAACCCCCGACAGCACTGGCCAGCTGTGAGGATTTTTTCTCTTGGTAGAAATACTCATACTGGTCCTAGAAGTGTTGCAGACCAAACCCCCCATCAACGCCGCCCTTTGTCTTCATCGCTGTCCGTCGTCTTCAGCGCCGCCCGTCGTCTTTAGCGTGCATCTACGGCCAATCGCAATGAGTTCAAGCACACAAGTCGGAGATCGACTCTGACACTAACCTGGGTATCTTTGGTAGCGAACTAGCAAAACCGGCGGACAATTAGGTCAGGCGTGCTCAATGAAAAACGTCGCTGCTGGCTCCATTTAGGCTGTCAACGGCTCTCTTTGCTCCTCGGGCAGCAACTCGTCATCGACGACTACGTACAAAGATACACCGCCCACAGATTCCTCAGTACTTCCAATGCCCACCGCCTACGCTTGAAGAATATTTTACAGGTGGCCCAGTTGAAGATGCCAAACTTGATGCATGGCACCAAATGCCATTTTGAATCACATGCTCCGTGCTGCCATTTTGTACCCAGTGCTTCACTATTGAATGGTTTAATTCGCATTTTGAACCCCATGGCACCGAATGCCATTTTGAATCACCAGTGAGCAGCGGAGGACAGGCGCTTGTACGATGGTGCGGTGTTGGTGGGGAACGCGCTACTGGGGCACAGTGCAGAGCGTTTGGCGTAGCCACCAGTGAGAGACGGGTGGAGGGCGCTGGGGTCAAATGATGCCGAGGTAGCGGTGGAGGGTGCCGTGAACGGGACATTGAAGTTGAAAGATGCCCCGAAGGTGAACGGGGCGGACTGGCAGGCGGTGAGCCGGAGGGGCTCGGGCGCGTCAACCTCTCCGCACTTGGGAATGGCAAAGAGCTGGTCCATGGCGGCAATCTTGGTTCTGAGTTGGAGGAGCATCGGATGGGTGTGCGGCACGGGGCGGAAGTAGCGCTCTAGCAGCTCGTTGAGGGCATCTGAGATGGGGAAGATGTACCGCAGATAGCCGTCGTCGGTGAGGAACGCCCATGTCCGAGTCGAGGGCCTTGCGCCAGGGATACTATGAGTGTTCACAGCTGGCCGAGGTTTCCACCGTTGCAACGCTTATGCCGAAGGAAATATTACGTTGACTGGTTCAATTAGGTGTCCATGGCTGAACATGAACTATGAAGCTCTAGTTTACAGCTCTTTGTGGAACATAGGGCGCGGCCTGTTTTTTTTTTTCTGGGGTGCGTTCAGGAGATCCGCTGCTGTGAGCTCAATTCTCAACCGTTTGGTGGGTCAAGTTTGGGTGTTTTGGCTGTCATGCAGAACGAGTGCCAGAGTGCCATTAATGCTCCGATTGACCTAGATTTTTTGATATAATGGACTTGAGTGTATTCCGGAGGGCACCCAATACCGGGATTTTCAATGTGACCTGTACTGAAAATCCATCTCTCTCTTTATAAAATTATTATTCCTGTCCGTCCGAAGCCTTTTAAACTCCGCTTTTGGCTAATCAGCTCCAAGTCGTTGGAACGTCAGCTTTAATCTTCGGGAAGGCGCCCATTTGCGCACTAAATCGCTGTAAGTCTCTTATTTACTGATCTCTTTCTTGCCCTGCTTCCACCCCTACGGAACGCACTCATTTCGCCGAGGCGGTTGCCAATGGCTGAGATACATATTGCCGTTGGGGCTTGATTCGAATCTGCGATTGGGGCGGCTGGAAGTACCGAGTTCAGCAGCCTTACAATCGTGAAATATCTCATCTCTTATGCGGATGATCCTTCTGAGCGGCGGGAGGACTATATGAATCCTAATAGTCCACCGTCCTTAAAATGCTTTAGCTGTGGTAGAACCTGTCACTGCATTCAGTTGTTTAATCTATCTGGTTTTTGTCGAGTCTCTGCTCCGTTCGTTGTTTCTGAAAACAACTTCGAATTGAATGTCACAATGTTGACACAATTCTGCCAATTCTCACCGAAAAGACAGGATTTCTTGTCCCGGTAACAGTAAGAGCTTGCGTTGGGCATTTTCATGGTGAGACCGCCGAGGCGTACTGGCCATCTGCAAACAAAATCGGTGGCCACGCACGGCAGGCAAACAATGGCCATTCAATAGTGAAGCACTGGGTACAAATGGCAGCACGGAGCATGTGATTCAAAATGGCATTCGGTGCCATGGGGTTCAAAATGCGAATTAAAACCATTCAATAGTGAAGCACTGGGTACAAAATGGCAGCACGGAGCATGTGATTCAAAATGGCATTCGGTGCCATGGGGTTCAAAATGCGAAGCACTGGGTACAAAATGATCCAGAGATCAAGCACCTCTTGATTCTGCCCGCCAAATCGCTGCTTTTTCACGTGATATATTACGTCATCGATGACGCATGCTTGCCATGCTCGATGACGTATGCTTGTCACTATTTGTATTGAGCTCCACCCAAGCTCCACCTGTGCTGAATTGCAGATTCACGCAATTCTTACACATTTTGAAATTCTGCGCAACAAATATCTTTACCTTGATGAGAGTAGTAAGTCATTTTGGGGTCCACCCAATCTTGCTGCTTTCAATTTTATCTCAAATGCACTCACCAAAGCTGTGAAATGAAGTTTAATGATTCCACCCTGTTTCGTTGTTGAAGGTCAGGCTGCAAATCCCTTAGAAGATAAAATTTTGATTCCTGGTGGTGCAAGTCAATATTTCAACAAGAAATCATTGAAAGCTGCGGTGAAAAAGCTGCATCCTCTGCGTCAGCCGACCACCGTCCAGACAATCAGAAGGAGGGAAACATCAATTTAGAAATTTCATAATTGCTTAACTTTTAGGTTACGAGTTTGTGCAGCTGAAATTCCTAGAGCCGTCTCCTCTTAATTAACACATTGCCTCGTGTATTTACATGACCCCACACGCTCCGAATGCAGGCTCGGACCAAGTTGCACGTACAGTAGAGCGGGACAAGAGCGCAACGCGACGAACCGAGTGCGAGACGCAGCGGTGGCCAAATGCGGTCATAGCTCCGGCATCTAGACTCGTAACCAGCCTGCCTACGGCATTCTAACAAGGCGAGCTTGTTGCCGTAGGCAGACTGGTACTTCTCGGGCTGTGTGAAGGGGCTGAGGCGGAGTTTGAAATTAAGTTAGTGAGGCCGATGACGCAATGATGCAATGAGCTGCGGCAATTCCGGAGATCACGGTCCGAAGTTGATCGCCACTAAAACTACCCTCAGGTTTTACGGTGTTCTGTGCCACAAATACAAAATGTAAGGAGGCAAAATTGGAGGGATACAATTTTCATTCATTTTCCCCGCTTCAACCAAAAAATAGCTTCAAAATTGAGCACAAAATGAGTAAGATTTTTAAAAGGTCACTTGAATTTCAAACTCCGCGACAGCCCTTTTGGCGGCTCCGAGAAGCACCAGCCTGCCTACGGCAACAAGCTCGCCTTGTTAGAACGCCGTAGGCAGGCTGGTTACGAGCCTATCCGGCATCAATCAAAACCAAGCACCAGCATACAGTACCTCAAGATGCCGACAATCCGCTTCCAATTTCTTGTTTGCGTCGAGCGCCTCCACATGCAATTGATTTGCCGGTTCTGTATGAGTGTGGTCTCGTTCACGGTTCACTATCGAACCCTTTGGACTTTCATTCGTGGCGCTTCGGCGGCCCGGCGCGTTGGGACGACTGAATTGTGGAATGTCCTGTGAAATGTCCTCACCCAGCGATGAATATGTGGTCGTGGGCGATGTGGGAACACCATGGCCATGATACGCTGAAACGTAGCGGGTGCGTTGCAGTCCCCAATT
This sequence comes from Mycena olivaceomarginata, assembly GCA_029378375.1. Taxonomy (NCBI): domain Eukaryota; kingdom Fungi; phylum Basidiomycota; class Agaricomycetes; order Agaricales; family Mycenaceae; genus Mycena; species Mycena olivaceomarginata. Next base: position 195,731 of record JARKIC010000677.1, on the reverse strand, counting down.
TACATGGTATGACTGACATACGTCCCGTATATAGTTGCGAAAGCCGTTTTCCAAACGTCTTCCGCAATCACAGGAATCTGCTCGTACGCGTCCAACATATCAATCTTGGATCGATATTTCGCCTGCGCACAGTCCATTCTGATCTGGTATTGGTCAGGAAATGGAGTAACATCCTTCAGCGTATTAGCGTTGCGTTTGCGACAATCAATCGCAGTACACAGCATGCCCGTCTTTTCGGGTATACACAACATAGGTGCGGCCTGAGTGGTCTGCACGGGCTCCTACCATCCTGCGCGAACATACTTTTGTATCTTTTCGCTCAGTTGGGGCTTCATTGCATCCGGACAACGAGGTAAATGGTAGTGGTATAGCATTTTCTCGTCAATAAGTGGAATGCGATGGTTTACCGCCCGTAGTGGTGGCATTTTTTCTGGAACGCCCGACATAATATCAGGGCTGATTTCCATCCATCGCTCCCGTAACCGTGGAATATCATCGTCCGTGAACTTGAGCTTGCCAGACTCAATCTCCTTGACGTGAATTTCCGTGGCGGTGCGGAACATTTTTGACAAGTGTTCCTTCACCCCTTCCGCCAATACCTCTGGTAATTGTGCCTGAGGCGTTGGCTTAGGCGGGTTCTGGAGTGGGTTAAGTCTAGCGCACTCCTGAGATTGTTCCACCGAATGTTTGTCGGGAAAATCAAGCCGTGAAAACTCCATGATCATCTCAGGGAGCTTTTCACCCGTGGCGGTAGTAATTTCTCCCGTCTACTGTAACTCCTAAAAGATTCCGAGTAAGTATTAGTAAAATATCTGTAATCTAGAATGTACGAGCGAGGCGCTGACTAATGATCCGAGCCGGCGGCGTATTAGCGCGTCGGCTTGCTTAAGTAATATTCCCACACTCCCCTCAAGCCGAAATCAACCCAAGGGCTTGAATCAACGGTTTGAACTTGAAGGCGGCAAGAGACTTTGTAAGTACATCTACTGTCATCTCGGCTGTTGGGCAATAAATGACTTCGAGAGTGCTGTTGTCGATTTTCTCATGGATGAAGTGGTACCGAATGTCGATGTGTTTGGTACGGGCGTGAAATTGTCCGAGTTAGATGATCATGAGGAAAGTGATGGGTCCGAAGAGTTCGGAAATAAAATAACGAAACCAAAGGGCTAGTGTTACCGGTGTCAGGTTCAGAACCGATCCTGAACCTGAACCGGAGGGGCTTAAGAAGCGCTTAATCAATGTCCTTCAGATGTGCTTCAAGATTTTATTTATCATGGGAAGAAGTCTCAAAATAGTGAAGCACATTTGAAGCGTTGAAGCTCCTTTGGAGGAGCTTCAACGCACTTCAAAGTGCTTCAACTCATGGCTCACAGCTATGTACGCCGCCTATATCATGATCTATTGATTTTGAGAGCGCGGAGGCTCCGCATAACGTCCTCCATGTTCGAGGCGGCCCCGGTCCATTCACCCTCCCAACCCGGCCCCCTACGCTGCATATCACCCTTTGAAGATGGCTGAACCTTCAATGCGCTCCTCGATGGAGCTAGAGGGATTTTCTGCTCGTTAGTTAACCTGGGTTTCTCGACCGCACACTGGGCATTTGTATCTTCACCTCTCCCTTTCTGTGGTACCGAGGCGGTGGAAACAAGGTCGGGCAGAACCTCTGGTCCTAGGGTCCGTACGAGCTTCACCATTTGGCGTTGTCGTGAGGAATCCGAGAGAGGTAATGCCGAATTCGACGGATCCTGTGTGCAGTCCATGAAGCAGCCGGCGGGTCGGAGAATAATGGTAACACTGAAGCGGGGCTCGAACGCAGGGAGTGGCCATGGTCTGTCGAGCTGGACGTCTGAAAGTTTCCTCTGTCGGTGTCGTGAAAAGGTGGCACTTCTCCTGGGATCGCCCCAAGCTTGCTTGTGCAACGCATTAGGGAGTGAGGCGCTTTGCGGGTGGTTGGGGGAGCTCGTGGGCTCGCCATTGTAACGTTTTGACGACGTACAGCAGTCAAAACGTTTATATTGGTTGCAGGGCTGCGTAAACCCGTTTCAAAGCGTTACCGTTTACGCCGATGTTTGAACTGCCACCTGATGCGTGTTGCGTCTGGATCGCCGGAGAGCCATGGAGATCGCACCGCGTTTCACTGAGACTGGAATTATGCCGTTCAGAATCCGTCGCTTCATGCTGCTCTTGGTTTATCTGCAATATCTTCTGTTGAAATTGTTTTGCCGCCCATTATTCTGCTGGGCAATATGCATCTCTGAGGTCGTTTTGAGCTCTTAGCATACATGTGTGCAATTTTGTGGGAGTGCATGAACGTGATTCCCTAGCTTTTTGAGTCAGGGTGGGAGAGATACATATTGTATTCCTTACCGTCATAATCTCGTGCAAGGCAAATATGACGTCATCCAAGCGCTATCTCAGATCTGAGCTCAAGCTCGATGCCGAGCGCACGGCCTGGTGGGGCGCGAAGCGGCCCGCCGCGCTCTTGTTGAATTTCAAACTTGCGATGCGAGTCTGAAGCCGGTCACGGAGCGGTGCTGTTATATTTGTGGACACATTTGTGGATGTGGACACCATTTGTGGATGTGGACATAGACAGGTTGCGCAACAGCCATTCAAGCCATCTGATGGCTGATTTTTGCGTGCGCAAACCAGTGGCTGGTGGCTTCAATGGCTGATAGCTTCGATGTAAAATAGGTGGTATCCATGACCAACATGGACCCCAATGTGGGGAGCTTGCCTGTATGAATTCGTTTCGAGGCTGACAGAAAGCGAAATTCCATAAAATACATGGTTTCCCCTTGTCGTTCTGCGGTTGGTTGAATGGAACCAGTGTGGGATGCACTGATCAACCTCTAGGTTCACTAAGCTCGGGCAAATTATGCGCCCGGCGGGAACCGTGGGAAATCAGCTTGATATTCCAACAAATTCCTCCTGCATGGAGTCGCAAGCCGCGCTCAGGGAGGCCGGGCCAAAGCCGGGGCTTTCGGGCCAAGCCAACGCCAGAACTCCAAGCAGCGGGCAGGGGAGCTCAATCGTGTGCCATTCTCAAATCCAGAGCTCTTGAAGCAGCTCGTCAAAGTCATTGTCTCAAATGATCTAGTTCGTGATGCTGTTGGCTCCTAATTTTATAAGGAAAGAGCCGTGGGAGGCTTCAAAAGTGTGTTTCGTGACAGCAAAGACTGCCTAGTCCGAGCTAAGGAACGCGAGCTCCAGCACGAACGCCTCCGCGGCCGAGTCTTCTTCGGTGATTTTGACCCTTTTGATCCCTCCCATCGCATCGACCTTGATTCTCCCTTCTTCTTTGCTCCACTCTCCGATGCCCCGCCCTCCTCCCATTCCCAAATGAACCCACAACCGAATACATATACCGTTAATGAACTTAGAATACTATCCCTTAATTGCCACACATGTTACAACGTCCTTATCTCCCTGTTCCGACGTGAAGCTGCCTATAGGAGCAGGTGATCGGTGGTAAATCGATTCATAGCACAATCCCATGACACTCAAATATTTCAATACACACAACAAAACATTTGGAACCAAACTGTCTATTCAAAATTTTGATAATGCGAGTTTGAATTTTCGATGAGTCGAAATTTACAACCTCCGTTGGAAAGTGTCGACCGTAGTAACGCAGTGTCGCCGTGCTCTTATGCAAGACGTACCACCTGCAGAACTGCTTGTAAAAATGCTCCTCACACACCTCAGTCAAGCGGTATATCCAAGCACACGGGTTCGGTTCGGTCGGTCGCCTTCTCTCCCGATGGGAGGCGGATCGCGTCTGGTTCTGACGACAGGACCGTGCGCATCTGGGAATCGGAAACCGGCGCCCCGCTCGGTCAGCCATTGACGGGACACACGGGTTCTTCTCTCCCGATGGGAGGCGGATCGCGTCTGGTTCTGACGACAGGACCGTGCGCATCTGGGACTCGGAAACCGGCGCCCCGCCCGGTCCGCCATTGACGGGGCACACGGGTTGGGTTCGGTCGGTTGCCTTCTCTCCCGATGGGAGGCGGATCGCGTCTGGTTCTGACGACAGGACCGTGCGCATCTGGGAATCGGAAACCGGCGCCCCGCTCGGTCAGCCATTGACGGGACACACGGGTTCTTCTCTCCCGATGGGAGGCGGATCGCGTCTGGTTCTGACGACAGGACCGTGCGCATCTGGGACTCGGAAACCGGCGCCCCGCCCGGTCCGCCATTGACGGGGCACACGGGTTGGGTTCGGTCGGTTGCCTTCTCTCCCGATGGGAGGCGGATCGCGTCAGGTTCTAGCGACAGCACTGTGCGCATCTGGGACTCAGAAACCGGCGCCACGCTCGGTCAGCCATTGATGGGGCACGGGTTCGGTTCGGTCGGTCACCTTCTCTCCCAATGGGAGGCGGATCGCATCGGGTTCATTGGACAGCACCATGTGCATCTGGGAGTCGGAAACCGGCGCCCCGCTCGGTCAGCCATTGACGGGGCACACGAGTTCGGTTCAGTTGGTCGCCTTCTCTCCCGGTGGGAGGCGGATCACGTCGGGTTCTAGCGACAGGACCGTGCGCATCTGGGACTCGAAAACCGGCGCCCCGCTCGGTCAGCCATTGACGGCATTGACGGGGCACACGGGTTCGGTTCGGTCGGTCGCCTTCTCTCCCGATGGGAGGCGGATCGCGTCTGGTTCATTGGACAGCACCATGCGCATCTGGGACTCGGAAACCGGCGCCCCGCTCGGTCAGCCATTGACGGGGCACACGGGTTCGGTTCGGTCGGTCGCCTTCTCTCCCGATGGGAGGCGGATCGCGTCGGGTTCTGACGACAGGACCGTGCACATCATGCCCCAGAATGCCCTTTTGAATCACATGCTTCGTAATGCCATTTTGAATCCTGTGCCTCACTATCAAATGATTTAATTCACATTTTGAACCCCATGCCCCAGACTGCCTTTTTGAATCACATGCTTTGTAATGCCATTTTGAACCCTGTGCCTCACTATCAAATGATTTAATTCGCATTTTGAACCCCATGCCCCAGAATGCCTTTTTGAATCACATGCTTTGTAATGCCATTTTGAACCCTGTGCCTCACTATTGAATGATTTACAGCCATTGGCAGTACCGAAGGCTCGAGCGAAAATTTTCCGTTTTGGGATGTTTTCAGAGAATTCCCGATATCTCAGTGGGTTCTTACCCGATTCACATAAAAAATAGATAGATATACTCAGCTAATTCATGCCGAATTAGTGATAAAAAAAAGCAGTAAAAATAATACATATTCAGTGACATAGATTTGCAGGGCATTTTTGGGTACCAATGCAGTTTACAGGCATCTAGGCACATCCAAATGACATTGATTTTTGCCTGGTAATGCTACCATATGTTCTGAAAGATGTCATAGAGTTAGAATCTTCAATAGTTTGGTTTATCGTGTTTGTAAACACATCGGGACAATGGGCAAATACACTGCAATCAGAACATTGTGATATTTGAATCCAGCGCTGAACTCATTGCAAATCGGACTCTATGACATTTTTAGTAATGTGTCAATGCCTTCCTTGACCAAAATCTATGTCGTTTTAACAAGTCTACATGTCTATAGACAGCATTGAGGGCCTGATCGTGTGCACTAGATTCGTGTTAGAATTGCGTTAGATTCTAAGAATAGAATTGGCCAAGTAAGATCCGAGTGGAGGCCCCCGATCACCCATGCTGGGCTATATAAGTATGGAATAATAGAGTGTACCGGCGCGGCATTTCATGCGGGATCGCGGCGCGAATGTCGCCCGAGTACCATCGCAGCATTGATCGATGATGGGGTTTGCGATCCGACTTGCGGCATTGGCATCCTCCGGCAGTCATCCCGCTGCCGGGCCTGATCCGATAGAATGTAGCCCATTCTATAATTGCTAGTGGGATGCGGGCTGAGGCAAGCTCTGCTTGAATACCTCCTCGTAATTAGCAGAATGAGTGAATGAATGATCAAGACACAACCAATTTCCGTGCCCGCGGCGGAAGAGCTCACTGCAACGGCACCCGGTTGACGGTGTGGACTAGGTCCCGCCCCATTTCATCATCATCTGAGTGGAATATGTGTGGCCCGTCCCGCCGCAAGCACCAAAATTGGTTGTATCTTGATCATTCATTCACTCATTCTGCTAGTTACGAGGAGGTATTCTAGCGGGCCTGGAGGGTTTGCATCGGCCCCCATCCCACTGGAATTGCATTAGAATCCAATTATAGAATGGGCCATTCTATCGGATCAGCCCCAGCAGCCGGATGATTGCCGGAGGATGCCGATGCCGCAAATCGGATCGCAATCCCCATCATTGATCAATGCTGCAATGGTACTCGGGCGACATTCGCGCCGCGATCCCGCATGAAATGCCGCGCCGGTACATTCTATTATTCCATACTTATATACATAGCCCAGCACAGGTGATCGGGGGCCTCCGCTCGGATCTTACCCCGCCGATTCTATTCTTAGAATCTAAGGCAATTCTAACGTGATTCTAGTGCACACGATCAGGCCCTGATTCTCAAAATGCTCCACAAACCCATGGCACTGAATATATATTATTTTTGCCACTTTTTTTCTATCACAAATTCGGCGTGGGTTAGCCGAATAGATCTATCCAATTTTTATGTGAATCAGGTAAGAACTGACCGAGATATCGGGAACTCTTTGAAAAGATCCCAAAACAGAAAATTTCCGTTCGCGCCTTCGGTACTGCCAATAGCTGTAATTGGCATTTTGAACCCCATGCCCCAGAATGCCCTTTTGAATCACATGCTTTGTAATGCCATTTTGAACCCTGTGCCTCACTATTGAATGATTTAATTTGATGGTTGCACAAGTAACTTATGTAAATAACTTGCCCTGCCACAAGTAACTTGTAGCTAACTTGTGGCGGGGCAAGTTAAATTTACCCACACTGTTCCGCATAAGCACAAGTTCCGCACAAATAAGTTAACTTAAGTTCAGCACAGGTAAAATAAGTTAATTGCATGTTAATGTTCACAGGCTCTGTTGTGCTGTTTCGTGCCACTCGGGTGCTTGATTTCACCATAAATATGAGTTTCAAACATGTTCATTGTGCCTGGTCTGGATCTGAATCACTGTTTTAACGACCAAGTGCAGTGGAGGTGAGTTGAAATACTGTGGTCTGTTGACCTTGCACTGAACCATTGCGTGGCTGGCAGTCAACTGGCTGGGCTCTACAATGTCGAATGACTTGGGTAAACCACAAGAGAAGCTTCACAAGTCACTGGGAGACAAAGGTTCGGGCAGGGAAATGGAACTCAATGTTCAACAGTTCAGCACCATGGATGGCCTTGATGAATGTCGTCCTTCAGTCATGGTTGATGCCAGGGTTTTGCGGCGAAGCACTCATTCACGTACACAAGGCCAGGGGACCTAGGGGCATTATTGATTGCTAGCTAGCTTCTCAATATCTCCGAACTGTTTGGTAAAGTAGATTCTAAGTACCCTCCTTAGACTTGACTTAGTTTAACTTGAAGAAACTGGTGAACCTGGCAGTAACTGATGCCATCTGATGGCATAAGTTAGTTTGCTCGTGTTAACTTGGTCTAACTTGACCCGGAAGTTAGCTTAAGATAGCTCAAGTTAACCTAAGTTAGCTTGGACTACTTCAGTAAGCTTGTTACTTTGGAGTGTATGAAGAGGACTGGGTTGTTAAACTTGGAGAAACCAGTGAACTTGTCTGAAGCTGTATCTCCATTTGTAAACCTCTGCAGTCAGCTGACAAGCATCGCTTATTTATAAAGTGGGAGCCGGCGCGAAGCGCCGGCGAGCGCTTGTTGCGATTCAAAAGAAATACTGTACATTTTGAAGCACGGGATTGGCTTTTCAATTGCGAGGCATGTGACATAAAATTCCAATTCAAAATGTGATGGCAGTACAGCACGGGAAAGCTTAAATATGTCAACTGGCTCCTTATCCCGGCCGAACCCGGGGAAAATACATTTTGAAGCACAGGATTGGCTTTTCAATTGTGGGGGCCCACGAGTTCCGAGAGTCCCCGATTTTGCAGTGGAACGTTTACTTCTTAGAATTGGTGGCGTGCAAGAAGCAGTCTTGAGAGCCTTTCTGCTTGGCACATGTGAGAGGCCACGAGCCAGGCCTCAAAAGAAAGATACCTTTTGGAGGAGTCAGGCAGGGAGCCTTCGAAGATTTGCGTCTCCCGCACACTGTCTGCGTGGACGGATTTCAATAATTCAGGCTCTTTTGAGCTTGCAAGGCACCGATGGTGAGAGCTGGTGAGTGGAATGTTACAGGACGCGACAAACATTATCTCGGAGCAGAATCAGCAACGTATGTGCGGGTGGCTGTGAAGACTGACCAAAAAAACACAGTTCTGAATTATGACCGGAGGAGGGCATGTAGTAAATGTGGACTCCACAAAATGCGCAAATTTCATCCCTTCCTCGACAAAATCCCCCAAAAAATATGCAACGGCAGTAAAACCCAAGGACATGTTTAATTTGGTCTGCGGAACCAGCCCAGACAGGGGGAAATTAGCCCCTCATTCTCAAACTTATACAAACCTCGGCCGCGATTGATTGCGGAGCCGCACCGGCGTGGTCAACGACCCCGGCTCCTCCGGAAGAAGCCTGAGGGGACGGGCATCGGCCGATCAGAGACTGGTGGGCGGTGCACCACCAAATTAAAGCGATGCTTGAAAGACCTTGCGTCGATAATCAGCAGATCACAAACTCGGCTCATCTGAAAAAGATCGTGGGATGCCAGGCTCGGTATATGCTTGCAGGGATACAGGACGAAGCTGCTTGGCACAAGGGCCTCAGGTCGAAGAGCTGGATACGGGTCACTCAGTTCTTTCTTACTTCACATTTTCATTGAATTGAACACATCAAATCACTGTCGCAGCAATGCACGTCAATATTCCATAGTAATCTACCTTAATATTTGAGAATTTTTTCAATGAAAAATACGCAAAATAATCTGCGAAGACACCGATTGAGCTACAAGTAGCCGGAAAAGCCAACTGGATTTTCCTAGGGATCGGAACCAAAGCAACCCTAAAGTTGGTACTGTCACGCAGTCATTTCTCTGCCGGTGGTCCTCCACGCCGCATGGCAGAACATCAGATCATCGATTGTTGCGAACGAAGCGAGCAAATCTAAGGAAATACAAGAGCGCGGCGGGCCGCTCCGCGGCCCACCACTTCGGTTGAGACTATCAGTGATATCGGAGATTGAATTCTGACAGCGGAGTTTGAAAAGGCTTCGGACGGACGGACGGACGGACAGACGGACGTAATTTTATAAATAGGGTGAATGCCGTTCAAATCCTGGGCGATCTTGATGGAAAGGGCACGAAAAGATGTGAACAAGGAAAAAGCAAAATACTGACCATTTGGCGTTAGTGTGGCGGGAAATAGATTTATGAAAACTACCGATGCTAATTACAGAAAATTTTACACAACTTGAGGCGCCGGTGGTTAAATTTTCTATGGGTCTCTCAGAGTACTCATTCCATCCCCACGAAGTTTATTCCACCGAGAAATTTCTACTCATTCCACTTCTGAATGAGGACAAAGCAAAAGACTCATGTGGAGCCAGACCTGCATGCCCAAATACAGAAAATATTACACCACTTGAGCCGCAGGGGATTAAATTTTCCATGACTCTCCCTGAGCACTCATTCCATGGTAAGGACCCAAATTTGAGTGAGAAATCCGTACCCATTCCACTTTTGAACGAGGAAAAAGCAAAATGGGCTTGTGGAGTCAGAACTGCATGTCCAAATACAGAAAATATTACACCACTTGAACCGCCAGTGGTTAAATTTTCTATGGTTCTTCCTGAGCACTCATTCCATACTAAGGAACCTAATTCGAACGAGAAATCCGTACCATTCCACTTTTGAATGAGAAAAAAAGCAAAATGGCCTTTGGAGCCAGAACTGCCTGCCCAAATGCAAAAATATTACAACAGTTGAGCCACCGGCGGTTGCTTTACATTGCCAAACATGTGATTGTATTGCTCGCACTGCAATCCATTGCATTTTCAACCGTGTGAACCTATCGCTCGCGATGCAATCCATTACATTTCTAACCACGTGCCTCTCTTGCCCGCACTGCAATCCATTGGATTTCCCAACAAGTTCAATTCCAGCGCAGTCACAAAGCCTTCTTCTGAGGCCCGCGTACCCGATAGCCCTGATCATTGCGGTCATTTTGGTCTATTCAGATTCCCCTCAGACGCGATATTGGCCACAATGTGCTCTACATTGCCAAACATGTGACTAAATGTATCTATCGGAAGAAATTGAGCACTCCACGGCTTCTGTATCTCAAAATCTGCAGCACTGAGTGGCTGGGGAGCGCCACAAAAGGGTGCAGTGCCGCTGGAGGAGGGCCTCCTCATATTGTCATCGTGGGTACAGGACTGTAACACCCTCCAAAGGAAAAAATATTTTACAATGACCCACAATCGTCCCCTCCAACTCCAACGCCGCTGCACCTGTGCCCGAGCGCGAGCCCCGCGTTAACGCCGAGGCCGCGGGCGTGGTCGTATTCCGCGCCCTGTCCTCGACGCGTTTCCCTCGTTACCTCTCGCTCAAACCTCATCTCTTTTGCTCTCATCTTCTGACATGTCTTAGTCGTGCTTCGGCGGTCTTCCTCCTCTCCCCTCTGACTGCGACTTTGATTTATACACTGCTCCTTTGGCCAATATGCGTCTCCAGGAAAAGAATGCGCGAAACGTGGACATCGAAAAGTAGAATAACATAATCATCGCCTTCACTCGCGCCTACGAAGTTGCTGTCAAGGCAAAGAAATCTCTCGACGGTTTGGACGTTGGTGCGGCGATAACCCTTTTTTTTCAGTTACACGGACGAAGTGCAGGCGCTCGTTGTTGCGGATCGTGTGCTGTGTCACGCTGTTGGGCCGCTCCCTGCTTTTTTTTAATGACTTTATTGCGGGTGTGACTGTGACACAAATTACGAATACTTGTGTTTACATAATAGTTATGTTCTGGTTGTTGTTAAAGGCGTCCACCAGCATCCCATCCCCCTCCCATCGAGGGCACCTCCCAAAATTCGCGCTGAGCTCCTAGAGCTCCTGCCGCAGTTTGGCGAGGATATCCCTGATCTCACCACGCGCCGCCTTCTTCGCCATCCTCTGCTCAAGTCTTTTCTTGGGAAGAAACTCCCCAATGCTCTCAACCCGACACTGAGCGACCGGCATATATCTTTGGCCAACCGTTCCCACATCAAGAGCTTCATCGATCATGTACGATTCGAGCTGTTCCCCAAAGGAACAGCTTGGGCAGGTTTGTGGAATAGTACTCCCTTTGTTTCTTCTTCGCTTACATGTCGTGCCCAGGGGCGCTTTATTTCTTCAACCAGCAGAGCCTGACCCGCCCCTTTGAGGATCAATATATACGCCGCATGGTAGAGCTGGATCCCAGTGCACTCGAAGTGCACCCTGAAGACGAGCCCCGAACTTCTAATGACACACCCTCGTTGCGTTTTGTGGTGTGCATGGGTGCCGAGGGAAGCCGCAGGCTGCTTGGGTGCCAGTATGTCCAGAGCGACATTGGTTTCCGTCGCGTTACTGGTTTCTACGAGTTCGAATTGGGTGGGTGGGACCGCGACGCCCAGACTTGTAAGTCTTTTGTGTGCAAGGATCCAACCCAATCATAATTCCTTGCAGCTGTTGTTTTCTGCAGGATTTTCATCACCCGGCAGACGGCCATAGCTCACCAGAAAATATTTGAAGCCATTGAAGATATCGTTTTTGCGACACGGGACGCAGGTTGCAGTGGCGGCACATTCACGGAACCACCTTGGAAGATTACGACGGAAAATTGCTCCAGTGGGCTGCAGACCAACATGGGGGGCAAGCGAAAGGTGTCTTTTTTACCACGCTCTGATTGGACCTGCAGCTTCCCGTAATATGATTCTCGTAACTCACATGTTTCTCCCGGCATTCTCCGTTGCATTCCCTATGCGTTTCGAGGCGCGAAGCGCCGAGAGAGCAACGAATCGCACCCGCACCCCGCTTCCCGCTGCAAACAAAGAACAAACAAGCAAAATTAATCCATCCACCTTATCAACAAAAAAGAAGCTTAGAAAGATTTTATACTCAAAAGCCTGACAGGGCGCTGAACGTTGCACTCGTACCCCGGGAGGAAGCAAAGGGGTGCTATTTCACTAGAAATCAGGAAGAGTTTCCAAAGGAAAGGGCATGTAGCTAGCCTGTAGCGCTGAAGTCGTGCGTCCGGAGTATTCAGGTGTGCCCGGAGGGGCGTTTTTACTCATTTCTGCCTTTGAATTCAAATCCTGATTCATTTGTCATTTCTGGTTTGTGTTTGGGCCTGACTCAGAATGTGCAAAAATTCAAAAAGCTCAGGCATTCTTGTCACTTTGCTTCTTGATCCCTAGTTTCGAATCTTCATACCTCTTTGATGGGCTGCTATGATACATACTCTAAGTATTAAGAACAAAGGGGAAAAGTAAACACATAGGTGTTCTTGTCTTTGCTTCTTGATCCCTAGTTTCGGATCTACATACCTCTCTGATGGGCTGCTACGATACATATATTAAGAACGAAGCGAAACGATGGAACGAGTTCTAAATTTAGCCCCATGATGGATAGGTGTTCTTGTCACTTGGCTTCTTGATCCCTACTGTAGTTTTTTGTCCCTTCTTGATCGCTGGACTCACCATGACATCATTCTGCATCTCCCGTTCTCAATACTCCTAGAATGGAAGCATAGAAATGAAGCCCGAGGCCTATAAGAATGTCAATATCGCTGCACCCCAGTCATGCTCGCAAATTTGCCACCAGAACTACTTGGTCTGATCTTTGAGGATCTACCTCCATCAGATATGGCGTCTTGCACCACCTTATCTCGAGCAATCAGCATGGCTGCCACAAGATGGCTGTATTTCGATCTGACTGTAGATCACCGAACAATTGACGCATTGGTCGATACCTTTAGGACAACGGGCTCGGACCATCCTGCCATGGTGAGAAGACTACACGTAACTGACAGGCTCAAAGGTTTGGACACTATGGACAGCAGAGTAGGGTATGTAACTTTAGTTTGGCTCCTGCAGTAATCCCCTCCAAATTCTAATCCTAATTACAGCGAGAGTTTTGGGAAGGCTTTATGCTTCATCTTGGAGTCTGCTACTAAAGTAGTCCATCTCTCCCTCCTCTTCACCATCCCAAACAAAGCACTGCCACTGCGTCATACTTGGGGAGATATGCTCTCTGATGGCCTCGGACAGTTAATAGCACTCAGAACACTGGAAATCTGCAATAGTCCCAACACGCAGAACAGAATCCCTAATGTTCTGAACAAACATCCAAATTTGACCGGAGTCAAGCTTATATTTCCCGAGATTTTGGAGGCAGGAGTACAGCCCCTCCCGATTGCAAACCCAATTGGACTTCCCAGCATGCAGAATTTTGATGGCAGTCTGGCACTACTGTTGGCTTATGATCTTCCTGGGCTGGTGAACGTTCGAGTTGATGTGAGGACGTTGACCGTGGACGAAGCGCCTGCCGTGTTTCGTTCGCTGGCGAAACATTTGACGAACATTCAGAACCTCGCCTTTCTCACGAATTGGCCGCTGGAGAGGCTTTTTTCAGAGATCGGCTTGCTGTTCTCGAATATCAGGGGTCTTCGAATATCGAAATCGGTTGTAACCAGCGATGATGTGCGTTTTTTTTGCCATTTGTCGTTCATGTCGTCTGATGTTAACTTTTGGCTCAAGCTGGACCAGTTATCAAGTGTGGCACTCTCCTTGTTCGAAAATCTGGAAGAACTCGCAATTGATGGCCCAACTTCGCACCTAAACAGCAGCAACACCTCTATTTCAAAGCTATCGTCTATGACGGCGAGTACCACTCTGAGAAAGTTGCAACTTGGTCGGCGCTCCTATTGGCACTTCTGCGTGAAAGCTGATTAGAAAACAGGAACAATCATTTGGACTGTTGACCCCACGAGCATGGAGCGTAAATGGAAACTCCAACCGGAAGCCAGACATTACAGTATGGGGGAATATCCGCTGATGTGGACCTGTGAATAGCCCTCATACCGTCTTGTGTTTAGTGACTGATTTGTTTCGCAGGACAATTGGAGAATTAGTTGTTTTGGGAGCCAAAATAATGGGTTTCTACAGAAGTAACGGGGAATCGCTAGTGATATCAAGCACATAATATACTGAATCATTAGAATTCATCACTTCCATGTGGACGATGGAAAGACCCCAGATTGCCCCCCGAAGGCCTGTTTCCCTTGGGAGGTAAATTGGTAAATTTGTTGGGACCCAAATCAATCCAGGCGAGATACTGGTGTTGTGGGTAGGCCAAAGAAGGAAAAAAGAAAAATACGAAAAAGGAAAGAGGGAGAGTAATATTCATTCTCTGGTCTCTTTTTCAAGTACTGAGTCCAATTATAATTTCTTCTCTTGAAATCCCCTGAAAAAAAAGTGTTCCGCAGCGTGTTGACGGTCATTTTGATGTACTCACAGATACTGAGCCGCCAATCATCGGAGACTGCCTGTGTTTTATTTCGTGGAATTTACAGCTAATAACAGTACCGAAGGTAACCCTCAGTACAACTCGAACAGCTCAGCTCAGAAAATTGACAGGGAGACACTTTGCATGGGGTTCACGGCGTGTAATACCAGTCATGTCCTTGGTTATTTCACTCTGATGCTGGAGTCTGATCGCACGGTGAGAACAAGGCCCGCGCGAAGGCGAAATGTGGAGCTTGTGGATGACGTTTTTTTGGCTGAAAACCTCGGTCGAGTCCGAAAAGACTGCTTCCAGGCGAAAAAAAGTCCATCATCTCCTCCTTCTAATCCGTTCCTCAACATTTTTTAGGTCACAGTACAAGCACTTGAGGACTTTGTGGACCCAGCACCTAAAGCGGAATCAGGTTGCGAGCACTAAAGATTTCTTCAAAGAATTTTTTCCCCATTTATTTACATTTGTGAGGAGGCAGTCGAGTTCTAGGCGAACGTTTAAGCTCTTAGTCCACCTGCTGGTAATTTCTTGGGGTGATGCACCGTTTCTTTCGCCGATGACCCTTTCGTTTCTCAATTTCCAGATCAGATACGCCGATTCTGAGAGTTGTACCAGCGTCCCCTTTCTTAATTGCGCCGCATGCAATTATCTCGCCGAAGGTGGGGTGCATCTCTTCCCTGGTCTTTTTTTTCCACAGTTTACTGGCTAGCTTCCAGATGAGAGCTTGTCCGGGAGCGTCGCACTGAGTGAGAACGTGATTTCGCATTCCTTGCATATTCCCCAGTCTTCGAAATCCTCAATGTGTTTCCAGTGTTGGCCAATTTTGTAGCCTCCGTGTGTGGACATCCAAAGGAAGAACCGTATGTTTCGCCCAAAGTCTTTGTGCTTGGTCCCCTTCCAGATTGCTTTGTCCGGGGTTGATTCGTTATTGAACTCACTCGCTGCGCCTTTGGCAAGTTCCAGGTTGTGGCGGGCCGAACAGGATGATATTCATCCTAGAATTCAACCAACAGCAAGTTGAAGTACAGCTGCCTGTAGGATGAGTTTCACCGGTGGTAGGATGAAAGACATATCGGCGTAGGTTACTGCACATAGGATGAAAAAACCTCTATATACCGTCTGTTTTATCCTATCGCCCCATCAGCGATTCCGCTGATTACCAACCTATTGCAGTATGAATCGATCAACCTACCAGCATCCTAGAGGCTGCTGAATAACACTTCCTTTGCGATTGAAAAACAAAAGATAATATATTGATTTCGTATATAAGTTAAAACATCCTAAATAGATCTGTCGCCCCACCGGCTCATACAGTACGATGCACTGGCAACCTCGATCCCTGCACGGACATCAGCAAACATTAGGAAGCGGTGGTCTTCGCGGTCACACAAATCATACCTGGCAGGTAAAGGCATTCAGGAGCCTTACTCGGCCAGCCCCTGTGCGGGTGCTTGGTGGATTTCAGTACAGTTGGGCAAGGGGAGTATAGATGGATGTGGAAGGAGATCTAAGTGAGCTAGGAACGAGTGTCAGAGAAAGAAGGCTGGACAAGGAAGTACATACTTACCGATGCCCTAATGTGACTGATACGTACATTTCCCTTCAAAAACCATGTGAATGCCACGAGTGAGGAAGGGACATGCCAGAAGTAATGGTCTGAAAAACAGGGCACAAATGGGGAGGGGGCCAAGGAAGTCCAAAATCTAGCCCAGAAGAGCAGAGCAACAAGGAATGCAAAGAGAACCCAAGCGCGCAGAAAGGGAGCCAGACCCGACAAGACCCGAAGACAGCAGCTATGTGACCAAGACATTGAGTAGGTATACGCCGGGAACTGTGAACTTTATGCCCAGAGGGACTACGAAGCAATACAAAATGCATGAAGGATGCTTTGCGCTCGAATATGCAAGAGGTACCCATCCTTACTTCATTTTTTTTTTCGCTTTGCTCCAGGTGGTTCAGGTTGGATCCCACTCATGCTTCCATTTGGCTTTGCGGATTCTCTTACTTCAACTCTCGACGTACCTACGCTATACAACACCGTTAGGATAACCGGCAGAGAAATGCTCAGGAATTTACTCATCGGCAAAATCTAATTTATGTATACTAGTACTTCGTCTCTTTATTTTATTACTTCCGTCCGGGCCATCCGAGCTACTCTTCAGTTTCTTGCCCAACTCCGGCACGACTTCAAAGAGATCTACAACGAGGCCAACGTCCGAAAACTTGGAAGATGGGGGCATCTGGATCCTGCCAAAATTATTGAGCAACCGGCAAAAGAACTTTTGTCCTGGTACTACCTTGTTTACAGCTTCAATTCAATTCATGTTCCATTAGAGTGCATGCGGGCCCCTTGGGGCCCATGTAGCACTATACGTAATACAGGTAGCTTATCTAGCTGGCGAGGAGGGAGGGCAGTGGGAGCGAGCGCGTGAGTGTTGGTGGTATGACAGGGAGGGCGCTATGAGGGAGTGAAATAGGGTATGCGAAGGCAGGATGTCAAAACTAATAAGCGATATATGATGTGAGAGAGAGAAAGAAAGAGAAACGGAAAAAGGAAAAAGCAAGTAAGAGGCCATGTCACAGCGGGTAGCGGGGAAAGCGGCCTGTGGCCTTTACGAATGCGAGGACGGGTTTGGGGTCGGCCTTGGCCACAAGCAGGAGGCGCAGGGAGAGGCGCGCAGTGCCTAGGCGCAGGATGAGGGCGAGGCGTTGGCGGCGGTAGATGGGGCACGCGAGGAGTACAGCGACGATGAGTTTAGACTCTTTCATCCCAGCAAGATGTCGAATGGCTCCGGATATACCGAATGCCATATACAACTCTGGTGCGACAACCTTGCCCGTCTGAACGACCTTCAAACTTCTCGTCGAGCGTAAACTACCTAGTCTGTTCACAGTACGTTGGTCTGATGAGAACGGTGTTCCTATTCATTGACCGACAACGTGTCTTAGGTGTACAATCGCGAGGAAGCGGAAGGCGACGCGGCAATGCTGCGTGCTGCCGGTGCAACGTTGCATCCCGCGCTTGGACCTGCCCTAAATCCCTGGGGAAGCATGAAAGGAGCTCCAGCGGCGCACAGCGTATACGGTTTCCAGGTAGAGAACGGATGGTTGGCGGGTCCATTCAGGTGATCAACTCCAGCAAAAAATCGCGTGTTGTATTTTGCGCTCCAGAGTTCCGCGGAAATGTTCGCGTTCATATTCTTTATCAGATCACCTGCTTTTGAAACCTGACTGAATCGACATGCGAGATTTTAGGCGATGAAGATGCGACGTAAGTAAAAGTATTGCTGGAATGCACTCAATGGCATCAGTTCTATTGATTCAACAACCGAAAACCAGATTAAAGTGAGGAGGGATCGAAATTCAGTACATCGCCCAGGGGCCGGAGTCTTGAACTAGCCTCCATCGTAGCACGGTATCGTTCTCGGGTCAAATTAATACAGGAGGAAGCGCGACCTAATAGTACGTTGCCGTCAGAGCCTGATATTCACGTTCCGCGACTGTTGAGCACAGCCACCCACAGCCACCGGTGGCTGGATCATGAATATCAAGCTCCAACGGCAACCTACTACTGTAATTTTAAATTCAATTCGACAGGGGGTGTGACCCGTGACCATTTGAACCAATACGACAATTCGACACCCACGAAATTTCGCGTGACACACGCCAAAATTTCGACACATTAACCTTAAAAACTGCCAAAATCTCCGCGTTTTGGACGCATTTCAACGTGACAAACCGCTGGGTGAATTAGACAACCCCCTCCGTGATGCCTTATAACCCTCAGAAATCCCCTATGACCTCTGAGCAATGTCTGATCAGCCAAATTCGATTTTTCCGACGTATGAAACCTTTCCAATTCGACCTATCTATTCGTCCTAAATACAATGCATGAAGCTCCCATCTACGACTGGCTTTAAAGCTCCAGAGCCTCAGCCAAACGTCGCGTATTTGTAGAAATGCTGCTACGTGTTTTAATCCTCCCCCTTAGCATCTGTGTGTAAGTTGAAAAGTGAGATTAGCCTATGGTTCATCATCAGGCAATCATGTTCCCTCATTCCATTCCTCCAAATAACTCTGAGATTGTGCATCTCACGTTCTCCCTCTCTGAAACGTGGATAAGCGGCGCCCCCTTTGATGACATTGAGCAATTTACACTTTTTTTTCCCTCCAGTTGTCGCAAATTTTGGCAGCTCTGTATGCTGCGCTTGACCTCGGGCCCTCTGGTGGAATCTTTCTGCATTCTGCTTCAAGCATTTCCACAATATCGACACATGCGCTGGCCACCACATGATTATGGGTGAATACGAGAAATTGACCCTGCAGACATGAGAAGAAAATCGGTGCTCTGCACAAAGGGCATCCTTTTCATTTTCAATGAAGAGTCTGATATGTTTACAAATATGAACTTACCAGGGGATCTATGCCAACGACCACCTGCACCTAGGCTTGAGAATATGTGGCGCAAAATACACAGCGCACAAAATGAGTGACCGCAGTTGAGGATGTACGGATCACCGAATATCTCGTTGCAGCTGCAGAAAGTAAAGATTAGTGTCAAAACAGATTGGGATGACCTCTTTCTTACATTGCACAGTTGTAGTGGTGATTGTCAATTTTGAAGGTTAGAATACCAGGTGAAGTGACTCTGCTACGATAGTGATTCAAGAATTTGACTTCAGGGTATTAGTTATACTTTTCGGACTCTCCATGTAGTAGTACAATTAAATGGATGACGTACCAGAAGCGAACATTGCGACGCGTGAAATTTCAATATCACGACTTCAGTGTTCCTTATATGCAATTACGGTGCGTGCGGCATACAGCGGCGTTAAAAAGAACTCTTGAGGCTGACCTCGTGATTTGCAATGCTATTGCTCGAGTTTAAAGTGGTGTTTATACGAGGCTAACTGTCGAGTAAGCAAGATTACTCCGATTTCCTTTTACAACCCCCCCTCATGCTCTTACCTCTAAGGTTACCGCTACGGTTGTAAAAGAGTACACTCCTCTCCACCCCACGGGTCGCAAGTGAGAGTCCGAGTAGGGGAGCAGGAGCGTGTTCGCGCTCGCGTGGACGCCCGCGCTTTGCGGCTGTGGTCTTGAGTAGTGCGCAGTGGGCCGTGCGCTTCCAGGGCTCGAGGTATGTCGGTACACTATATCTCCTTGACAAAATCTCTAGCCCAGGAAGATCTTGCACATCAGGCCAGGGAACAGCAACGAACTGCATTCCTAAATTAATGATCTCTTGGTTAATTAGGAGAGATGAAATTTCAAAAATCCACATTATTGATGGGCCGGAGTCTGACCTTCCAATATATACGACAGATACATGCATCACAACTCCGAAGTCCGGTCACGCACCTAGATATTCAAGCGGGTAGGAAGGTGGCATGTTCTTTAGGCTGGTCGGCAAGTCATATCTCTTTCCGGTTGTTCATTCTTCCTACTGACACGTTTGTTAGAGCCGAGCGAGTCACTCCAAGCAGGGTATTTATTCTTCGGTTGTTTATTCTTCAACTAACGCTTTTGTTGCAGGGCCGGAGCGGCTCGCCCGTCTGGGTGGCCGATAAGCGCCTTCCCCTGAGACTTTTTCCTACTTCAACTGACGACCGCGTAAAGGCATATGTTTAATATATTCATTTTTAGATTCGTGTTCTAGTGGTGCCCTTGCCCCGTTGGCCGGTGAGTTTACTTTGATGTTACAATATTTTCAGTATTCATTCTTACATTCGAACGCAGGGCCGCACTCTTCTGAAAACAGGGACAAGAGACACCGTTGAGTTTCAATGAATAATATAGATCTCGTTGACAAAATCCCTACTTAGGAAGATCTTGCACAGGCCCAGGTCAGAGACAGATAAGTAGGCCGAGTTAGGCCAAAATTCAAAGTCTGAGTTGAACAATGGGTTAGGTACCAGTCGAAAGCGCTTGAAAAAAGACGTCGAACGCACCTAGAATCGAAGAAATCCGTCAAGAATTGAGCTCAGAATGAGCGTTCCAAGAAGGCAAGTATTTATTTTGCTCTTATTTACAAAATGATCGAAGTGTCATTAGCTTTGCAAAGTGCTGTAAATACATATCTTTCTTGCTCAGTTGTCAGACACCGAATTTATTGTTGTGAGTCGACGGAGCCCAGCGGCCGGAGCGAAGCGCAGGCATATCTTGTCCAGATTTTGTATTTGGGCCGGGTCGGGCGTGACACCCATTTTTTTTTCGTAAATCGGCCGAAAGTTCGCAGGCCTCAGATATGCATATCTGCCTCCCCAGGTCGTTGTAGAATGGTTCAAAGTACTCATATTTCATTTGGGATTTAAAATAGGAGATTTACTCACATAATCATCGGAATTTCACGACATCTTTGCTGCAGACTGGTCTTCCTGACACATTGAGGATAATTTATCCTGCGTAGAAACGCTGCGGCGCCGCTTGATGGCAAGCAGGCGGCGCGGAGGCGGAAATTCGATTTTTTTTGAGCCATTTTCTGGCGATTTTGTGACTTGTTTGAAGTATTTGTATATGGCTCCGGTGACCTGTGACCGGTACGAAAAAATTCGTAAGATTTTAGGCCTGTGACCTGTGACATACGAATTGAATTAAATGCTACAGTAGCCTTGCCCTTGTCAGTGATTCTTCATTCACGAGCTCCAGCTCACGGCTATAACTCATATGTCCACGCTCTGCTACTTTCGAGCGGCACTCCTGATCTGGTCGAAGATGCAACCAAGCGCATATCATCACCAGACCGCCTCGGCAGCAGTACCGGAGCATTGGGCCCTCCAGAGCATCAGCTCCCCGGCGGGGAAATCGTGAGCGATATAACGCCATCGATCCCTGTCAGACTGACGATTCTTCCTGTTCTTCCTCCCGCCACCACAATGACACAGTGGCCCACCGCCCTCCAAAGCACAACGGAAGGCCGACACCGAGATGCGGCGGTTGGTGCGTGATATCGTTGCAGATTATGCGGGCAGTAATCTCACGAATTCTAAATCAGCTACGGGCGATGATCTCTCGTCTTCCGGTCCCTCGACCAGAGAATATATTGCAGGCTCAGGTACTCGAATCATTCTACCTTTGGAATCCTTTCTTTATTGACGGACAGGCCGTTACAGTATTACCCCCATATGGAGTGCTTCAAATACCGGGATAGTGCTACCTCAAATGTATTGTGCATTGTTGCGGGATCAATTTTCCGTGAGGAACCTTCTTGAAAAACACTTCCGCATTCATCGAGCCCATAAAACCTGGGGATTCAAACAAAAATGTATTCTGTCACCTGGAATTGATCTGGAAGGTTATCGCTCAGAACTCTCGGTATAAAATGGGAACAATTGAATTTCTTACAAAAATAAATGGCTAGGATTGAGAACTAGTATCGTATGAAGAAATTTTCAGTATTTTGCTTCCTGTTCGTTCAGAAGTGGAATGAGTGCAGATTTTTTGGGGGAATTGAGTTCACATGCTCAAAAGCTATCCTCTGTGTGTGGAACACAAAAATTAACCACGGGTGAACTGAGTTGTGCAATATTTCCATATCGGGAAGTATTCTGCTTCTTGTTCATTTATAAGTGGAATGAGCACGGATTTTTTGGGAGAATTAAGCTCGTGTGCTCGAAATGTGTCCTCTGTGTGTGGAACACAAAAATTAACCACGGGTGAACTGAGTTGTGCAATTTCCATATCGGGAAGTATTCTGCTTTTTGTTCATTCATAAGTGGAATGAGCACGGATCTTTTGGGGGAATTGGGTTCGTGTCCTTGAAAGGTGTCCGCTGTGTGCTGAACACAGAACTTAACCACGGGCGAACTGAGTTGTGCAATATTTCCAGATTTGGGAGTATTTTGCTTCCTGTTAACGTTCATTCAGGAGTGAAATGAGTGCAGATTTTTTGGGGGAATTGGGTTCGTGTGCTCGAAAGGTGTTCTCTGGGTGCTGAACACAAAAATTAACTATGAGCGAACTGAGTTGTGCAATATTTCCATATCTGGAAGCATTTGAACACAAAAATTAACCACAGGAGAACTAAGTTGTGCAATATTTCCATATTTGGCAGTATTTTGCTTCTTGTTCATTCATAAGTGGAATGAGCACGGATTTTTGGGGGGAATTGGGTTCTTGTGCTCGAACCAGCCATCCCGTATTTCTACAACCAAGTTGACTTGACACACCGTCAACAAGCCAAGTGGCCCCATGTCCCAGTCTGAGGCTTCGTCCCCCGCTGCCTTTGTATCGAATGCCTCTGTGTCGGTTAGCTCTTTTATCGCACATGATATTACCAAAAATGAGCAAGGATACGGCTAAACATCTCCCGTGGTGGGCCTAGCTCTGGCCGGTGACCACTCAAAAAAGTCTGAAGGGTCCTGCAAACATATTCTATGCAAAGGAGTTTGAGATATATGAATAGACGAGTGAAAATGGGAGACTTCTTGTTCAGGGACCAAAATTCTGTTTTAGCTCTGAACACCACATTGAAGAAATGCCCAGCTACCACCAAGACTGAGCTTTCAGAACCACCCTGTTGGGTGTTAGTATCAAACAACACCTCCCATTCTTGTTCCCATGCATTTGTGAGCCCGCATCTGTCCGCCTTGCCAAGGAAATAGCTGATAATCGGAAAAAGGCCCTCTTGAATGGTTCAGCATTATTCCTTTCACTGTGATGCTCAAGCCTTGGTGTGAGTTTGGTAAGAGTCACAGAAGATGCCAAAGTAACGACTTCAACCCTTTAGTTGCACTGGTCTGGCATTTTGGCAGCGGTTTCGGCAGGTTTTTGGACCTCACCACAGTGTGTGCCAAATCACAATTAGTCGACATACTCGAGTAACTTCGATTCAGAATCAAAATCGATAGCTACCTTCAAACTCTTTTTTTTACACACCTTCTTCGTTCCTTAAAAATACACCACCTTGTTTCTCAAGAAATAAAACACTACAAAATACGCTGATTATGTGCGCCACTGTTTTTAGGCTCCCTCCGTGCGCCTAATATATACCAGCTTTCCCACGGTTCGATTAATCCCTGAGATTGATGGTGCGTGAACCTTCCAATGACTGAGGCCAAAGGCAAACCGACCCGCGAAATCTGCACTATACCTCGAAACCTTTTTTCGAATTTCAGTTACAGCTCTTTGCGGAACTTAGGGCGCGGCCTGTTTTCTTTTTTTTGGTCTGTTGTCAGCAAAATTGTCGGTGTGAGCTCAAATCTCAGCCGATTCCTTTGAAAGTATAACCGATCGATTTTCATGGCAACTCCGGAGGGCATCTCGTCCCTGTATTTTTGATGGCATGATCTAAGTTACCATATTTGGAAATTTTGGCGTTTTCATGCAGAACCGCTGTAGCGCTGGAGATATGGCCGTAGGCAACTTCGATTTTTGTCTTGAAACACTAAAGATCATTCTAGAGGGCACCTCGAAGCCAGAATTAGTTTCTAATCCCTCCAGTGAATCAAACGGGTGATCAAATCCATCATATAATTGAAGCACATTGTTTATGCCAGGGGGCGGTCACGAACAAATTCTGGCTTTGAGATGCTCTCGGTAATGGTCCTTAGTGTTCTAAAACAGAAATCTAAGTTGCCCAGGGCCGTATCTCCAGCGCTACAGCGGTTCTGCATGAGAACGCCAAAATTTCCAAATATTGTAACTTAGATCATGCCATCAAAAATACAGGGACGAGATGCCCTCCGGAATCGATCGGTTGTATTTTCAAAGGAATCGGCTGAGATTTGAGTTCACACCCCCTGCATACACCCAAGGCTGGTGCGCAAGCGATCTTTCGTTTGCGACAGAACAAGCACGTAGGCAGCTTCTTGTCACGCGGTTTCATTGTCGCTGAGGTACTAGGGACTGGAGAGCTCATGGACGAACCAGGCAGGGTGATGTTTGGATGGGTATCTTCCGAGGAAAGCCGGGGAGGGGATCCGTAACTCAAGACGGACAAGACGGACGAGTATGAACCGATGCTGCATTCGAAAGACTGGGGGGATGCGTCGACCGACCCGGGAGTGGTATTGGAGATAGGCATTTCAAGCGGGGCCGCGTGACCAGCAATATTCATGGGTTCAAAACGCTGCTGCTCCAAGTACGCGCTCGCGAAGACAGGGTTTTGGTACGACTCACTACCATACTCAAATGCGGGGCGCCTGTGGGTGTCCGCCATGGATATCTCCATTTCCGCCCCAAAGAAGCGTTCTCGGAGTTCTGGTCCTGCTCCAATGTCCTGCGTGGGAACACCTCCGCCTGCCACTTCAGCGCGCATCTTACAAGGCGAATATCCTCGGGGCGGTAGACATGCGATCACTTCTCTCAAATCAGAAGTTCCTCAAAGCTCTCATCGAGTTCATAGTCGCGACCGGCCGCTTTCCCTGATTTTCTTTCTCTCTCCCATTCCGCATTATCATCACTTACCTTACACTACTACATCCTCGTCTTCCCATGGTAATTTTCGTCCGGTCAACTGACAAGAACATTGACTACAGTTAAGAAAATCTGCAAATATCAGCGCCCTCTTGAATGAAGCCCGACGCATGGTTCCACAGATTTTCAAATTCGTCCGTGACTACCCGCTGGAGATATACAATTCGATCCAGTGGCTTCCCTTGTCGTGCAAACTTCGAAGATTGTACGTGGAAGAATCTCCTTGGGTTCTCCGCGGGTTGGACCATCATTGGCCCGTCTCTGGAATGCCTCAACTGGCGAGGAGCAGCATATCCTCTCTGGTTCCCGGGGCCGTGTGCACTCCGTCACCTTCTCGCCCAATGGGCGGTGGATAGCATCTGGTTCCGATGATAAAACTGTCACGGTTTGGCACGTCGCAACGGCCAAGAAGCAGCACAAATTATTGGGGGACTCAGGCTTTGTTCAGTCCGTCGCTTTCTCGTCGGACGGATCGCGCATAGCATCTGGTTCCGGGGACAAAACGATCAGGATCTGGAACGCCGCAACTGGGGAACAGCAGAACACGTTCTCTGGTCACCGGGGGGCCGTAACATCTGTGGCCTTCTCGCCCGATGGGTCGCGCATAGTGTCTGGATCCGGGGATCACACTGTCAGGGTCTGGGATGTTGCAGCTAGGAGGGAGCAGCACGTCTTCTCCCACTTAGGCTGGGTGCACTCCGTCGTGTTCTCGCCGGACGGCTCGTCGTAGCCTGTGGTCACGATACAACGATCAGGATATGGAATGTTGAAACCGGACAGGAGCAGCACATATTCATGATGCAGGCGCATGCGCTATCAATCACGTTTTCTCAGGACGGGGCGCGCATAGTGTCCGGTTCTGCGGATGGAATGGTTCGGGTCTGGAACGTCGCAACCGGAGCGGAGCAACAAACCTTCTATCATTCGTCCTGGGTGCGCTCCGTTGTTTTGTCACCCAATGAGTGGCACATAGTATCGGGTGCAGATGAGGGAACCATCAGAATCTGGAACGCGATACCCGGGGATGAACACCACATGGCATCACGGCACTCAGACTATATTATGTATATCTGTCGCTTTCTCACCAGACGGGTTGTGTCTAGCGTCTGGGTCAACAGGTGGAATTATCTGGATCTGGGACGCTGCCACTGGCGAAAAGAAGCACAGCTTCTCGGGACACTCAGGCGGTGTGTACTCCCTCGCGTTCTCGCCCGACGGAGTGTACATAGTGGCTGCTTCAAAGGAGGGAAGGGTCGGGGTCTGGAATGCCAGAACCGGCGGTGGCAATGAGCAACTGAAGTTCACAGTGCCAGTATTGGACAGGCACGCTCTGATCTCTGTCGCTTTCTCGCCGGACGGGTCGCGCATACTAAGGTAGGCGACATCTGCATCCATCGAGTCACATGATCAGCAGTGTGACAGCGTCTTCCCGCCCTTACTAGTCAGTGATGGTGGGTCACACAAAAAAACTAAAACCACAGAAAGGCAGGCTTAGATTAACCAAAGGAACAATCCTGTGGTTCCAGATTCCCAATATCTGGTCTCAATCAAAAGTTTTTCACCTATTTTTCAAAAAATGCTCTAAAGCTTGTTTCCATTCCAGCCACATGGCTTTATGTTTTTTCTTCCAAAATTTCGCGCTTCCATATAAGGAAATAACACGGTCACGTGGTTGATCGGCGACACGCGGCCAAAGGCTCTGCTGACTGGTGGGAGGGTGTATTTTCGGCTTATAGCATCGAATACCAGGCTTGGTGGATGTCCCCTGTAAGTTACATGTTCCAACTACCACAACTGTGATTCAGAACTTCAATATGAAGTTGACTGTTGTTGTGCAAAGCACTACTGTACGAAGTTGTAGGGATGCAACGCCCCGAGGACCGTGACATGGCCGTTGCCTATTTTTTGAGCAACGGGCATAAGCGTGAGCGTGACCGTTGCCCGAAGAGGCAACCAAGTGGCAACCAGTGGCCCTGGGCCACCGCCGCCATTGTGCCGCTCAGAACAGTAATTGTACAACAATGAATAACATTGTGACTGTTGTAGTTTAGGACCTCGCGTCCAGTCATCCCCGCTCATGAGGCTTGATTATGACGGACAGAGGCCGTAATTTTATAAATAGGGTGAAGATGAATATCACTTAGCGCCCGGGGTACAGGAGGCTTGATTGATTTGGTGCGGAGTTTGAAAAGGCTTCAGACGGACGGACAATTTTATAACTAGGGTGACAATGATCGGCGACCTGCTTCGAGCTGACAGTTAGCTGAGACCTATTGGATATATTAACAGCAAGTATTTACGGTATATACAGTATATATACTGTACGGGCATGTATGGTTACAACGTCACGCATCACGCAGGGGTCATTGTGTTGTTAATTCAGGCCTGGAGACAGACTCCGTAATAATGATCGCATCAATTAACCGTTCTTTAACGATATCCTATGAAACCTGTGCAAGATCCCCACATATCCTCGCTGCTTCTTTCTTCCTTGTTTCTGCCATAATTATCTCCGTTTGTCCGACAGCAGTATCCACGGTATACACATCCCATGACCCACTACGCACTGCGCCATTAATTACCATTGTTTACTTCGTCAGTGCTCATCAATTTGTACCTGTTGGTTCTCCCCCGTTGTTCAACGAAATGGCTCAGGACTAACAAAGTATGCGTCCCATTAGCCAGAACCACCAAAATTTTTACCTGCACCCCCAGACGGGTCATTAGCTCAGATTTCTGGGTTTTTGGGCGTTGGAGTGCAGAACGTGTCCCACGCCAGCAATATAGGTCCAAATGACTTAGATTTTTGACATGATGCGCTTGTATGTATTCCGGAGGGCGTCAAATACCGGGACAGTGTTTGTTTCGTGGGGTAGCTGCTCCCCTTCGGGTGAATTTACTTTGCAGCTGCTTGATGAAGATGAAGACACACTAAAATTTGCTGGAAATTTATGCTGGAAGCGATGTAAATTTGTGAGAAAGCAGGGCCAAACGAAAATATTTTGCAGCTTGCTTCGGCGGGCGTTGATTTCCCCGAAATTTATGCTGAAAACCTTCCCGGTGTTCACGCCGTTGATTCCGCCAAAAAATGCGTGGATATTCCACTCCTGCGGCTCGAAGATGTAAATTTGTGAGAAGGCAGGGCAAAACACGGAAAATATTGTAAAAACATTGCACTCCTGTGGCTCGAAGATGCAAAATTGTGAGAAAGCAGCACCAAACACGGAAAATACCGGTGCAAGCAATTCAAGCGTCGGCATGGGGGTGCCGCGCCGATTTGAACAAGAAAGGAAGGTATTTCGCGCACCGGATATTATTTTTACGTCTTCGACGCATACAGATTTACCTCGACTCTGTGCACATTATCTCCATGTTGGATATTATCGAGCCCAATACACTGGATTGTTTTCACGGAAATTTACTGTTTTTTTGTATCTTTCCTGCGCGGAAGAGCTCTGATTTGCGATGGGGCCGCGAGACAAGGTGTTGCTCGTACACATGGACAGAGGAGCATACAGTAGCTTGAAGACATGGGATAGTGAAAGATCTACGCACGGGAAGGATCCAGAAGAGATGAGAAATCGACAACCCACGATAAAACGGACGAGTGGACATACCAAAGACTGGAGGGATCAGCTAGCCATAGCCACGGAGGTATCAAAATGCAAACCATCAGGCAATAGATGACCAAGGAAGGAGAGGGAGTCAGGTACGAATCTTGGTACAGGCGGCCGGTGCGCACACATGCGTTCGAAGAAGGGGTTAGTACCGTTGTCAAATAGTGTTGAGGTTGGAAGTAATTTGCGCCGGTGGCTTGTCCTTCTGATGTTCAAGTCCCTGAAATAACTAAGACCAGAGCTGAAGTAAGTAAGATCAGAGAAATGGGCAAGAAGGCTACTGGCATGTGTGTACCTGTGTCAATACAATTGCATTTGTTTACAGCTCTTTGCGGAACTTAGGGCACGGCCTTTTTTTTTTAGAATGTACTAGGGGTCATCCTCGAGGGCACCTCGAAGCCAGAATTCGTTCATGACCCCCCCATGGCATAAACGATGTGCTTCAATTATGTGATGAATTTGATCACCTTTTTGAATCACAGGAGGGATCGGAAACCAGTTCTGGCTTCGAGATGCCCTCGGGAATGGTCCTGTAGTCACCCTGATCCTAACAGGAAACATCCAGGACCGCATTTCATCGTATAACCAGTGATTTCTGTAGAAATAGCCTAATGTTGAATTATATTCAATATATGTGTGATATAAAAAATCGGAGGAGGTCATGCCCTCCGGATTCGCATTCCTGTTCTGTCCATATTGTTCTCAGAGAGATACGGCAAGTATTGAGCCCACAATCGTGAAAAGGAATTTTTTTGACCAAAAAGCCCAAAAAGGAAAAAAAAAATTGACCCGCCGTAAGTCCCGCAAAGGGCTGTAAGTATGAAACCCTTCTGGACCCTGCCGTTCAACGAGGAGGGCACAAGACAAAAATCTGGATAGACAGGCATCAGACCACGGTTTTGGAGCAAAAATTGCCATGTACACATGTTTTAGGTGATTTACCAACACATACTGTACCAGCCTGTAGGGAGGCGACGGTCACGGTCACGGCGGCCTCGTCGCGTCGCCCTCGTCGAGGGCGGGTCACGGTCACGACGGCCTCCATCGTGAAAGAAATACCGTGACAATAAATAAAATATTTTTTCGCAAGCTCAAAACTCAACTGGGGCGACAAAAACAAGTGGTTTTGGGCCTTAACTCACCTAATTTGCTCTAGGATTGCCTATAATTGCCTAAACAAGGGCACAAAAATCCCTGGAAAAAACTTTCTGCCGCCGACTTGGGCGACGGTCACGGTCACGGTTGAGGTCGGCCGTCGCCTCCCTACAGGCCCTTACAGTGTTCGCATCGGGTGGCTGTCCGGCGAGTCGCATAACCCTGTGAGTCACATCCATTTTCGAGTGTTTGTGGCCGGTTTGGGTAAGGAAAAGGGAGCACTTGGCGGATTTAAGGTTCAGAGGCATCGGGCCACGGTTTTGAAGCCAAAATTGTGAGCAGGATGGAGGCGCTATGCTTCACGTGGCATCTGCACGCGGGTACTCAGACTTACCAAGCAGCCGGGCGGTGCGGGCTCCCTGCAGCTGCGCCCATTCTGTGACCCTCCATGAAATTATTACTGTGGACTCCCGGTGAGCGAGGTTTTGATTGCATTCAATGCTGCTCAACGGGAATTGCCGGTGCCATTGAATCGGCCCAAATGGACAGGCACACCCCCAGTATGGAGAGCTTTCGAGGTGCTGGCTTAATGTGGACGACAGCAACAAGGAATCGGAAGAGACAGTTCTGCTTAGAATTTCGCTGGCTATCACCATAAAATCGCTCCAATAAAACTGGGCCCCCATATTAAGTCACGTTCTCGTCCCGGCTTGTTTCGGGATCCAACAAAGAATGCCGGGTGGATTTGGCAAGGATAAGGAAACTCTTAGCATTTTCAAGCTTTCTGTAACGCAGGTCCTCAACCGTAAGGACAACGGGCGTTGCCCGAATCAAGTTCTGCTCGCCTATGACTTTGGTCACCAGCACCGCGGTTCCAACATGCCCGTGGCGCTTCGCCAGGATATCGCTTTCTTTCATATGGTGATGGACCTCCATGGGATTTTCTCCGAGTGCATCGTCAAGCTTTTGTCTATCAAAGACTTCAATACTTTGGTATTCAAACGCAGACAATGGTGATGTGCCCGACTCTTCTCGCTTGCGTATGGTCAGAAGCACAAATTTGGTCGGAATGTTTTCGGGGTATTTATTGACGCCGAGTGCTGAGCAGAAGTGTCGATGAGCCGTCTAACGGGTACCCGTTCCC
The DNA here is from genome assembly GCA_029378375.1 of Mycena olivaceomarginata. NCBI lineage: Eukaryota > Fungi > Basidiomycota > Agaricomycetes > Agaricales > Mycenaceae > Mycena > Mycena olivaceomarginata. The sequence continues at coordinate 164,953 of JARKIC010000677.1, read as the reverse complement.
GTCCGTTTGACGGGAACGGACGGGTCCTAGCTTATGGGTCATAGGGCCATGTTTATAATTCTTGGGACCATTATAAACAGTTTTTTATTCTGTATTTGTAAACAGGGTGGGAGGATCCAAGGAAACCATTTCAGGAGCGGCTGAATATAAAAGTCTACCCATGCCGAGGCATTTGCCAACAATGCACAAATGTGGGTACAATGGGCCTGGCAGATACAGGGAATTCATGTATCTTGGGCAAGACTTTGAAGACTGCGACTTTCTGTGCCTTCAACTCGTCCTAATGCCGTTCGTTGTTTCATCCTGCCTTGCTCAGCAACCTGTGTGTATTTTGTCTCGCTGCCTGCTATCATTATCGCACATCCCGCAAACAGAATCCCACATACTGTAGCGATCTGTATGAGTGAAACGCATTTGGGAGCGTCACGCCTTGAAACGCACCAGTGGCGGATCAATTCAAGATATTTTCTCTCTCTTGATCAGGAAATTAGTCTTTACAAATATCTACAGGTGTGAGACAGGTGTACAAGATTGTAGAAACACAGGCAGCACTGGTGAGCTACAAGGCATACCAGTATGCTCCTTTCTAGAACAGCAGTGGGAAACGTGGGGCATTTCCTTGCATTGGGAAGATCTCCTGAAAACGAAAACCACCACTGGCATGGGACACTGCATGAATGCAATCTTGGAGACAAGAGCCAGACATAATTTTGCCCGTCAAACTTGTTTGCTGTGTTGTATTATCAAATCTTTGTTCAATAGGCTACTCTGAGAACCAAAGAGGGATGGGACAGGTATGGGTTTCTTTCACTCATCTTTTCCCTTGACTTTTGAAAGGTTTGGCAAAGGAATATATACAGTCATCTACGTCTTCAAAGTATATGATTCTTACAATTGCTTTTTATTTTATTTATGCCCACAGGTCAAATGATTACTCCAATAATGATTGCACTTCCTCATTCAAGGTGATTCTTTTAAATAAGGTCATTGTTGGCAAAGGGTGCAAGCTCACCCACAACAATGTCTCCCTAACTGCACCACCAGCTGGTTTCTATGGGTGATTTCCATTTTGCAGATATAGGTAACTGATCCCCATCACTGTAGGTTCTAGCAGAGAAAGAAAGGGGGCAGTCTCAATTATGATGAGCTCATAGTGTATACAAATGATGCAACTCGGCCATCATTTACGAACCATAGATGACTGCTTGTGAGCTGGTTACACATGTATTAAGAGAGGGCCATAGAATAAATTAAAATGCATATGGTGCCTATCCAGGCCACAGAGGACAATAAATTAGATCCATGCATCAAGCAGTCTGGAGGATGGGTACCACACATCACTGCACAATGCCAGGCCAGCCACATCATTGTTGCCATTCCTCCTGTGAAAACCATGCTGAAACACCTTGCTGACTAGTAGCTACTAATTTTACTAACTAAAAGGCTCAGGATTTATTGAAGATGGGGACTGAACTATTTAAGAGGATTTGAAGTGGTGTGATGATTTCAGAGTGTGGGAGAGAAGAGGATGAGAGAGGATGAGGAGAACAAGCACAAAGGTGGTTCAGGGCAGTCTCAAGCTTCTGGTTATGTTCTTTGGCTTGACCAATTGTTAGAACAGGGCCCATAACCTATTAAACAACATCCCTGAATATTACTGACATGCGTATTTATTCCCCTTGATGTCTTATTAATAATTTAAGTTGGAAAAAACGAAAATGGCCAGGCCTTGTTTGGCCTTGTAAGGAAGAAGATGTTTACATACCAAAGAACCATGCATAAATGGTCTTGGAGCATTTGTGTGATGCTCTGCAGCAATTCAAGCATATATGAATGAGTTTAAGATAAGGGAGAGATGTGTAAACACACCAGGAGTGGCCCATTCTGTGGCTAAGACCACTGGCGGTTGGGTCTGGAAACACAAAGTTCTGATTGCACAGAGAACTGGCTGGTAATGACTTTATTGAGGTCGACAGCCTGTCCTTTAATGATAGCAAGCCATTCAGATTTGGGGAAAGCAATGTGCTGTGTGGAGTTGAGGATGGTTCCAAGCACGTATTTCAGATCTTTTGAGTGCTCAGCAAGCCGACTGCAAGTTTTGACGAATTCAGGCGAGAGAGTAGGCTCGACAAGGAAGTTCTCAACGACCCATGGGAGGAGGGCGTCATTGACCCTGTGCCTCTTGGCTCATATGGAGAAGAAGAGCGGGAGCGATTTCTGCCTCCTCTATGCAGGGAATGAGAGTGGGTGCGACCTCTGTCTCCCCTTCCCTCATTCTAAGCAGCAGTGCCAGAGCCTTCAGAGAGTGCCAGGGTACGCCATTTGGGCGAAATAGCAGGAGTTAGTAGTAGGGAATTAGACTGAAAAACTCATCTAAACGCAATGGCATGCCAAAGGATTGCTGGTGGAAATAACCTCCAAGTAAAGGAAAATAAAATGTATTTGAGAGTCAAGGCATGAGCTCATAAATTGGGACATGAGCCCAGAGATTCGAAGCTGCGATATGAGCACGGGGTTTGCTTGGAATATTGGCGTGGGCGAGGTGAGGGTGCCAGGTGGCAAGACCAGATGCACTCCATGCTCGCCGCTCATTACCCAGAGGTATGGTCCTGAAAGATTGAAAGGTATCACAGACAACATTGAGCCGGGTGCAACAGGGCATCAATACAGCCTCAGTTTTACACTTGTCTGATTGTTAGTAGATGGCTACTTTACAAGAAATGATACTACAAGGCTCGTTTGATTTGAAAAGGGCACACTTGTTTGATGGCCGGTGATTGCCTGACCAGGCAGTCGCACCCAGATACGTTTAGCTTCCTCATCAACATTTACTGACTCAGCGCGCCCACCATCATCCCGAACATAGCTGCAGCGCCAATCTGCATGACTTTGCTGACAGCTCCCTTAATCTACGCGCTTTTCTACCATTTTGTAATGCCTTAGAAAAATATATCAGTCGGTATTAGTATGGTTCTTGGCTTAAAAGCTTAAGTAGGCTGGCTTGTGGATGAGTGATTGGAACACACCTATTTCCAAGGAATTTGGTCAAAAATTGAGGTCAGGATGAGTGCGTCAAGAAGGGAAGTATTTAATTTGTTCTTTGTTTACAGAACACAACCTGAATGAGCCCGCCGCACCACACCCAGATCTGGGGATGAATTTAAAACCACTGCCACTGCAGCACTCCCACAGACTGCTTACATTGCCTTGATTCTGAGTGGAAGAGCGAGCAGAGCCTTCCGCAGCTGCTGATACACCTATATATAACAAGTTTGAGTCCCAATTGGGAAATCCCTACTAGTCACTCAACTTTTGCTAAAGTAGACTGTGTAAATAGTACTATAGGAAGGCCCTTTAGAGATCCCTCAGGGCAAAAGTTTGAAAATAGAATATTTTTTTCCTCACTCGGATTTCGCATTTTTGATCTTGGGCCGAGAGTAGCCAGTGGCTGTGCCATCCCCATCAATCACTGAGTGTTATGTATACCTACCAAGTGAGTAGATAGTTCATTTCACATACAAGCTTAACAGAGTTTCTTACTGTTGACTCCAGACATCTGTGCTTGCCTGTTTAACACCTGGGGAGTCACGTCTTTGAAGTTTGTCAACCTATGGTAAGATAGGCGTCATGCACTCCCTACGAGCATGCACGTGATGTGTCACATCACGCGTCTGGTTGGGAACTACTCAGATGTATTCTTCGCGGGTCCGCGGTCGAACAGGGCATACCCGAGGTTACTGGGAACATTTCTGTCAAACTAATCAAATTCATTGGATGTGAAGGTTCCCAGAAATATGGTCATAGCTTTCATACTGTGTACCGAACATTCGGTGTACAGTCAAACCTCTCATAACCCATACCCCTCCGTTCCGGTCCCAGGGTATGGGTTATGAGGGATATGGGCTGAGAGGGTCCCACATAAGTTCAACGAAGTTCCCAGGTAGTACTCACCAACTCTGACTCATTTAACTCTAACAATTATCCAGTGCCGCGTACATGGAGGAACAGAAAATGGCCTTCAGTTGGGTGTATGGGTATGTTAAAGGTCACTTTCCATTTGGTTTTCCCCTGCGATATGTTTGCTGCTTAGAATCACCTGCCTGACTGCATTTTGAACAAAGATCAAATGCCTTGACTGTGATTCTTAGATACTTACATTCTTCCGTTGTTGTTTTTAGATAGAGTGTCTTGTAGTCACATTTACACCCTCCTGCGGCCCTCTGAGCGGTCACCCAACACATACACGCACCCTCTGGCTTTCGTTTCATTTTAGCCCCGCTCTTTGACCTGTCGCAGGCGTATCAGTGTCTACGATTCTGAGGATAGCTGGAAATCTTCAAACCAAAATTAAATGCTTGATGGGGGTATTCGGTGCCGTAACTGCATATAAAGCTGCAGTACTTTCCGAAAGGGCACCTATGCCAATATTCCCAGTGAAACTTGACAAGCCTTCTTATAAGATTTGGGAGGCCTTCCAAATTATCAGCAGTGCTGCAGGCCTGTGTTTACATGTCTTTCCTGTCGTGCAGATCATATTATGGAACACATAGTTCGCCCGGCCATTCATCTGCTTAATTTCACCCTCCGACGAGCTGGTGGTCCGTGGACCTTACCTAGCACCCTCACCAATCCTCAGCACATGCTTCTCCGCGACTGCATTGCTCAAATTATACATGTCGCTGTAAAGTCTCTTAAAGCAGTTAACTCCTTCTTCTTATTCAAACCCTGAATGGTTTGTTGCTCGGACCATGTCTTGCAGGGCTGCTCAAGCTGCAGATCTTGCTATTCACCTATTTTGTGGATGGGCCTCCGCCTAAGCTCGCCCATTGCTTGCATCATGTTCTGGGGATGGCCAAGGCAGAGCAACTGAAGCATGCAGTACTAGACTATCCTGCTTTCCTCCCCGGCCATGATGGGGAAATTTGGATAGGCCTGCAGTGTTTCAAAAACCCGGTTCAAGGTGGGCGTTAGCAGCCTATGTCAATAGCTGTGGAGTTGTATAATGGTAATAAGGAGATAGTGTAGCTGAAACAATGAAGTTCACAACTTTTAAAAAACTAGAGCGAGAGTGTCCAAGACACCTATAGAGCACTTGGAAACAACTGTATATATATGGACACCAGGGAGGGCGGCCTCCGATCTTACACACTCCCTTAGTCAGCCTGTGTTGAGCCCTCGCTTGCAAGTTCACTTTGAGCTCAACTTGCTCATAAGGGAGAAAACCTTACTGCCGCCCCGCCTCCCGCTACCCGCACCCTGGCCAGAATTACCAACACCAGACGCAGTGTTGGAATGGGGGCGGTAAAGCGGTCTGGGGTAACACATTACTCTTAGATCTGGAAGTGATCTGGAGTGTATCTGGCAACCCTGGAAGAACCTGAAGGCACCCCTGAACTATTAGGATGACTCCCGCATCACTTGCCTCGTGGCCTCGAAGGCCACTTGATACTTTCATTACCATCAATTTCTGAAAAGAGTCTGCCCATTATTCATATGTAGTCAAGTACAGATCTCTATCCATACAGTAGTACAAGACTTTGAAGGGCCCTGACTGTAGAACACCTGCTCCCAATGCGTCGGTCCAGAAGGCTCGGCAGAACGAAAACCCCGGTGTCATGGCAGGGATGCAGTGCCTCATCTCCGGGATCTTGGGACGCGGCGGAATGGCAAACTTCCATTAAGTGATGCATCGCCCCGGCAGCGTGGCGCACAACCCACATGTAGGGATGCGAAGCTGTGTTTCTGCCGTGATTTTCTATCAGACGCCTGGGCCTCCTCATACAATATGTCATCTCTGTGTATGCAGCGAAGATCCAACTGGTGGAAGTCAAGTGTGGAATACAAGCCGCTGTTGCAGATTGGGTCTTAACACTTCTATTTCTCCGCCGGTTGCACTGGCTTAGCACGCGGAAAGAATTGGCGGGTGATGGCATCAAGTTTACCAGGCCGCCCAATTATGTACCCTAGCCAACACATCGTCACATCAACTCATACTCCTTTCTGAGTTCTCTCCATCAATGCTCCATTGCCTATGTCCTTCTCTCTGGTGGAAGCCTTGTCGATGGCGGCCAAACCATTCTTACCAGATCTCATCACCTGCAGAGGATATTACATATCTTTTGGTTATGTCATCTTCTAGACTGGGCTGCAAGGGCTTAGGTGGTGCTAAGTATAATCTAGGGACACGAGGTAGCAGATCCATCAGATTAATATCCTATGTAAATGCCACTGCTTCTGTCAGGCTCAAAGTTAATGAGGAAAATGTGCAATGCAGAATTCCACGGTGGGTTCCATAGACGTTCATAGAACGCACCCATGTTGATCGAACCATAGTGGAGTTAATGTTCCACTATGGAACCCACGGTGGAGTTAGTGGAGTTTCCGCTGTGGGTTCCATGGTGGAACGTTCATAGAACCCACCGTGGAAGACCCAGGAACCTGCACTGCATGTTTTCCTCATTAACCTTGAGCCTGACAGAAGCAGTGCCATTCATATGGGATATTAATCTGATGTGGGCAGATGACCTTCTGATGTTCCCATGTTTGGCACCGGTGGTGGCAGACGGTGATTGGGCTAATTAATCATCATGGCCTCGGTCGACGATCTCAAAAATTTCAAACGTTGAGAAATGTACATGTACAGTGAGCACTATGTGCTGATCTTCGCAATTGAGACCAGAAATAAGCCTTGTAAAAGTTCAACGCACGACATTTCAGCAGAATGAATGGACAACAGAGAGGGTGGGGAGTGAGACCGTGTGCGGGTTACTTATTATATCTGCACCCGACAATCACCGCCGCCGACCAGGCTTCCATTACCATCAAGGGATCATCCAATAAAAGTGAGCCAATGCAATATTCTTTTCACACCGGTTTATTAATTCCCACGAGAATGACAGGCATCTGAAAATGCGTTGTGACTCGAGCACCGCGAGAATCGGCTGGGAATGGCCAATGGTGATGTCGGAGCAATGCAAACTATAAAGTCAATCCAGAATGCTCTCAAAGCATTGCATCAACTCTGTTCCAACTTCAATTTTCACCTGCTTCTTACAGCCACTAACAGTACCGAAGGCGCGGATCAAAATTTTCTGTTTTTAGATGTTTTCAATCTTTAGCCCATATCTCACTCAGTTCTCCATGTATCTACACGAAACAATTATGAATCTGCTCTACTAATTCATGCGCAATTACTGATAGAAAAATATTGACAGAATTCCCCGCACTGGGATATTGGTATTTGGGGGTGATCGAGGTGGTCATTCGAGTACCACTCATCCAGATCTTGACTAGCTGGGCTGAGATTTTGTCTGATGGTAGAGGGATGTAATCCGGAATTAATGATAGAGTGAATAAGTTCCACTTGGTCTAGAACTCGCTGAGATATAGTCCATTCAATATTTCAATATAAAGAATCCTTGAAACTGAAATCACACAACACAGGCTGACACAATCGTTTATTCCCTCTATCACTAATTCCGAATTTCATCTCAGTCCCCTCTCCCCAAAATGCAGTAGGATTGGCGAACTGCTCTCAAGAAAGGATAAAAACCGGCAGATGCCAATTGCGCAGGTGAGTTGACCCATGTTAACAGCGGCCATGATTGCTGTGAGAGAAGCCGTTCATCCCACTGCTTTGGTGTGGGTGCACTGCTGACTTCAAAAGGAATGAAGCAAGAATCGAGCAATTGCAACTTGATACAGTGCCCATCATCACTTCTCCAACACGTGTTTTTTGACATCAAAGAATTTTTTGGGATTTTTTTCTGATTTTCTGAGCGAGGAAACCAGCCAAAAGAATGTGATTGGCGTAAAGATCACGGTGTTTCGCTTTTTCGAGGTTAGATAAAACTGAAAGTGCTTCAATACCAGTCTCCTTCCTGGCCATGAATCTCAAGCAGATATACGACAACTATCCCACTTCATTGCTAATCAGCGATGCGTCCAATCGCTGTCTTTTCCTAGCGTGGAATGGAAGGCTTTGCAGCGTCTTAGCCGTCTGGATTCTCTGAAATCCTTGAAGTTGGAGTTCCTCCCCTTCTTCGAATTTCCCTGGGTCCGAGGTCCAAGTCCAACCTTCTCCTTCCCCCCTCTCCGCGCTCTGGAGATCCGTGCCATACCGGTCGATGACGAGGGGACTAAATTCTTTCAACTGTGTCGGGATGTGCCCTTGGTATCCCTCATAATGGATCTCCAATGCGCCGTAACAATAGCAGAGCGCTTCCGTTTATTTACTGCTCTGTCCGCAGGCTGCTCCCACTCCAGTCTCACTTCTCTCTCGTTGGGCGGCGACCAGCAAATTGACGAGGAAGGCCCTGAAAGCTGCATCATCCCCGGCAACACGCTGCAGCTTCTCTTCGTTTTCGCAAATCTCACTTCCGTCTACATCCAGTCCCCGTCCGGATTCAACCTGGACAACGCCCTAATCTCGTATATGGCACGTGCATGGACCAGGATTGAATCCTTGGAGCTTTGGTCCAAAGAGCGTGTTCCGTGTCGCGTGACTTTGTGCTGCCTCCGTTCGTTCGCACAGCATTGTCCCCTCCTGGAATCCCTCGCAATGACCGTCGATGCTTCCGATGCGTCGATGGAGCTAGTCACCCCAAGCCAAACTTCTCAGGGGTCGTTATACACCATCCGTATGATGTATTCTCCCATCGCCACACCTGTCCCGGTGGCGCAATTCCTCTCCAACCTCTTCCCAGAATTGTGGGTAGTTCGCACTGAGCGCGACAACTCCAACGATGATGAAGAGGACGAAGACTCCGTTGAGGATATTCTTCACCACGGATGTTGGAAGGAGGTGGAATCTCTCCTTTTGCCTAATACAGAGGAAGATTCTGAGACGGAGAACGAATAAAGTGCCTTTTTTTTGTACGTGTTACGATCAAACGGCCAGTTACACTCGGTTAAAATGACTCCCACACAGCACACACATAAGAGTGGGACTGAACAGTGATGAGTGGGACTGGATGAGTCCCACTCCCACTAAAGTTGTATATACTCAAGCGCGACCGTGGCAAGCGATGGGAGGGAGAGGAGACACGATGGCAGGCAAAAAAATGATGTATTGATGGCCTTGGATACTGCCGCTATTTGCCCTGCCAAACACTTTCCTTATTTGGGGGTAGGTAGATTATTTGCCAAGATCTGCCGATCAAGCACCTCTTGAGCTGCAGTGCAGCAGTGGAACTTGTGGAAGCACATCACATGGTCTCGTACATACGTGGCCATCGTCTTTCACATCACGTGGTCCCTTTGCAAACTTTGGATCGTCGCTGATGGCCCAACATTGATTTACATTGCCTCAATACATACAAGTGGTCGACCAAGGGGATTCTGAAAAAAAAAAAAAAACCTAGGGCCGTTTTTTTTTTTACCTCAAAGAGCTTTCAATCCATTTATGGTACCTCCAGTTCAGCCAGTTTCTTGACCTGTCTCTAGGTATATGTCTTCCCCAGTTCTGGAAGGGTTAGGGTTAGGAGGTAGAGGGTGCACAAAAACAGTACACCCAAAATATGATTTTATTTTACGAAGAGTACAAATTACGATGCAATGTATCAGGGTCGACTCCTCGTCGGTCAGGTTATGATACGGCACACCTTTTGAGGCGCCAGCAAGCAGAACCAGATTGGGAAAGCCAAACTGCGCTGCACAGAGCCATAGGAGGCGAGACAAAGTGCGCAGCTGTTAGGGTTCGGTCAGCTACGGAATGGTACCCCCGGGGTTGCCCGATTCCGATTACTTACGACGCTTCTTGGTACAAGTAATGGACACTTTATTTACTATTCTTTAGCTCTTTTCTTACCGATAACCACTATGTGCAGTACTTTGACAATACACATTGTTTGAAGTCGCGCGTTGCTTTCGTGTAAGATTTGTGCTCCTTACAGCAGCCCAGAGGACAGAGAGGTGGTTATGGCATCCGTCCATGGATAAGGACAGATAAACTATTTACACCAGAATGTCAGTGCACATGCGGATTGATCGGTGGATTTCCTTTCCGTCCAGGCCAGTTCCCGCTCAAAAATCCATACAGGTACTAGGGAGGCTACACATATGTTAGGATATACTGATTATCCTTCCTGTACACACCCCCTAGATCGTTGGATCGTACACTCTTCAACCAACGTAAGAGAACCCCTTCCCCCAAATGCGGAAAGCACAGCGTCTGCTTGTGTCGCCTCAACCTCTTGACTCTTTGCCTGCATACGACTCTCTGTAGTCTTACTTTAGTGTATGCTGTTTTTACACCTTTGAACACCCCACAATCTAACACCTGTTGACCAATCTCTGCTGATGAAAACTGCCAAAACACCGCAGCACCTGCGAAATTACGGCTGTTGATGGATGCGCAACCTCGCCATTCCAAGGGCGATCGCAAATCGGTCGCGAGATCGATTAAAACCGAACGTGCCGGCCGGCAAAACCCTCGGCGATCTGAGGCCATTTCCTGCCATTTGAAACCCTTGAACCGATTTTCCTTGTGGGTCCTCGAATTGAGGCGCATGGGAAGAGTGATTGTCGGCATTGGCTGATACCAACCTTCAAAGATCCGCTACACCATGAGAGGGACGTCTTCGAGTCAGTTTCGAAGCCATTTCTTTCTTTCTTTCTTTCTTTTTTTGCTCCTACGGCAAGAATTTACTTTAAAAAATTCGTAGTAGAAATTCTTTAAACATTAAGTCCTTACATCGAAAATTCAGAAGCTTCCACAGTTTGTGAAGTGAGAAATATCGGAAAAGTTCGTATGTTCCAAATCAGGACACAAATCCGAAAATCCTTGGTTTGTTCCCCAGTGCTCATCGACAACTTAGTCTCAGCTGAAGATAATGAGAATGGCAAGAAAACTGCCAAAAGTAGCAAATGGGGGAAAATCGGAGTCGATGTAGAGTACATGAAGTTGTGGGGACTGGACGGCTTGCGCTGGCTGGCTTCTGGACTCCGCTCAAATGCTCCTTGCCCCTGGTGTACCTTAAGCCCCATCTTCAAGCCCTATCTTCCCTCAAACCCCTTCACCTGGTGGACTGGCTCGATAACTTGTACTCATATTTCTCATTTACAGACTCCACCTCTCAAAAGAGGATTTCATGGCTCCCACGTGAGAGGTTATCCACCTGGGTCGATGGCGGGGCTACCATTATCAGCTGCTTCCGTCTTGGCAACCCGAGCAGAAATCGTTGAGAAATATGCGATTGACCTTTTTGGCAGTTTGTACCAAGCCTCTCTCCGAGAATCACTGGCTGGCCGGTGCGGAGACAGGCTTGCTCCGAACCTACCATTATCATGCCTCACATGCAACGAATTCGCCATCTGGATCTGCGTGGGACTCCGCTGCAATTGCGGACTCTCTTTGGACCAGATGTCACCACGCTACAATCCCTTAAGGTCCCCGACCTGGCGAAGGCTCTGAGCAGAAGGCAACTCACCGTCAAACAAGGGTAAGCACAAATGAGCGTTGATCACTAGACATAACCTTACTCAGTTCAACATGAGCCACGGAAGTTACGGCACCCTGCAACCATTTATATAGGTTTATAGGTTGATTGAGTTTTGTACTCTGAAATCTGAACAGATGCTTGCAGGAAAATTGATTTTCCTCCTCATTGCGGGCGCCGGCGCCAAGCAACTTCGGTCAGCGAATTCCACCAGCAATAGCACGGACTCGACGGATGAGTTTGTGGGAAACGTATGACATGGTACTCGACCGACACAGGGCCGTGCGTGTATTTCATCGCTACCATATAAGTATGAGGGATCAACCCATGAACAGAGACGCATGTACAGGGGAAAACCACCTCGACAGCGATTGGTACGTGGCAATGAACACTGATGTGAGTACCATTTCTTGCGGATGAATTCAAAATGACTTTATGAGCAGCAATTTGAGGACGGTTGCTGTGGGAAGCAGCTGCGCATTACTTACGACGGCAAGTCCACGATAGCGACGTGTGTGGACGAGGTACCGTGATCGTGTTCTATGAAAGAAATGTCTTTCTGATGAGATCGAAAAGTGCGCTACCTGCCCGGAAGTGGGTCAGCTGGATCTTACGAAAGGCCTGTTCGAGTTTTTCGTTGGCAGTCCAGGGATTGGCGAGTTTTATGGCTCATGGTCCTACGTTCAGGACAATCTCACGGGCTCGATCACGCAAAGCTTGCATACCATTCATAATTCAGCAACCAGAACCGGAAGAGGAACGGAAGCTCCAAGTGCTGTAATGCGGAGTAAATGTCATGGAGATTAGAAATCCACTGTAGCAATTTTCCGCTGTTGTGAAATGCTATTTTTGAACTTGTGATTATTGTCGCGGGACACCATGGCGTGGTTACAGCAATCGCGTGCAATGGAGTGCAGCGCAATGCAGCTCAATGCACGGCAATGCAACGAAATGCAACGAAATGCACAAATGGATTCCTGTGCACAGCGCAGGCTGGAAAGGAAATTGCTTTTGGGGGCAAAAAATCCGCTTTTTGGGCTGCCGCAAGGCCCGTGGGCTGCACCGTTTGGGGTGTGCATATAATACTTGATGCAGCGACATATTGCACAGTGGCTGGTGCATGTCTGCGCACAGCGCAGGCTGGAAAGAAAAAATCGCTTTTTTGGGGCGAAAAATCCGCTTTTTGGGCTGCCGCGGGGCCGTTCACAGCGATATATTGATGACCAACAAAGAGCTTTCAAGCCTCTGGCCTAAGAACCAGGGCATCAACGAGAAATCTGAACACATAGTTTTGCTCAGAATCACGCTGGCTATCACCTCGCAATCAACCGCAAAAAAATCAGGTCTCCATACAAGGTCCCGTTTGGATGGCACAAATAATGTGTTTTCCTATTGATTCTGCCCGCTCTTCACAGCACTGCCTCCACGAGTATGGAGAGCTTTCAGGGCTCTGGCTTAAGAACCAGGACAGCAATGGGAAATCTGAACAGACAGTTTTGCTTAGAATAGTGCTGGCTATCACCTCGAAATCTACCACGAAAAATCATGTCTCCATACCAGGTCACGTTTGGATGGCACAATGACAAATAAGGCGCCTTCTTATTGATTCGGCCGGGTCTTCACAGCAGCGCCTCCACGAGTATGGAGAGCTTTCTGGATCTCTTTCTGACCCTAATATTTGACTTCTATTCTATCATTTCAACAGTACCGGAGCTTGTTCTGATTGATTTGGTAAACTGTCATCCTATCGTATCGTCATCCATAATCTCGCATGTTCTTTATCATCTTTCACCACACTCGAAAACTCCGGTGCTTGGGTACGCTTGGGTGCAGAAGTGGGATGAGTGTTCATGCTCTGGTCCGACCATAGTCCGGCCAGGTGAATGCACGCCCCAACACCCGAAAAAAAAAACATTAACCCCTGGCGCACCACGGTATAGAATATTTTTGGATTTTCTGGCTGTGTGCATATTTTATCCCTTCCCGGTGCAGAAGTCGAATGAGTGTTCACTTTCTAGTGGAAGGATGATCTGCCTAGGTGAATGCACCCTCCAACATGTGCACAGATGTTAACCCCCGGCGAACCACGTTGTGCAATATTTACTGAATTTTCTGCCTGTGCACATATTTTATCCCTTTACAGTGGGGAAGTGGAATGAGTGTTCATTTTGTCCTTGATTCATAGTCTGGTCAGGTGAATGCGTCCTCCAACACGTGCACAGAAAATTTAACCCCCGGCGAACCACGGTATGAAATATTTTCTGAACTTTCTGGCTGTGCGCATATTTTCTCCCTTCCCGGTGCAGAAGTGAAATCAGGCTTCATTTTCTGGTTAAATCATGCTCATCAGCAGATTACAAGCATGGGTAATCCACTGCCATGCGGAAATCAGGTCCACCAGTGAGCTCATTCACATTGCAAGTCTAGAAACTTCTTCAAGATGTTTTGAAACGCCCACAAACAAAAATTCATGCCATTGGGATGGATATAGGTACCTGCAAATGGAATTGAATGCCAAAATGACCCCATCAACTTGGACTACCAAATATGGGAATTTCCACGACTTTCTTTCTATCACTAATTCAGCCTGAATTATGTGGAGAGATTTAGATAGGTGTCATGCAAATCGGGCAAGAACTCACTGAGATACCGGTAATTCTTTGCGAACAGCGCAAAACAGAAAAATTTCGGGTCGCGCCTTCGGTACTGTCAGCCGCTCGGTAGGCGCTGCAACAGAACACAACACATTGCTTGCGCGGCTCGACGCAACAGACGGTTGCATCAAGCTGTTGACTTGAAGGCCTCGACGAAAATTTACAACGGAAACTGGCCACAAGGCAACTGCATAGATCTGCATCAATATGCCGAGGAACTCAAATAACAGCTTTGTGCGATAGCCACAATTTCCGTTAGAACTGTCTCCTCAGATTTCCTCCCAGTGCTCCATCCTTCTAAGAAGATTTTCGAATTCACGTCTGCGATGATTTGAACCACTGCTTCCGTTTGCATGGGACCGAAGTGGAGGACCGCACGCCAGAGGAGTTGGAGGACAAAGGCGAAGGAATCTGTCGTCGTAAACAGTGACGAATTTACTTGAAATCCGAGTATCCTGATGTATCAACTTGAAGTGGACTGCATGTACTTCAAATTATTACCTGAATTTCCAACTTCCCTCCGAGCTGTCCAAACGGGTAATTGCTAGTAACAAAAAGAAAAGGACCATGGATATCTGGGGAAATACACAAGATTTCGACGACATTGTTAAATAAAGGTTGATAGACTGCGTTTGATCTGGCCTAGCATATGTATATCATGTGCAGGGGTTATCAAACCAAGGCCCTCAGACCCCGACGGCCATTGCACATTTGTGGACAAGCTGATGGGGTATCGTGCTTCCCCAGCCTTACCTGCCCAGTCAAAGTCAACAAGCTGCACCTTCCTCGCATCGTCGGTCAACATAATGTTCGGTTCCCGGAGATCCCCATAAACGAAGCCATCCTGGTGGATGACGTCCAAAATGCTCACAAGTTCATCTCCTAGATGGCTTGACAACGTTTGTTGGTTGATTCGAAGCCAGCCCAGCGTTTTTCCCGCCACAAATCCCATCACGACCATCTTGACTCCACTATATGAGGTCGTCGGGTCGACAGGCCCACAGTATAGGAGTTCCGGCGCCAGACTCTTCCTGGCTAACAGCTGGTGTACGGTCTCGCCGTAGGAACGCGCAAACTTCACAACGATGTCAGCGTGCACCTTCCAGAGCCCGGCAATGGAAAGTCACGCATGTAGCATCACGCTCGAGCGGTGCCACATACTTGAAGTGAATTTCTTGCCCGGCTTCCCCGATGTAAGAGGTGACATGTGGGAAGAACCGGGCAGGGAGGAGCTCGTCTGACACTAGGGGTGACTGCGGAAGAGAATCTTGGAACTGTTGAGAGCCTGTGATCGCCTCTCTCAGCGCGAACAGAACACGAGCAGTCTGGCGGACATGGTCGTCGTTCAGCAGGGCATTTCGTGGACCCAACCACATAAAATCCGTGAATCTCTGGACGATGCACTGGCTCGTTATTACCGCCCAAGAACGGCCAACCACGGTCCGCCGAGGGCCACGATGTAAGTCGGGCAACAGGAGAGTGCGGCGGCTTGCCTGTTCTGTCATATCCTATATGAGTGCAATGGCAAGCAGCGCTAGCGAGGGCATACCTCCGGCTGCGTCTAATATTGTACCACGCTCAGCGATGCTTGAGTCGAAGCATCGCACCCCGCCTTCGCCTAGCTCCCGTTTGTATTCGGCAAGAGCCAAAATCTTGAGTTGGCGGGATATGACGGCAGCATCAGGCGAGGTCAGATCGCTGTTAGCAATTCTGAGGACGCCTCTGCCGAGAAGACTCTGAAGAATAGGCGTGACGACCGCACTGAAAGCAGGTTCATCTTTATAGATACGCGCGACCGCGCGCATGAAGTTCGCTACTTCGCAGACAAATGTATCCGGGACGAGCAGCGGTGAGTTGGGGCGAGAGTCGTCAATAAACTTCGCAAACCCGGAGTAATAAAGTTCAACAGGGGGGCCAACGGTATTGGTCGGAGTGTTGGAGTGGTAACAACCATCGTAGATAGGGCACTCGCCCCGCTGCCAAATCCTATGTTCTGTTGATTTGGCGAGCGTGGATGGCGGACTCGATCCTGAGGCCTTCATTCTGAGCCGGTTGTAGCCTGAAATGCGAAGCGTCGGGAGCTAGACACGAAGATGACCTGCTAGGTACGCACGTGTAATCATCTCGCTGATACTGTCCTCGCTTTCTGGCTCAGGCTCGTCCGGTGCCAGACGTCGGTTGATAACAAGAATATCGACAAGGGGAGATTCTCCAGGGTCTGAGATGCTCTCGGAGGCTAGGGTCGCATGCAAAGGGTGTCTATCCGGACTTACGGAAGCTCACCACAATACATCCTCACCATACCCTTCACCATGTTGCCTAACGAGTCTACCATTGCCCACGAG
Source organism: Mycena olivaceomarginata (assembly GCA_029378375.1). Taxonomy (NCBI): domain Eukaryota; kingdom Fungi; phylum Basidiomycota; class Agaricomycetes; order Agaricales; family Mycenaceae; genus Mycena; species Mycena olivaceomarginata. The sequence continues at coordinate 148,516 of JARKIC010000677.1, read as the reverse complement.
GCATAGCGTCGGTGAACGCCTGAATCTGATGCATAATGAGCAATATGCATTATGAACACGTCTCCACAGGACCCCCAAACCTATGCATTATGAGCAGTATACATTATGACGTCATGCATTGTGAGCGATCTGACTGTACATAGGGCTCCTGGCCGTACCGTATACGGGGACGGCCGTCAATCTGACGGGTAATTACGGCTGAACCCGTCCCGCATCCCGTCCCGTCGAACAAAAATCTGAAGCAGCGACGGTACGGTACGGGTTGAAAACGGCCGTAAACGGAAAATACGGAAGCAATAAATCATAATTGGGCGCTCATACAACGATACAGGATCCCTACATACCTCCTGTTAGCTCCCTAACAGCGAGACACGCAAGCCGGAGGCGCTGTTTCACAATCATCAACATTCTGATGGTGTCTGGTTTCAGGCTGGCGCGGCGAAGAGAAATTGTGTCCCGACCACCAGAGAAAATGCGTTCGACGGCGACAGCGGAGCCTTGGAAGAATCCGGAGTCAGGAGGTGAAAAATATGTTGAGATAAAGGAACTTACCGGGAATGGTGAGAATGTCACGCGCAAGACAAAACAAATTTGGGAACTGAGCGCGACGCCCGAACCACCACTCTATTGGATCACAGAGGTCGAAGTCTTCGCGCGGGAGCTTGTAGTACTGCTGAAGTTCGTCGATAACCGCGCGGTCCTTGACACGATAGCCGGCGGCAAAGTCCTTCTGCGGGGATCCTTTTTGGTGGGTCAAAGACATTTCCGGCACCTGTACTTGGCGGGAGGGAGTCCGGTTGGCGTAGTTCTGTTGGAAGTAATTTAGACGGTCCTTCGCGCTCTGGAGATGGTCTAAGAGGTCGGTATCGCCTTCAAAGTCGGCCCGGAGTCCGTCGTAAGAAATGCGCGGATCGAGAACTAAACATAGTCAGTGAATTGAATTTAATTTCGAGAGCTAAACCACTTACGTGCAGCCCAAGTGTAGTATGGCGACTGATCAAACTTATAATAATAGTCGCTCAACTTTCGATGGGCTTCGAGCAGCCCATTGCGCAGGACTGAGGGAGTCCCAATCGGAAGGTCTTTGATGGTGTTGCGCAAGTCGTCCTGAAGACCGCGGAAAATCGCCGTCGTGAATGACAGCATGGGCTTTTTAGTAGTCGACATGGTTGTCGTCGCAGTGCGAAATGACTTCAACCAACCGGTGACCATGATTACGGGAGTGGGGTCTCGTCGGATGCTGAGTCGTAAAAGAGGATCTCTTCTGCAGGAAGAGAATTGCTGTTGGCATCGAGAGCACACTGGTTGCTCATTTTGATAAACAGGGAGGAATAGCTTGCATTTCCTTGGATCTTTCGAGCCACTTTTATAGCATCGCTCTGGCCAAGATGACGAGTGAATAAGGGTCCTGGATCACCGTCCTGGTGGGGGAAGGACAGGCATGGGCGCGACCAATGAAAATGCTTGCCTCACAGTAAAATGCTCGAGGCGAGTCCTAGGAGCTCAAGCAGCGGGGTGGCCCCAAGAGATACATGAGCACGACCAATGACAAATTTTCAAGCATTAACCGACAGTAAACTGCTCAATCTGCACCACGGCTGGCCTAAAGTCGCGGGTAGTTCCGAAAAATCAGCATTCTGAGCTCGAGACGAGTACTTGGTTGTCAAGAGATGGGGATAATCTGGTGGATGGCGCGGTCTGAGCGCACACCGTAGAAAGATCCCGAGCCTTGACTAAACTGGGGTGAGACAGGGTCGTGCACCCTATGCGATAAAAGTAGCGATTCGAGGCGGTGATCATGATCAAATAAATCTATGCACTCTGGTTTCACCAGATGGTTGGAGATGTTAAAAAACAGCGAAAATAAGCAAACAGTCACAAGAGTTTCTTGAGGAGCCTGAGGGTACAAAATTGGAGCACATCGTTCTGGAAAGATAGTAGTCCAGAGAAAGAAAGAGGAGTCTGGTGGCTTATCCACGGGTACACACAGGAGGTGAATGAAAAGCAATAGGGACAAAGGTGCACTGAGCGCGAGGAATCCAGAGGCATGCACGTCGTTGTCGAATGCCAAGCCGTGAATACTAGATGAGATTGGTGATTTGCGTGGTAGCTCCAACAGATCACGAAAATCCTCCATTCTTCGCAATTTCGCTTGAGTTCCGCTCCATTTGCTTGGATTTTTGACAGCCGTATAATACGGTTTCCTGCCGTATACGGCCGTAATTTTGACGGGTATTACGGTGTACGGTACGGCATATGCCATCCCGTCGAACGAGAGTCTCAGAGGCCCGACGGGACGATACGGGTGCCGAGTTACGGAACCCGTATAACCGTCGTGTACGGTTACGGTCAGGAGCCCTAACTGTACATATGAAATAATGAAGGCATTTTATTTTCCCACTGGTTGGTTTCGTTCTTTTGAACTCATCAGGTGGGCCACACAGCCCACAACCAACTGAGCACACCATCACACAAACAATTTGGCAGATTGTTTCCCATGATGAAGCCACGACAGAGGCAAGACAACTGGCCAGGTTGTCCTGTTACCATCGGGCCAATGCATCCTCGACTGGCCAGAAAGAAGTTGTGACTGGCCAGGCCAAATCTCAATCTGTTCCCCCAGAACCCAAATAGAAGTCACAGCTTGCCAGGCCACGACATCCAGCCCAGAACCCAAACAGAGGTCGCAGCTTGCCAGGCGACGACCCAGATGCCCCCTGATGCCCAAACAGAAGTCGTAGCTTCAGTCCACGACCTCAAGCCCCCAGAACCCAAACAGAAGTCGCAGCTTGCCAGGCCACGACCTCAAGCCCCCAGAACCTATCAAAGAGTCACAGCTTGCTGGGCCACGACCCCGATGCCCCCTGGTGCCCGAACGGAAGTCGCAGCTTGCCAGGCCACGACCTCAAGCCCCCAAAACCCAAACAGAAGTTGCATCTTGCCAAGCCACAACCTCAAGCCCACAGAACCCAAACAAAGGTCGCAACTTGCCAGGCCATCGACCCCCCGTGCTCTGCGGGCATCCCCGCATCGCCATGACCCGCGGCAGCATAAGAGCACGGCGACACTGCGTTACTACGGTCGACACTTTCCCACAGAGGTTGTAAATTTCGACTCATCGAAAATTCAAACTCGCATTATCAAAATTTTGAATAGACAGTTCGGTTCCAAATGTTTCGTTGTGTGTATTGAAATATTTGAGTGCCATGGGATTGTGTTATAAATCGATTTACTGTCGATCACCTGCTCCTATAGGCAGCTTCACGTCGGAACAGTGTCACGTTCGAATGACTCACAGTGCAACGTACATTGCGCAAATCAAACCATATCGCGCAGTACTGGAGAATACAATTTATCCGACCTTGAAGCCGAATTATATGGAACCTGAATATTCACGATACACATTTTAAACCCGCCTCGGATTTCGGCAAGGGCATCGTTATGGCAAGTATTTCTCCTTGTGGCGGCTATTTTCCTTCCTAATCTGGCCTCAGATCTATCCTCGAAATTGGAAGCATTGTCTTCAGTTCAGATTTTCAGGCGTTGAGCTTTTTGGGCCCTTTTTTCTCGAGTTTGTGGGCCGTATAGCGGCCGAACGCCTGAATATTTTTGCATGGTTCAACTTCCGAAAGTGATGGGGAGACGAAGGGCTGCAATTTGGCTGATCTAGATTTTCCTGAAGAAAATCACTGCTCATGCTGAAAAAAATGCAATTTCCCTCGTTCGACGATTTTGATGGCGCATCAACGAATTCTGATGTCATCGATGTTCTGAAAATGTCGGGCTCGGCCGTCTCAACAACGTGAGGTTTGATTTCATGTCAAAATACATAAGTTTCATTGAGAACTGATTCAAAAACCAATCGGTCATTCTTTTTGTCCACTTTGTGTAATACAAGAGTGAAATGAGGTACATGCGTCCTTGGTTAAGAGCTCGTGCGAAGTTGCCTTCGAACTTTTTGTGCTCGGCAATTGTGTGGGTAAGGAAGCAATTTTGTGGCGCGGGCGTCGGAATTCAATGGCCCAGTCCAGCCATTTAGACACCTAAAATCTACCCCCGTGCCACCACGAGGGACAGTCTGACTAGATTATCATTTGACTCCCCATCCGCACCTCGTTTACACCTCAATTTGTCGTGGACGTTGCACGACACGGCTGCTGCAGCTCGAAGAACATTTACAAGTAACTCTTGACAACTCCGATGAATGATTGAATATTTTTGAGTCAAGGCAAACGGACATCGTTGCATTCTACAATTTCCTGGTCCGTTGCAAATTTGACAAGGCCCTACGAAAATAACGCACCATTAAAATGGTATATCATTGAACCATGGTAGCGTAGGCTTTATCACGTCGAGCCGTAATCCGAACCTTGTACATAATTTTTCAATCAACGAGGGTAACCCCCGCCAACGCACAGACATTCACCCATTTGTTGTAAAGTTCCTGGGCATGGCGTCCAAACTCATTCCTCCGCTGTTTGATTTTCTTGAAAGATCGAGGTTGACTACGAATGAATCAAACTGGCTGGTCCAATAGAGACCAGGCTCACCTTTATGTATAATGGACTGACAAGAGTGGAGTTCATGATGCGGAACAGTTGATGGACCTCTTCGACGTCTTGTTCGTGCACGGAGGGCTTGGTTTCAAAGTCCGAAGCCGTCCTGTTGAAGAACGCCGTTCGAAGTGCGCGGCACCACTCCCAAATTTCGCTCTCTTCTGAGGTCCGCGCTTTCATAGAGCTGGGTATCAGCCTCAAATGCTCCAGATGACGCGTGGCTTACGTTGGCTCTTAGTCCCGACCTTGTAAGAATTGTGCCAGGGTTTCGAGCCGGACTCAATGTGGTGGGGGTCCAGCATACCGTAGAGTAGTCCAGCCGCGGTTAAAACGCTGTGGCAGTCCTGGACTTGAGCCGTCATCTTGAAATGTGAGTTGCGATGAGGAGTCCGAGAACGTTTGCTCGTTGATACCCTTGCGTTCCAATCCCACCGATATCGTTCTGAAGTTTCCACCCGAATGCACTCCAGACAGAAACGAGACTGAAATAAGGTTACCCTGGGTGTCGAGGAAATAACAAGAAAGATCACAAATCTCATGATTGTTCCGGGTAAACAATGGGCACTTTACCAAAATCAGGTGAAAATTCATTTTGTGAGAAGTCCGGACGACCTTTTGGCTCAAAATGCGGTTACACGGCCTCTGAATACTCCTTTAGTCAGCATGTGTTGTGCTCTTGCTCACAGGCTCCCTTTGAGCTCAACTTGCTCATAGTTACTCACTAGTGACTGTGTTGGAGGCTTTTTACTGAGTCCATTTGGCTGTTGAACGAGATCCAAGAGCTCGAGATTACGCTTGGAGAGCGCTACAATTGTCTGCCAGCTCAACTTGCGTGGGTCAATGGAAATTTGTACACCAAGACTGAGCAGACTGCCGGGATCATTCAAATTCCGAAATATGTTCGCGAGCTGGTCAAGATACAGCCATTCAACCAGGAAACAGATTCGAACCAGAAACAAGCTTATCTTGCCAAGATGCAGGGCACTCGCAAGCCTGTGCTCCCAGTTCACACCATTGCTGAGAAGCAATTATTTGCTGAGCTCATGCGGACGTCAAAAACCTTTCAAAAGTGCAGTACATCCATATCTCTCCCCGCCGCCGAAATCTGGAATCAAAGAGCCGAGAGTACCGCCGACATTTACTATAAGGTGAGTCCAACTTCTGTGTTCTTGGCATTCTTGTTAATTTTTTTAAATTTTAACAGCTTGAAGAACAGCTTACTGCATACCTGAATGGTCCGTACAAGGACTCGGCCAACATTCGGTAGTCCTGCACTCAAGCACGAGGGCAGACTGAGTCTCTGCATGTTGATTTGCAAGATCCGCAACGTGCCAAGAAAATTGTAAACACATCATCATTCGCTGCCGTGCGGATTTTGTGGCGAATCGGGGCACGCCGCATGCAATATTTACTTGCAGGTCAAGAAACAGGCCGCCACCACCGAAACTAATTGCCGGCTCCTAATGCCATTCAAGTACGCGTCCGCCGAGCGCGGATCCAACGCCACTCCTTGCCGCAACGTTCCGATTGTGTGCGGACTTTGCTCTAGCATGCTCACAGCTGGGAAAGAGAGCCGTTCGCATCATGCGAACGCAGAAACTCGCTCACCAAATTATTTTTTTCCGGGACATCCGTACAGGCATGTTATGGGGTAAACCATGCGTGAACTTCTGAAATCACTCGAAAATGATGCTACAATAATATCTGAAGAGATTCGGCCCAGGGATGAGCCCAAACGACCATGGCCATTTCTTTTGGTCGCCACTGTACGCTCTTCCGTTGCCGTGATTCAGGACGTCGCGAGTCCCCATTCATTCCCCTTCAATATTTACCTGCAGAGAAAGACCCAGAAGGTACACTGAAAATGTCCGACCTGGACGTTTTATCTATGACATTGATGTACGACATCACAGTCGACCGCAACGATGGAATGACCTACGTGAGTACATACTTCTTAAATCGGCACTTTAATTTTGTCGAAATAATTACCCCAACCGCATTACAAACACTCCATGCCCACGATTTCAGTGTCAACCTTCTGGCTGCGCACATCACTGATATTGCATATTTTATATCTTTGTGCAAACATCTGACGGTCAAGCAGCTCACTGACCTGGCGATTGTTCAGATTACAAACCAGTAAAAGAGAACCAGACCTCCCAGAAACCTTATTGCGCCACAGCTACTACGCAGAGTGTGCCGGCTATAAAACGCTCCTGTTCAGCAGAAACCGTACTGTCCGGGAAGGCAGCTTTCCGCTTTTGACCATTGAAAACAAATTGAAAACGTTAGAAAATCGAAGTCGGAAAAGACGGGAGAAATTCACAGAGTCGAGAAATAGACGTGATCGCTTGCGATGTAAATTAAAACTCAGATCGACCGATCTCTCTATATGAACGTTTCCCAGTTCGTAGAAAGATCGGTTACCGGTCTAATTACACAGGTTTTTCGAAGTCCATCACTGCACAGCCACACAAATCAGAAAATATTCGACAACGTGTTTTCGCCGGGGGTTAACTTTTCTGTGTGTGTGTTGGTGGCTGCATTCACCTAACTGGATTATGATTCCACCAGGAAATGAACATGCATTCCACTTCTGCATCGGGAAGAGATAAAATATGTGCACAGCCACAAAAGTTAGAAAATATTCGACAACGTGGCTCGCCGGGGATTAAAATTTCTACACGCATGTTGGTGGCTGCATTCACCTAGCCAGATCATTATTCCATCAGAAAATGAACAGTCATTCCACTTCTGCATCGGGAAGAGATACAATATGCGCACAGCCACAAAAATAAGAAAATATTTGACAACGTGATTCGCCGGGGGTTAAATTTTCTGAGCACGTATTGGTGGCTGTGAACACCTAGCCGGATCATGATTCTTCCAGAGAACGAACAGTCATTCCACTTCTGCATCGGGAAGAGATACAATATGCGCACAGTCACAAAATTCAGAACAATGTGGTTCGCGGGGCTTCTGTAATTAGTCTATTGTTTACTGTTGGGGTCCGATTGCAGTGCTCCCTTTCGTCCAAGATCGATTTGGTCACTGGACCACTCACATGCCTCATTCTCTTTGTTCCAGACGCTTTTGCCAACTTTTGGGGAGATTTGATTAATACAAGTCTCATTCTATGTACGGGCTATAGACATCCCGGGAGTATTCTCAAGACGCCTCTGGAGAGTTATCAATCCACGGCATTCTCAATTCTGATTCAATTATTCTGGTCGTGTTCTGTCACAATACCTATCCGGAATGACCAAATTTAGGATGCGAAGAAGGTTGATGAAGGGGAGAGGGGGGATGGCGACCAGTCGAAAAAGATGGATGTGCAACATACATTTCGTGAACAGCGTTGAAACGCTCGTGCGCACCAGGACAGTCGAGAATCCAAGCCTTGATATCCTTCGGCATATCTGCAACACAGCGAGCGGCGATGTGGTTGCGACGACCACAGCGATGACAGTGATTCTCGTTCGTGGGATCACACCAATGATAACCGTTCTTGTCCTCCATACCCATGCCATGCCCGTCATCACCGGAAGAGTGAGCAGCGCCATCGCGCTCGCGATGTCCGGACTTTCCGTGACCACTCCCACTCGACGCGAACCCCTTCCGACCACCACCACCGACCCACCACATCGATGACAGTGATTCTCGTTCGTGGGATCACACCAACGATAACCGTTCTTGTCCTCCATACCCATGCCATGCCCGTCATCACCGGAAGAGTGAGCGGCGCCATCGCGCTCGCGATGTCCGGACTTTCCGTGACCACCTAATTTTGTATCGTACTCTATATTAATTCGGGTCACAGCTCGTCGAATACTGTGACTGCTTGCCGTTGGAGCCCGGACACTGTCCCGTAGGTAGAATGGCTGTAATACTTCCCTATCCGACTGCTCAATACGTCCCCTGACCTTTTTGCGACAGTCCATTCTGACCTACGACTTATCTCTACAGTATAACACCTAAATCTGCTCTTAATGTTCGAAGTCCGCGTTCATTTTTGCTCTCCTCACTGAATTTATATTTTCCAGCGAATAGTGCTTGGACAGTGGCGAACGGTTTCAGGAGACATAGCAATTCAGCTTGCAGCTTGACAGAAATCAGAAATTTAATCGAAGTAGAATTCGCTCTAGGCTCCTAATTCGACACGAACATTTCCTGTCGGTAGTGAACCAACTTCTCCACCTCAACCATATAGAAATTCATAGTCTCCTTGAGCTTCGTGAGACTAATAGTGCACGGGAAGGTCCGAGCAAACTCTTCCGTCTGGAACACTTCTACAAGGTGTTTTCTGGCGCGATAAGTCAGGTCTGGATGCACAACAACAGGATGGATGCTACGCACGTGGGTGCATGCGTAAGGGCCCAATCGCCCGACTCAGAAATAAATCTGCAGCAGTCAAGCCCGCGTTGACGCAAGGCTTCGGATTCTCTGTCGGTGAGATCATAATGGAAGAGTGGAGCGGGCTCCCTCCCCACGTTCCTGTAGGCCTTCTGAAGCTGTGGGAAGTAACTACACAGGCACTCCACTACATCTGCGGAGCGTAGCGGATCGCTCGTCCAAAGACGATAAATATCCTGCAACAGGTCAATGATATATACAAGGGTGAAGGAAAATGGCCTACCAGTTGGCAGTACTGGTCGATGTAGATGGAATGCAGGACTGAGCCGTCCGTCTCGTATTTCGTCAACCTTTCCAGCGACGGTGAGGGTTCTTGTCAATGGGTTCTGATTAGTCTACCGCCGAGGTCCTCTCCTTTTATACTGCGGATCCGGAGCCTCGATCATCCGCACGCTAGCGCTGCATGATGCATCCACGGCCCGTATTTGCCCAGTATTTGTGTGAGGCCAGACTGGTGGAGTTTGACATGTGCAATATTGTCCGGTCCAGCATACTTAGACAATCGCCAACCAAAATACCAGGATACCTCATTGCTCCCAAGGCGGTATCGGCACCCCATAGATCACCTCCGGCTCGGATTCGGGCGATGCAGGCGGGGTCGGCGGGAACGGCAACACACTGCGGTCCCACACGCCAGACGACCATTTCGAACGGAGGCTGCTGCTTTAAAGACCGTCCAAGGATATGTTAGGGATCATCCTTGTACTAGTGATATGTATCTGAGTGTGCAAGTGTACATTGAATGCCCTTTGATCCCCGAAGGAAACGACGCAAGCAGAAATTCGGAGACAAAGCAAACACGTGTATCTTTATTCAATGGATTACCTCAGTCAGGCGCGGTAACAACACTTCCGCAACTTCTGCCGCATCAGTGACACCTAAATGCGGAAATTTGATGGCGGCGGGTTTCGGCACATCCGCTCGGCACACTCAATGTGGCAGTGTTTTCGTTCCCTTTTGGGATTTGGTGCCTCCGACGTTCATTTGAATAGTAGCTGTCCACGTAGAAGTACAGTATATTATGGTTTAGCAACAGGCTGTGGATTTGAACAAGAAAGGAAGGTGTTTCACACACTCTGGTCGGACATCTTCAGGCGCAGCACATACAATCGACTGAGCTTGGCAGATTTCTGTCTCACGAAGCCTCCTTCTGCTGGCTGCGCCAGCGCCGGAACTGTGTATTACCGGTATTTTCAGACACAACATAGCCTCGGCGCGCGCTTAGTCCAGGCAACAGTGTGAGAAAGCAGGGCCAAACACAGAAAAAATAGTTCCATATTTTGCTGTGTTTCCGGAAGCAGCCAGTAAACTTATAAAAGCCAGAGCATCGTCTCGAACTCACTTTCACATGTTTCGCCTCGAGCTCCCACACGAGATTAGAACTTACAACACTGGTCTGGCGTCTCACTTCAGTAATTCGGAAAATGTGGTCTCCAATTTCACTTGCATTATGTCAACTTTTGACCCCCGCCATGTTAGATTGGATCTATGCCCGCCGCTGATTTGAGTGTAGGAACGGCACTCGTCGGAGCTCCCGCGTTCGTCCACCTGCTTCGCGTTTCGCCTAGCTAATAACCTCGGTGGTCTCACAGGTGTGGATACGTGACAAAGCTGCAAATCAAGGTGACCACAAACGGCACCACTTCAGACGCGCGTCATGGATCGGGGTGGAAATCGCATCAAGGTCCTGGGCTACTGAAAGAATCGTTGGCCTGACTATTTATCAGGCTGACAAGGATAAGGAATACCGAGATAACGCAAGAACTATCACTTCCGCCCCAAAAGCTTCATTATTCAAGTGATTTAAATGGATACCCAGTAGACAACAACATGGACTAAGCGCTTCAGTCTTCGCTCCCCGCGTCTACCTTGTCCCACTCAGGCTGACTCGCAGGCTCGTCTAGCCTGAGCTCCCAATCAGCCAGAGCAAGGCAGCGCGAAAACAAGGCAATGAACGAAGTTGACAAAACGAAAAGAAGAGTCACGCGTTTCAAGATGAAGGCCATTGCAATTGAGGATCACCAGTCATGCGTTTCAAAATGTATTTCGTTGCAACAGAGGACTGATGTGAGCTACGGAGTTTCTAATTGGAAAGTCTAGACACAATGATTCCTGTTCTTGAGGCGATACAGTCAAAGCTGTCTTAACCCATAGCTATTGTAAGCCATAATCTGTAAGGGTGTGATAAAACTGACGCGTACTGCCGCGGCACTGATGCGCATTGACGCGGCGGTGGCTGTGCCATAGACGCGGCATCGCCTGTAACTGTTCAACAAATGCTTCCTACCCGCTGAATCGAGTTTGGGCAGGGCATTATAGTTTCAATACATCGTTTGGATCCAAAAAATCTTTGCCCAAAGGTTGATCACCCATACTGACTGCGAAGCACTTCGACCCAATCTATTCCAACCTTCGCCTCAAGTAACCCACGGTCTCGGAATGGCGTAAGAATGAAAAGATGTGGTAGGAACGGTGGAATGAAGCACAAGAGAAGGGGAAGGGGGTAAACGCGAAGCGTCTTAAACACGCGTACCAGTCATCAGCATATCTTCAGGGATGAGCGAGTAGCATTGGCAAGGATTCGAGACGTCTCAGTGCGAGCACCACTGGAAGTCATAGGAACTAGGTAGACAGTGATTTGCCTCGAAGTGCCTTTGCGACAGCAGCCTGAAGAGATCCAGAACTGGCAGAAGGTTTTGACGCACCCTTTTGAAGGGTTCTGGCCTGCATTGCATTTCGACGAGCCTCGGCTTGGATTTGCTCAAGACTCTTGGTCGTAGGGTCTGTCTCAAGTTGGCAATTCAGGGGGTACGCACCTTTCTTCAAGCAAGTTCCACATCGAGCACCTTTCGGGAGCTTGAGCTGTGCACTACATCCAGTGCACTGGGGCCAGTCCTGGGCAAACATGAAAACAAAAATTGTTAGCTGTGAAAACAAAGCATACCTTCATCACTTCTGCGCGTACAGCGTCTTTGGTAGTCATATAACACATTGCACATAGTCCAGTACAATGCCATCCGTCACATCGTGACTACCGCTTTGGGCGTAAATAAAGAAAATCCGAGACACTTCATGAAATCTCACAAATGCCGACACACTTTTGCCTGCTGTCAGCAAAAGCAACGCGCCTTTCAGCGAAAGCGACTGTTAGAGGTTAACCACTAGACTACTCGCCCAAGTAGTCTAGTGGTTAGCCCTTCCAATAAAATATGGAACCCTTGTCTAATGGGTTGGCTGGAAGGCCGCTGTATCGAGCCCCGATGAAGGAGGACATTTCCATTTGAAATGTGGTCTGGACAACTGAGCCGCAAAGAGCTGGGGAGGCCCCGTGACACCGCGTGATACTCGAGGAACCAACCCCGGGGATATTCAATACCCGTCTGCCAAGATCGATGTTGACTGGGAACCCTGATCGGGTGCACAGAAACTCTCTAGGATTTTTTCCAGAATCTTGATATGGATTTTGTCCATCCAAAAAAGGAGGAAGGAAGGAAGATGTATTACTGCAGTGGTCCCAATAAGGAATAAGCAGGTACACCGCCATTCGAGTGTTGTATTTGGCAAATGTTGGACATTGATCTTACCACGACGTCGCTCAGAGTATCTTGTCTGTACAACGATGGGCGTCCGGGACGCCCATCACTGCAGCAAGTGCTATATTCTCATGCCCTGCCCTCTAGTTAGTTATGTATGAACTCAATTATTTTATTGTAATGTTATTCCAATGTCAGTATACGGGCCTCCCGAACGCCCATGCCTGCAGGAGAGAGAATTTTCCCACGCCTCGTCTCTCTCTCTGATGGGCGTCCCGGACGCCCATCACTGCAGCAAGTGCTATATTCTCACGCCCTGCCCTCTAGTTAGTTATGTATGAACTCAATTATTTTTATTATAATGTTATTCCAATGTCAGTATACGGGCCTCCCGAACGCCCATCCCTGCAGGAGAGAGAATTTTCCCACACCTCGCCTCTCTCTCTGATGGGCGTCCCGGACGCCCATCACTGCAGCAAGTACACAGGGTTTAAAATGCGAATATCTTGCGGGGTCCATTCAAACCTTAGAGTGTGTTCGGATCATCCTGATTGTCAGGATCAGGATGCAGGATGCAGGATCGGCTTTCGGAAGTTGATGTCGGCCGATGCAACAGACCAATCGGAAAGCATTACGACTCCTTACGATAAACACTACAGTCATCACGTGGTATGAGGAGGCACAATGTTCAGTGTTTTTATGGTATCCTACTGTGATTATAGTCACTCATATGCTTCTATTGATTCACAGAATGGGCTTGATGCTCAAAAAAAGCTTAGAAAACAGAGCAAATGGTACCATCACACATCGGAACAGTTGTAGCCGGTAGCCGATCCTGCATCCTGACGATCAGGATGATCCGAACGCACTCTTAAATATGTCAAGTGCTCCCTTATCCCTCCTGCTCTCAGCTAAATTGAATCATTTGATAGAGAGACACAGGGTTCAAAATGTCATTATGAAGCATGTGAGTCAAAATGGCATTTTGGGGCTTGTGGGTCAAAATGTGAATTAAAACATCTGATAGTGAGACACAGGGTCAAAATGTCATTACGAAGCATGTGATCCAAAATGGCAATCTGGCGCAAGTGGGTCAAAATGCGAATCAAACCATTCAATAGTGAGTCACAGGGTTCAAAACGTCATTAAGAAGCATGTGATTGAAAATGGCATTCTGGGCCATTTGGTTCAAAATGCGAATTAAACCATTTGATAGTGAGGCACAGGGTCCAAAATGGCATTACAAAGCATGTGACTCAAAATGGCATTCTGGGGCATGTGGTTCAAAATGCGAATTAATGAGTCAAAATGGCATTATGGGGCATGGGGTTCAAAATGAGAATTAAACCATTTGAGTGAGGCACAGGGCTCAAAATGTCATTACGAAGCATGTGATTCAAAATGGCATTCTGGGGCATGTGGTTCAAAGTGCGAATTAAACCATTTGAAAGTGAGGCACAGGGCTCAAATGTCATTACAAAGCATGTGATTCCAAATGGCATTCTCAGGCATGTGGTTCAAAATGCGAATTAAACCATTCAATAGTGAGGCACACATTCTTTCATGTGGTCTGCGGAAATGTCACCGCTTAAACATTTTTCCACAGCTCCACTCCATTGTTGCTCATCCCTTCTTTTGACGCGTGTTTGTACATCTCTTCTCCCCACCAACCATGTCCCATCCTATGAGTGAAAGATTGAGGGATTTATCAGGGTGGATGACAACTGATGGACTTTGGTCAGGGGAAGGGCAGACTTGAAATGTCCAGATTTAGCATCAAGGCCATCAGCGATTTGCGTCGGCTAATAATTTTATTTAATTGATGTGCTATTATAAATACATTTGCCTGCCCAAAATGGCAGTTGCCGCCGCCCACAGGCACATCGCATTGCACCTATTGCTTCTTGGCCAACAATTAGTGGCCACAATGCAATACGACACTCACATATTACTGGCCACATTGCATTAATGTTAACACCTCTACACGAGAAGATACTTCCAGACAGCATGCATCAATTCACGACGGCAATGGGTAAGAATCTCGCCCTTCTGAGTCGACCATTTGGTGTGAAACTTTGAAAGCATGTCTTGCACTGAGTCGGGCAACTGCACCACAGTCAGAATATAAATTATTAACGATACATATCGGCAGCCTCACCAAAGGGATGCAAGCTACGTGATGCTCAGCGCCCGAGCTCGGTTTGTCGCGAATATACTTGGAAAGATTGCCGAAGAGCATATATATCGGCCACAATTTTGTGGTTCCAAAAATTGGCAAGATGGGTGGAATCTGACCAGAACAAGAGCACGGCGATGACTTTCTCCAATTTGCAGTTGATCCTATTCAAATACTAGGGCCATGTACTGACTACCTGTCCTACTAGAGCTACTCTGCCTACAGGACATGAAAAACAGCGAATGCCAGCTAATAAAAGGTCGGTATGAGCCTAGGAAAGAATCAGAGGATGTCAGAACCTCTGGGGTGAGTAGAAGAATCGATTGGTCCAACATTCAAGGAAAACCGGGCAGAACTAAGCCCGCAACGACGGATATGGTCGGAACCATCAAAAAAGTCTCAAAAAGGAAAAAGAAAATCGACCGCGCCCTATGTTCTGCAAAGAGCTGTAAACACTATTGGCCAGTCGAACATTTTTATAACTCCCTCAGTATCATTGCTAATCTAAATCTGGCTTGCCACATGATTCCTCTCGCGAAACTGAGCATTTTTACGAGAGGAGTAAGGAATCCCATTTTTTCTGAGCGAGCAGTAACATTTGTCACATGTGAGGCTACCGCACACTTTGGAGTCTAATCATGGTTCTCCGACATGTGGACCCTGCAAACGGTCTTTGCAATGGGATTCTTACAAGGATTTCACACCATGTTCTCGAGATCAGACTTATTAGCGGGGAATCTCCTCCTCCCACATAAAGACCGCGCCTGCAGAGTGATGATAATGGAACCTGGGGAACCATTGATAAGACCTTCGAATTATTCGAACTTCATGTCGCGTTTTTATTTGAGGTGATTCGACCCAGAAACGAGCTCAGACGACCATGTCCATTTCTTTTTGCCACCACTGTACAATCGAGTCCGATTGGGCTGGTGGAACTGTGGGCAAGGAGGAAGCCATGGACCCCGTATCGCGGTCACGTAAACGGTCGGCTCAGCCCACTGCATGTACGCGCCGCTGTCTTTGAAGGTGGGCTCTGGCGGGTCTCGAGCTCTTGGCACAACATTGTCATCGATGGCGAAAAGTGGACATTCTCATCCCGACGACATCCCTGGAATATCTTCCCGCTGTCCAAGGCAACCTCCCGATGCTCTAGCGTCTCGAGTTGGTTATTTTAGATGCCCAGGAACCCGCCGACATATTTTAAACGGCGCCCAAATTGAGGCACGTCAGGCTTTGCACTATGCGCGCAAGAACCCCCCGAAGCTTCCGAGGCTGCCAGATATCCACCATATTCTGGAAATCATGCGTTGCTGTTCTAGCGAATGCAGCTTCGCGATACGCAATCTCTCCATCGTAGGAGCAGCCCCCCACACTCCTGACATTCCACAACACGTAATGCCGAGTATCTCGCGGAGCCATTTTCTGAGGCGTCGACCCACAATGGATAGCCCTGACTATTCCGGTCATTTCCGCCTATTCAGATTCCTCTCGGAAGCATTATTGCCCTCTCCAATCAGTGCTTTACATTTTCAAACGCGTGACCCTATTGCCCTCGCCACAATCCTTTTCCCTTTCAAACACTTTCAATTCCAGCGCTGTCCCAGAGCCAGTTTTTGAGGCGTCAACCGGCAATGGATAGCCCTGACCATTCCGGCCATTTTCAGCTATTCAGATTGATCTCGGAAGCATTATTGACGCCTGCGGCCCTGACCATTCCGGTCAGCTATTCAAATTCCGCTCGGAAGCATTATTGCCCTCTCTAGCGGCCAATCAGCGCTTTACATTTTCAAACGCGTGTCAAACACTTTCAATTACAGCGTCGTCCCAGAGCCAGTTTTAGAGGCGTTGACCTGCAATGGATAGCCCCTACCATTCCGGTCATTTTCAGCTATTCAGATTCCTCTCGGAAGCATTATTGCCTTCTCCAATCAGTGCCATTTTCAAACGCGTGACCCTATTCCCCTCGCCACAATCCTTTGCCTTTTCAAACATTTTCAATTCCAGCGCCGTCCCAGAGCCATTTTTGAGGCGTCGACACGCGATAGATAGCTCTGACCATTCCGGCCATTTTCAGTTATTCAGATTCCTCTCGGAAGCATTATTGCCCTCTCCAGTGGCCAATCAACGCAAACGCGTGTCAAACACTTTCAGTTCCAGCGCCGTCCCAGAGCCAGTTTTTGCGGCGTCGACCTGCAATGGATAGCCTTGACCATTCCGGTAATTTTCTGCTATTCAGATTCTCCTCGGAATCATTATTGACCTCTCCAGCGGCCAGCCGGTGGTTTAGGACCAACTTGCCCCACCCATGAAGAGGCACCCTCTGCAATGGGATTGTTGCTACGCTGGGATGCTAGGAGATCGTCATCTCTAAGCCCTGCCCAGTCAATACCGTAAACCTCGAGCTCCTCTGCACTCAGAATCTCCTCGGCCGGGAGCTGGTTGCCCCGAACACCATGGACGAGCATGTCAAATTGGCGGATCTCGAGGACGGTAAACGCTCGGCCCATGTTGCACCTAATTGAGCGGTAATGTCCACCCAGAGACGCTCAATTCGGACATTCCTGAACTTTTACTTTACTGTACTTGCTGAAGTAACTTTACCAGCCATAAGTAAAGTAAAGTTAGATTTTGGTGGCTAAGTTACTTTTGGAGGCACCGCTTCGTCCGCGACACATGCCGCTTCCCCCATTACGCACTCTGAACCCTATCAATTCCTCTCATCCTTTTCTTTTACTTTTACTTTTACTTTTACTTATCTCGCACTCGTCCCGAATAACTTAGAAACCCCGCCTTGACATAAAAACTCAAACTCGGTCACTCAGCGTACCTCCTTACACGGCTATCCCGGATGTCACCGGAATTCTATGGTTCCGGTGATCATTGGAATCCACTGAGCGTCCGCTGGATTCCAATGAATATACTCCCCTTCGAAATCCATTGGTTTGGCTCTTGAAACTCAGTAGGGCTCCCTTCTATGTCTTGTGAGGGAGACTTTGGTTCAGAGGAGGCTCAGAATAGATTAAATATATATATATATATTGAATTTTAGGCTGTTTTTTAGCCCAACCGTCGACAGTACACAGGTAAATGATTGTTCAGGAAGGTAGGTCAAGTATTCAATGATAGCATAGTGCATATTCAAGTGGCATTATATTCGCTAACAGCGCTAACAGCTCGCGCCGGCTCTCCATCCACACCGGCCGGAACAACGGTGACACTATCTAGGCGCAGAGTCCTTGAGGGAGGAAAATCTAACATGAGTGGGTGGGAGCAGCAACGATGAAGTGTGAAGTATGAGACGCACCTCGACTCGAATCCGGTCGAGCTTGATCGAAGGGGGATGTAAACGGAGCGCTTCCGAGTCTTGACTCTTGACGCGTGACGGCCTTGCAGTCTAGAACAGCTTGGCTTGAGAGGCAAGGGTGCGAGTGGCGCGGGGCAGGAGCTATGTGTGGAAGGGACAGAGAGGGACGTGAGGGGACGAAGGAAGAGGGAAGCGACAAGAAACATCAACATCACGCCATAAAGACCACGTGGAGTGCACGGACCGGCGGAGTTTGAATGACTTGACACATTTGCCTCGCTCGGCTTTTGCTCCGCTCTTATCTTCTCACTCTCACTGGCCAGCTGCCGGGCCAAACAAGTGTTCGCCCAACGTCACATAGACCTCGATGTCCTGTTCCATTGATCTGATTATTAGATACATGAGTACGACTTTTATTTGGGCACTTGGACTTAGCGCATATAGTACTATCAAGTCAGTGTGAAAGGATATCGATTTAAAAAGGCTTCCTTATTACTGCTGAGTCGCAATGAGTCCCTAAAAATAAAATTTTACGCTGTGGCCGGTGGTCAAGGAGCCTCCAAAGCCTTCCAGTGACGGTCGAGGGGTGGCCGTTTAATGCCGTGGGCCAGTCTTCGAAATATGAGCTCTGGCCGATTGGATTCCACTAATTCGTATATTGATTGGGGTCCAGTCGTCAGACCACAGAAATCCTAACGAAAAATCATTGGATTCCGATGATCGCCGGAACCATAGAATTCCGGTGACATCCGGGATAGCCGTGTAGTTACCACTCTACTTCCTTGCTCCCCCTCGCACTCGCACTCCCTCCCCGCACCGCTAGTACCACTCCATGTAATACGTATAGTGCCACATGGGCCCCAAGGGGCCCGCGCGCACTCTAATGGAAATTGAATTGAATTGGATAGTGCTTGCACTAAAAAATTGCCGGGGCAGACTGGTAACGAGTCTATCTTGGCCCCTCTTGGCGCCGGGTGGCCGCCGTGTGCACCATGTACTCTTCTTTCGCTGGGGTGACAGCGATAGCGTGGCTTTTTGAGTCGTGGCAGAGGAAGTATTGGCCTAAGCGCCATCGCGAGGGGCCGACGACCGGCGGCCAAATGAAAAGAGCGGGATTGATTATCAACATGGCGGGATTGATCAGCCGCAATCATGAAAACTAATAGAAGATTGTCCCCCTACATGATGGTTGAATTACATAAAGATTGCAGAAACGACTGCAGAAACAGTTCCAGAGGCGTTTCTGCATTTCGAGTCGTTTCTGATTTTTTGCCGTTTCTCCCACGATTAATTAAATCAGAAACGACTGTTCAGGTTGGGTTTGCCGTGATCGCATAAGACGAAGTCGCACAATGAGATGGCCAAATACACTCGCAAGCTCGTTTTCACATTGACCCTCCTAGACACTTCCATGATGAAGGTTGGTTTCATTTGCAGGTCATAGAGGACCGTCTGATTGAAATTCGACTTGCAGGAGGCTTACACTAAAAGGCATGACCGCAGCGGGCCTTCGAAACCTTTCGGGATGAAGAAGTCGGATATTAACCCTATTAAGCGTGTCACGTACGAGGCAGATGAGAGTAGTGACGAGGAAATGGTTCATGCGCGGGAGAGATTGGCCCGACTTTGCCCGGGTCCGGGGAGAATGAATCTGTGGCCTGCCTCGCTTACTGTAGGCTCGTAACCAGCCTGCCTACGAGAAGCAACATTGTGGCGGGCACGTTGCCGTAGGCAGGCTGGTACTTCTCGGAGCCGCCAAAAGGGCTGTCGCGGAGTTTGAAATTTAAGTGACCTTTCAAAATCTTTTGCTCATTTCATGCTCAATTTTGAAGCTCATTTTTTCGTTGAAGCGGGGACAATAAATGAAAATTGTATCCCTCCAATGCCGCCTCCTTACATTTTGAATTTGTGGACAGAATACCGTAAAATTTGAGGGTAGTTTTGGCAAAGATTTGGTGGCGATCAACTTCGGACCTAGTCTCTCATAGACAGACGCTATAACAATATGCTCGTACCTCGCATGTTATACATCAATGCATTCCAGGTAGCGCAAGCTGGGGACCACTTCCGTCATAGCTGTGGCTAATGTTGCCGCGACTTCAGACTTGAGGCAACTTGAAGTTGACTTGATAGCCGACTTGAGTCGAGTCAAGTCGAGTCAAATGTCAGACTCGACTCGACTTGCAAGTCAGTCCAAGTCGACTTAAAGTGACTTGAGTCGACTTGAGTCGGGAATAAACATTAGAAATGTGTAGGAATGAGGGAGAACCACAATTTCAGTCATTAGGACCCTAATTTTCGTAGGTGGAAGTGCGATACATGCCTATTTCCCGGAATTGATGCTGTCTTTGATTGCCATGTTCCCAAATGCCGTCAGGGCGGTTCAATATTTAAAATTTAGGTACATTCAAGTGAATTGCATGAAAGGTATCGGGTCTCAAGCAACTAGACAAGGTCTGGCAGTTCATCTGAGTCATAATCATGCTCTTTTCCCGTGTATCTATACCATCCTTCACAAGTAAAAGTAATGCGACTGCGCCGCCTTGTGCCATGAAAAGACCATCCAAGTTTTGCATACATTGCTGTTTCTTCGGCCGCTTTCTTAGCCAAAGAATGGGTCATAGCATCAATAAGGGCCTGTATAATATATACAGCCATTTAAAAGTGTTCTAAAATTCGCAAAATTGCACCTCAAGATGATGTAGTCTTGAATCCAAGCCTTTAAATGGAAGGAAAATGTGTTCACTGCATGGGAATTAAACAATGTAAAGCTGATCCATAGTACACTCAGTTGAAGTTCCATCATTGATAGCTTTGACAACGTGCACATTCTGGAACGTAACATAAGTGGGACAACATTGTGCCAGCGATTAATGTGAATCCACATCGGTGTCCATCGGGTTGAGGGACCCTGATAAACGATATTAGATCAAGGTAAGGCTTCGGAAAAAATGTATTTACCGAATTGCCACTGATGCAGTACCCAATATACGGGAGCGAACCCTGAAATTCAGGGTATTCAAGGATGTGAAGGGGCATAACAGCCATTGAGAAAGACTTGGGTGCCGGGAAGTGGCTGCCGCTCTCTCTTTTAAGTCTGAACATCCGCTGCCCACGAAATGTCACCTCAGCCTCCTCGGTGTATCTCTAACTGATTCTCATATTCATTTCCACCTTTAGATTCATCTTGATCTGACATTTCATATCTTTGTGTCGACATCATGTCCATTCATCAAGTTCTGTCTCACTGAGTTAATGGTACTCTAAGTATATCTCTGTTTTTCACATCCGAGCTTCTCATATATCGGTGTGATTGTGCGCAACAATCTTGTTTGTCGATATATTTCTCTCTGTTGGCCTACTCTGACTCTGCTTTCTTTTCAAGTCAATCAATTTGATTGAATATCACGAGTTTCTGGATCTCCTCCTTCTTTTGCGGGAGACCCTGACAGACAACGACATTATCCATCGAACAAAGCTCCGGAATCTCGTCATAGATGCCTGGATTCTCTATTATACTGAACTCAAAGTCAAGTCTTCGTGGGAAACGATGGTTGCTGATCGCGAGTTGTGAGCCGAGAATGTCGCACATTTCATCAAGCCCGGCCTGGATATTGCTGCCAAATATTATAACAGGTTTGGTGACACGGATGCCTATATCATCTCGATGTGTAAGTGCAGCTGTTTTTTTTTTGGGAGGTCTTCTCTTAAAACACAATTGGTGCTAGTCATCAATCCTCCCATTGGTTTGGAATGGATCAAGCAGAATTGGTCCCCTCAAGATCAAGCGGTGGCAAGGAAAATCATTTATGAGAAGATTTTCAACTTCATCCGAGCCCTTGAAATAAGTACTGAAAATTTCAAAGCTTGAAGCTTATGAAGCCGCAGCCATCAACGAAAATGCTTCTGGCTCAAGCTCTCCTGTGGGATCTGAATCAGATTCCGGCCATGGTGCACCATCTCGTTCTCGAACAGTACACACAGGAATACCGAATCTGGCACAGTGCCTTCGTTGTTCCCAACAGTCTCTCGATTTTTCGACAGGAAGAACCGGTGGGGACCAGTCAATTGAAGAAGAGGTGAGGTACTATGAGCATAGTGTGATCCCTCCCAGGGGCTCAACTGATATGATTGGCTATTGGATTGTGAGTGCTTGTTTCAGCTCGTATACAATCTAACAACAACCACTGAACCTCTTATTCGGTAGAATCACGGGAAAATAATGTGGCCCAGAATATACCGCCTCTTCACTGACTATGCCGCAATCCAGGCAACTTCTGTGCCGTACGAAAGAGTGTTTTCATCTGCAGCTGAGACTGATACAAAACGACGGAACCGTATTAGTTCTATGCTAATGGAGGCTCTTCAGATGTTGAAGTTTCATTTCAAAAAATCAAGGCCGAACTTCATGTCTGAAGGGCAGTCTGCCATTGTTGCCGATGACGAAGAGGACTGGCTGCGGGTTTTAGCATCCACAGGTGATGATGAGCACAAAAAAATTATTAGGAGGGAGATTTCAGACAGCTGCAACTTCGCAGAGATTCCATGCCTTGAAATGCCGGAGGAGAATGGGGATTGAGTTTGATCTCTGTTCCCGTAAATAATTAGGACAGTTTCGGGTTGTTTTTATGTATCTAGGTGACATTGTGTACTGGTCTGAGTATTTATCAAAAAAAAGTCTCGACTTCATCGACTTGAGTCGACTCAAGTCGACTTCGAGTGACTTCAGTGGCTCCAAGTCGAGTTGAGTCGAATCAAACCTGGATTCAAGTCGACTTCCCGAGTCACGACTCGACTTATTGAGTCGCGGCAACATTAGCTGTGGCAAGTACCGAAGTGGGACATTCCGAACCGCAAATCTATATAAGCGTACTAAGAGATATCATTTCCCCGCTCTTGTGCACCAGCTAACTTGTCCGCCTTGTCCTGCTTCTTCCGTTGTTTTGTCGCCTGAGTTTTTGCAACAGTTTCTGCGCGCTTAGCTGGGCCTATCTCTCGCAATGTAGCTGCAAACTCGTTGTGCTTTGCACGACGATTCGTGAAACACGGCTTCGGAGCTGTGAGGTGTCGCGGACGAGTTTCCCGGATAAGATGTGCATTGTGGAGAGCATGCATGTTGAGAATAAACCGGTTATCTTCTGAGTGCGCAACTGCATTGCACTTTAATTTAGAAACCTGACGTTCTTGGCGAGGACCTGCAACCTGGAGGAACGGGCATTGAATTTGAAAAGAATGTCCTGCATCAGATCCAGCGAGATACAAAGGAAGTAAGTTATCCATGCTCGCCTTTGCCGAGACCACCAGTGTTCTTCCGGCACGTAAAAGTAAAGGCATATTCAATCGGACGTCATTAGCGTCCGAAACATTGAATTGTTCGACGAGGACGACTGAGCAATTTGTGGGCAGGCTATCATCGGGCAAGAGGATATTGACAATACGTCCTGCAATAACCGCGGCAGACAGCTGTTCAAGTAGTGGGAAATTTAGTGTTGCCGCTACTAAACAGATATCACACAACGTTTCTGAACTTAATCAACTATTGGTGGTGGGTCCTATGATATTCTCCCCATTGGATTGATGGTTGAGTTGAGGCTTAGGAGTATCGGCAAGAGGTGGAGGTTCGGGCCGCGTGCAATAGACCAGGAATTGAAAAACAATTAGTACGCTCTAGATGTTCTTTTTAAAAATTATTGTTAAACTGTGACAGGAGCGCATGATGGACCCTGAGTGCAGTCGGGGTCGCTTTGTCGGTCGTCTTATTTTGAGTCCCGGCCAGAGCATCCTTCGATCCGTTTTTTCGCCGTCTGCGCTGCGGGCCGTGAAGCCGCCCATCTCGGCCACTACTGGCATGATGGTAATAAGAAAGCGAGAAGGAAGCGAGAAATGTTCCCACCTATGCCACTGGCGGATGCGGCGCCGAAACGGCCGATCCTCTGGTGATCGGTTTTGGCTGATTTAACTTCACTTTAGGGTACATAGTTTGGCTTATGGAAATACCTCCAGTACCCTCAAAAATGTCGGAAAACCATTCAGAGGAGGAGAAATGAGCCTAGAATGCGGAGACATCAAATGTTTTGAAATGGTTTATTTTCAGGCCGACTGTCATCAATTTCGCAAAGAGCTGTAATAGTCGTCATGTCGCACCAATTGAATGCCTCAGAATCAAAAATTCAATTCCCGGTGCTTGAAAAAGCTTAAATGCGTCAACTTCCTTGCCGAACACGGCACCCATGGTCGTAACACGGTGACGGAGCGGAAGTCCGTCTTGCCCAAATAGGCTGTCATGTGATTGTTTGCCGTCCATGCCGAACAGCGGCATGTCCGCCAAGGTGGCAGTGCGTTCCCACAGGGGCTTCTTTACTTCTTTCAAAAGGACGGCTGCTAACACGCTGACTCTTGTTCTCTTTCCGCCATGTCAATCCACCCCCCAGGTTTCTCTACGGCTTCTCCAATCGATGGGCTTGACTCTTCCCTAACACCGTTCCTCACGATGGGTCCCCCACCCAACTTTCGCGTGCGTCCTTTCTTCGTACTTACTTAGCATTCTGATTAGTCAGCCTTGCAGTCTATCGATTGTCGCGATTCAGAACGTCTCCCCGCCAACGGACCCACGATTTGCAGCGCCTCCCGTGAGACCCATACCATTGACTCCACTTCCCCCGATCCTGTTTTCTTTGGAGTTCCTGCCCTGCGTCCACGAACTTTTGCCGTCAATGCGGTGAGTCCCCAATCATATTGCGAGCTTCACTTATACTATTGAAGGGGCAGACGCTTCACTGTGCTACATGCGATTTGTGCAAGAAGAGTATTTTTGGGATGCGTTACAAGGTATTGCGCCCACGCATCTATCATATCGCTGAACTAATAGGACGATTGATTGAATTCCTTCAACGCAGTGTCTACACCCAGACTGCCCTGATTTTGACTTGTGCCATTCATGTGAAATACTCAAGTTGCACCCCGAGAACCACCCGATGCTCAAAACTCGCGTGCGCCTTTTCATTCACGAGGACGCCAAGGCGTATTATGCGCGAGCGGCAATCGACCCTGCCGCGTTCATATCCGGACCTCCTTCGCCGGTTCATGAGAAGCATCACTCGGCGCGGGGCGACGGTCCCATTCCACGCTTGCTAACAGACCGTGCCGCCGCTGAGGTACTTGCAAACACTGGATCTCCCTCTGGGGGTGCTTTGCATATGCGAGGTTGGCGTTGCGACTTCCAGTGTTATTGTAGAACTAACTTCGCTTTGACAGGGGTATGGGCGGTCTCTCTGCTTTACATTGTCTTCGGTCTAACGTTCTACATCAATGGCGTGGGAGACGCCGGTGGGAAACTGTTCCTCTTTACTTCCAGGTCCTCTCTTATGTTTCTCCAGCACTGAGTCTCATATCCTCCGTTGCATGCGCCGGAATCACTATTGCTCACAGGACGTATGTTTCCTCCCTGCCCCGACTTGCCTCTACGCACTAACAAACTGCACTTAGGATCTTGTGCGCGACAACGGGGGCGACCGCGCCAAAGCAATTTATGCGTCGGTTTTTATTGATATACACTTGGATTGCGCCAGGTACAAACAATATGCTTATTTGCCAGTAGTAGCTGGGAGTCGGGTACTGATGTTTCACTCCCCAGTCGTCTTGTTTGCCTTGACTGTGCTGATCACTCCTTCGCCGCCCGTGCTCCAGTGCCTCACCCCTGGATTTCTGACCTGGAGCTGCACTCCCATCGGCATCAACGTTCTCTTCCCACTGACAATCTTTGCTGCGTACCAGTGGAGGGCTCGGCAGATTGAGAAGGGTTCAACTGCAGCCGGCATGGTGTGACCGTTTCTGTATCTGTAAGCACGCAAAAGAATTATGTATCACACCCTGTACCCTCGTCGTGAAATACCAGATTTTACCCAAAAGAAAAATTTGCATTTTTGACCAAGAAATAACAAGTAGAGGGGCTGATGATGCAGACCAGTTGGGTTCGCCTCAACAACAAGCAGCGCCTGAGGCGGGAACACCTCGCGGATATATCCGCTTGGCAGTAATGGATGGCAAGACCATTCAACATCGTGTACGCTTTTTCAGATATATTTCCCTTCAAATATTTATCATGCCTGTCTACAGAAATGCGCGTTACATTTGTGCGAAGGCCCGCTGATGAACTATCAATTTTGTCAGGTCCATCTCGACTTGGCCAACCTATGCGGGATTATCCCCTGCGGCCGTCCCGTTCACCAGCCTGGGGCGCTGACTTGCGACAACCAGTTGCACATCGCATGGCAGCAGCAGTACAATAACAGATTCTCACGTCTGTCCTTCTCCGGCGTACAACGAGTTATCCGCCGCCAACAAACGGCTGCCGACAACGGCGGAGTCATTCCCGCCCTTTGCGTTGAACTTGGCCCGCTTGGAGACAGGTTGTCCATACATTCCGGGCGAAGTCAACTTACTGCTTGCAGACGGTACAGTGGGCATGCGGCTTTCCTATCGGCTGGGGTAAATGCTACCGGTCGGAGAGCCCTCTTCAAGCCCTCGCCATTCTGGATAGAATTTGGCTGGATCACCCTGAATCAAAACCCAGTTTCGTTGCGTACGATGACGCTTGTAGTCTTCTTCGACACATCGTCACGCAAGATCCCCACAGTGCGTGGCTTCGCACGACTAAATTTGTGGTGGATGCCTGACATTATATCGGGCACCGTGCGACAGATATTTTGTGTCGCTTATGGTCCATTTCTCGTTCCTCTGTGCGTTCTCGTAGCATGCTAACATTTTAATATAGGTGCAATCCGGCACCAACGAACAGCTCCCAACCCGATTTGATTCTTGTTGAAGAAGATGTGAATGGGACGAAACATCAAACCCGCGCGTTCAATACCGAAACTGCTGAACAACTCAACTCGTGGTTGAATGGTTTTGAGTCGCAGCTACGCCAGATGTCGGATGTTAACTATGATTTCTTCATTCACGTCTTGATGATGATTTATGCGGAACGGGTGAAAAAGCAGGTAGATACCAAGGATCTGGGTCTTTCGGATGAGTTCTGGCAGAGGCGACTGGGGTGACTGATTGATTGTACTATCAATAGTTTGCTTAATCATGTTTGAATCCAAGAAGTTGGATGGTCGCGACAATATCACCATGCTGTCAGCTGGAAGAAAGGCGATGCTCCATTGATGCCTGCGAAGACAGCCATCGGGAATTGGGAGTTGGTTGGGGAGGACAAACCTAAGGAGAAAACCATCAAAGATAAAAATCCCGGTCGGCATGTAGAGAAACGCAAAAGAAGTGAACCTACAACATCAAGTGCGGACTCCAGCAGGCCGTCGACGGCGAGACACACCACACGGGCTCCCGCATCGATGGGGCCGCGCCGCCGGCCACAAAGCCGCGCGGATCTCTGGCGACTACGGGTTCCTCGAAGCCTGCGTCATCGTCCGCCACACGGGCACCTGGATCGATGGCGGCGCCGGCCATAAAGCCGCGCGTATCCCTGGCGAGTAAGGGCTCCTCGAAGCCTGCGTCATCGTCCACCACGCGGGCTCCCACATCGATGGGGGTGCTGGTCACAAAGCCGCGCGCATCTCTGGCGAGTATAGACTCCTCGAGGCCCATGGGGGTATCTGTCACAAAGCCGCGCGCATCTCGGGCGACTACGGCCTCCTCTAAGGCCGCGCCATCTTCCGCCACACGGGCACCGGGATTGATGGCAGCACCGGTGCAAAGCCACGCGCATCTCTGCCGAGGACGGCGGGGGCTCTGTAGCACCCGGTAGCAGTTGTTTGGGGCTTTGTGGTGCTCCATAGTATATATCCCGCTGGAACTGGAACTACATAGCACTCGGTAGCTACTCTTTGGAATATACTAGTCCAAAACGACCTTTCCGCATGATATTCTATGCTACTACTTGTAAAACTCATCTCTCCTCGCACATTCGGACTTGGTTTAAATTTTTAAAAACCGCCGGCTCCGAGAAAGTATTTTGAGATTTGCGGCTTAACGAAGCTGCTGAAGATTAATTTGCGTCAAACGAGACAATCAATCCCAGCTCACTATCCACAACGACGAGCAAGGAGCGCGTATGTGTACCCGAGCTTGGACTTGGATGCGGAAAACTTAGGACTTTGCAGTTGATAGTGCGAAGGAATAGTGGCATTCAAAGTTCTCCTGTTAGGCTCCTTTTTGCGTTCCTGGTTGGTTTCCTGTTTGCTTCCAGGAGATCAACCAGGAGAAGCAAAAAGGAAGCAAGTAGGAACATTTTTATAAACAGGAACCACATGTGCTTCTGGTTGCAAAAATGCTCCTACTTGAATTTCCTTCTCAACGACTATTGCTCTTTACCCCTAATTTTTTTTCACAAGTTTATAGCATTTCTCTACATAAAATGGCCAGTAACACCAAATTCATGGGCTTTCAAACCCTAGAAAGTATCCCCAATATTTTTTGTTCTCCTACTCAGAAATTCTGCCGAGGGTGGTTTCAAAGTTGTCCATTTTAAGCTCCTGTTCATCATCACATCTAAATCACCTACTTCTTGCCATGCAGTAATGGTTCAAAATATGTGGCCCAAAATTGACTGGAGGATGCAGAATAGCATTTCAGATGGACCACGTAACTGTTGCTTACACTTCATAGCATTTCAGTTTTTCCTGATGGCGGTGTATGACCTGGTATCCTCGACGATGGGCCCAGACGTCGTCGGGGGGTCGGGGGCGCACTGAGCGGGCGTGTGCTCCTGCGCTCGGCGCGTTATATCGTCTACTTCATCGCTGAGGCGACTAGTGGTGACGGCGATCGCGTCAGCCTGTTCGTCGACGGTGCGCGTGAGCACCGCCGCAGCGCTGCGCATGGAGTCGACCAAGCCCTCGTCGTCTCCGACGGCGTTCTCTAGGTCCTCCAGTATGCCGAGAGCGGACGCCATGGGAAATCAAACTCACGCCGCCAACACAGCCACAACGTCATCACCATGACTCACGAAAGTGAAGCTCATGAGGTCACGTGTTCGATTCACGCCGACGTCATTGTCTTCTCTACCGCACGGGGACCGCCAAGCACCACGCAGTGGGCCTCCGCGGCGAGCGGTAAGCCCCGCGCAGCGGTCGGGGTCTGGGGTGGAAAACCCCAGCCGTCCGGGCCGGCGCCCGAATGAGATATTTATTCAACGTTACTTATACGTAGATAATCTTATTAGATATTTGTATTCTTTTTCTCCGAATGCTGCTGAGAAAGCATGGCTTCGGTGTGGCCCCCAGCTTGCGGAAGTGCCACGAAGTGGTGCTCCGCTACAAGCGTCAGGGGAGCCTCGCCGAAACCGTGCTTTCGAAGCGGCAGCAGGGAAAAAGCGAAGCGTGGGAAACCTGAAGCGTGGGAAGCCTACGTCATCTTGGCGGCGTGAGTTTGGTCTCCGACGCCATGTCTTTGGACACGCGCTCCAGCAAATGCTCAGCGCTCTTAGCCTGCAAGCAGACTGTGACCGCTCTGAGAGCGTCAGCCGCTACTGCCGTGCCCGCGGGCAGCAAAAGCGGCAACGCGTAGTACGACGAAAGAAAGTAGGGGAAGGGGTAAAATCGTCGCACCTGGGCCTGCATCTTCGTCCTCGGTAAGGTAGCCTTTTGCGTAGAGGCCGCCCCCGACGTCCCTCGAAGTCCACTTCTTCCAGTCGCTCCCGCTGATGGTGAGAGCTAATAACGGCTCCTTGGTCTTGTCGAGGTAAGTCCCAGCCGCGTCGGGCGTCGAGCGTAGGACTCGGTTTTTTCTGCGTTACGGCTTGGGTCGCCGTGCTGGCGTTTTATCGGCTTGCTCATCATCGAGCTTGTCGGCGTGGTTAACTTAGAACTAGTGGTAGACATTTTTATATTGTAGGTAGGTGGTGAGAGAGTATAGAAAGAAGCTCAGGACCGCTACGTGCCCGATGCCCAAACTTCGAAGATTTCGAAGCCTCGATCAGGTGCATGTGGTGGTTTGTTGCCAAGAGAGTTTTCAGGCTCACGCGTTGGTACATGTGAAGGATTGTGCCAATCTTATAATGGAGCTATGCGTTTGAAAATGCAAAGGATTGTGGCGAGGGCAATATATAGGGTCACGCATTTAAAATTTTATAGGATTGTGTTAATATTAGTATTTGAATAGCGTTATGCGTTTGAAAATGTAAAGCCCTGATTGGCCGCTGGGGGCCCAAACTGTGTTCAACGTGGGCCACCCAGTGTATCTGGAATAAGGGTGTCACATACGTTGGTGCCAACCGAGATAGATCCGACCCAAGGCCTAGCAGTATTCCAGAAATGATGGAGGAGGAGACCTAAGGACCGTATTGGTGGGACCTTAGCGCAAATCTCTCGGACTCACGTGCGTGGCAAGGAGAAATACGAAGAATGCGGTGAGAAGGTAAACGTGGGTTCTGTTGGCCTCTCAGTCAATTCATGGTCTACAATGGATGACTCACAGCGTGTGCAAGAAGCGATACAAAACGGCCTGTTCGATCAAAGCGCTGGCGTATGTAGCGAAGATGGTGACGGCTGTTGTTTCCCATGGTGCCAATTGTAATGGGCTGACAGCGGCCATGTACGCGCCTCCCCATATTGCTGCGGCGCAGATAGCGTTGCAGATACATAGGCAGCCAACGATGGCTTTATGCAGCCGCGGCATTCCAGGACGCCGGACATACATGCCGGCCACGGCAAGTTCGATGATGTACAGCAGAGTGCTGAGGCATGCGGAGGCGAAGAGGATCCTAAGCCAGTCAATGGGCATATAATTGTATACTGTGGAGGTCATTAGGGCTGGGTATTATTTCGGATCTCGGGTGTAATTTACAGTATCAATTCAGGGGGGTCCTCGTATCTTATATGGGGTCTGTAATTTACCGTAATTTACAGCGCCGCAGGCCCGAAAAAATACCGTATTTTACAGTAAAAAATGGTTGTAAAGTTTGTAAATTTTGTAAAGTATGGGTAAATTTTACCATCCACCATTGTCATTGCCCCAACTGCATTCTTCAGCCTCCCCGGTTATCCCTCAGCCTGTGTAACGTCGATGGTGGGCTTTGGTGAATATAATATGGTGCTAAAAATGCAAGCGCTGACCCGCTGTAGGCCCCAGGCAGCCATCCGCGAAAATTATAAAAATTACATTCAAAATGAGAGGTCCGGTGTAAAGAATCTAAAATACATGTAATTTACGTGTAACTTTCAGTGTGTAAATTACATGGCCATTTAATACCCAGCACTAGAGGTCATTATACCCGTTGGACGCACGGAGATGAACTTGATTGTGCATGGCTGAGGTTAGATTGACATCTCCGCGTGGTTCCACCCATTTTATAGTGAGTCTATAATTGGAATGAAAATGGAAGTACATATATGGAAGCGGAAAAATCCCTTGGCTCTCCAAAGGAGGTCCTCTGGGTCCCCACATGAAAGCGGCTCCTTCGCAGCCCCGCTTTAGTCCTCAAACCTTGTCTGATTTCATCACCACAAAACCCAAAACGCAGGATCACCGTCGAGCGTGAACAGAGCATACAGTAGAGAGAAGTTGGAAAGAAGTGACCCATATTATTTCTGGGTACGGGGCAGTGTGTGTGTACCTTACCACGGGACGCCCAAAAACTCGATGAACTATGTTATCAATTTTCGGAGGCTCGGGGGGCGAGGTCCGATAAAAAGTCCCAGGATACGTGGATCCCCTTGGCGGCAAAAGAATTCTGCAAGACCGTCAGGCGTTGACATTCTAGTCTGGAGAGAATTACCTTCTGAAAGTTTATATTCTACTCTGCATTCTTGTCCACGTCCACATAACTCGATCCGATGTAGTTATAAGAGCATTGTCCCGAACGAGAGTACAGAGATAACGGAACCTCGATGGTGCGTGCCAGAAGGCGCCTGCGCCGAAACAACGGTTGTTCCCACCAAATAGCTGAATCATAAATCAGGAGACCTGCTTGAAGCACAAGTAGTGGGCTAACCTGATTATTGTATCGCAGTCAAACACCGCTTTGATGGCGGAGATGTCCTCTGAGGATGGTGAAAATTCCATATTCGATGGCACTATTTGAAAAATGGAGGATAAAAATCTTGGAGATCATTGATGTCAAGTAACGAACAACATTAACCAGTGGAGCCCATGTCTCAATGCGTTTGGACTCACCTCGCCACTTAGGGCCAGCCTGCCGATCCGATAGAGGTTTTGGTATGCGGTGAAGATTCCAAAGACCAAAAATGTGACTCTGGGAATCCCTGACAAGTCTGTCGGAAACGCAGTTATCCACGGAGAGTTACGTTTTTGGCTTGCAAAAGTGGCTTGCGCCCGCGCGGATTGGCTTGTTTCGGGCGTGGGCGTGGATTTTGGTGGCATCACCCGCCCACGCCCTGCATTTCGGCTTGCAAGCCATTTTGTTGGCTTGGCAAGCCATTCCGCCAGCTTGGCATCAGCAAAGTGGCTTGCGCTCACTGCACATTACCTAGGACCCTAGTGTTAGATCTTATGTGGTAGATACATTAGTATACGTCCTCTGCAGGTACCTGGAACATCATTTGTCGCAGAATTTTGATACTTGAGGAATACTCGACATCGCCAAGATAAATGATGAGGACAACTCGTACCTCAGATGCAAGCCCGCTGGCTTGCGATGTTTAACTGACAGGCCATTACTCAGAGTGCTCGTGCGTAGTAAAAATTTCGGGAGAACTGTTCACCACATAAAGATATTAACAAAAACAGAGTTCAACTCACTCAACTTTTGTAACGCACAAGTGTTTCAATATCTCAAGGGGAAATTTGATGGGATTTCTTCACAAAAAGCCTCTACATACTTTCGAAGAGGTGAAACCAACCGTTTGGACGTCTATGCTTGGTTGCAGTGGTTGTTACTTGACTGGTTGAGCTATAGTCTTCACTGTTATCAATTGAACACACATAATTACTCAATTATTTGCTGTACTCTGCTGCAATGAACACATTTGAACAGTATGGAGCCTTCTCAGGCCCGGGATAGGCCAAGAAATCAGTATTTTGCTTCGGCAACAAAGTGGCTTGTACCCCAGATGCAAGCCAGCCGGCTTG
Source organism: Mycena olivaceomarginata (assembly GCA_029378375.1). NCBI lineage: Eukaryota > Fungi > Basidiomycota > Agaricomycetes > Agaricales > Mycenaceae > Mycena > Mycena olivaceomarginata. Next base: position 115,486 of record JARKIC010000677.1, on the reverse strand, counting down.
CAGTTTTTAACTAATAGAGCGTGCGTCGGAGTACCCAGCCGTAATGAAATTTTCAGGAGAAGTGTCCACCATGTAAAGGTATTCAGAAAAACAGAGTTCAACTCACTAAACTTTTGAACCACACAAGTGTTTCAATATCTCAAGCGGAAATTTGAACGAATTCCTCAACAACCAGCTTCAAAATACTCTCGAACAGGTAAAATCAACCGTCTGGATAGCTATTCTTGGTTACAGTGATCATTATTTGACTGGTTGAACTATAGTCTTCACCGCAACCAAATGAATCTGCATAATTACTCAATTCTTTGCTGTAAACCACCAAAAAGAACACATCTGAATAATATGGAGCCTTCTTAGGCCTGGGATAGGCCAAGGAATCCTGATTTTGTTTAGGGAACAAAGTGGCATGCGCAAGCCATTCTGCCTGATGCCATCAAAACAGGCGTGGGCGCGGCTTGCGAGGAAAAGTCCAGGAATTCATGGTATAATCAGGTCAATGCCATTGCAGGCATATGTAACTTACTTGATCCTACCAGGTTACAGCGATACCGTGGCGAATTGACACCGGGTTGAGTGAAGTTGAACATGTTGACTGGCATCACAAGCCATTCTGCCTGATGCCATCAAATGGGCGGGCGGAATAAAACAAAAGTGGCTTGCACCCATCACCGGTGTCAAGCCCTCTCTGTGCCTCATCTGAGCTGTCCCAAGGTATTTAATAAGTATTTATTTCATGGTCCTCCGATGTTGGTGATAATTTTGCTCGTCGATTTTTTGACTCGCCTTCACCGCTCCCGCAAACCTGGCCAACTTCTCCATTTCGGCACAGAAATCGAATTATTTCGCAACCCCGGCAGCCAATAATTGACCTAGAACTGACACCCTGACAAGTTTAACAAGTAGAGTCTTAGTAGACACATCTGAGATACCTACACAAAATGAAGCAGAAACCTATCTCGGTCCTGCGAATTCGAAGTCGCTTGTACTTTGACTGGCTGCACAATAGTAGTTCGGCGGTCATGTTGGCTCTGTACCGCATCTTGTCTTTCACTAGACTTTTTAGTGCAACTGCTTGGGCATGAACAAAATGGCTTGTTGTAGATCCCTTTGTGGCAGCCGGGCGTGGCGGCGGTATCGGGAGATTTTGCAACTGGCTCGAAGATCGGGTTCGAATGCGATAATTAAGGTAAAGATATAGAGGGGATCGATGAATTTCTTAGTCCCGGTCTTGTCTGGTCTGGAGTTTGCGGAGTTACGCCCACGATCACTTGTTGAACTTGAACAATTTGACTTGAACAATTTGAATTTACTTCCGTCAGACAGTTACAGCTAATGTGTATATAGTCATATTCTAAGCCAATTTAATTCCAACAGCTGTCAGAAACGGAAGAAGTACGATGTATGCCATGCCCCGGAAGAAGTGTCTTCACTCTCTTTATAAAATTAAGCCCTGTCCGTCTGAAGCCTTTATCCCCATAAAGATATATTAACGGCTTACGTTCGGCAACCAAATCAAAAGCGGGAGCCGGCGCGAAGCGCCGGCGAGCGCTTGTTCTATCTCAGCAAAGTTGACGGACAGAGACGAGAGGGTGATGGGGGAATGCTGGTGATGATGGGAAATGCAGAGGAGGACTCGGGGAGGAGAAATTATCGAATCAATTACAGCGGAATGGTTTAGTGCTAAGCGAGCACAAGCCACGCCCACGCCCAAGCCACGCCCACCCACGCCCGCCAAGCCAATTTCAAACTCCGCTAAGCGGCGCAAGCCATTTGGCCAAGCCAATCGGATAAGTCTGGTTATCCACGTCAGGACAGCCAGTAGGGTGATGATTGTTGAGAGCAGAAATTCAGTTACAATGAGCCCGCTTATGACAGTGACCAGGACGGTGCGACCTTCAACTTCATGAGTCTCCTCTGTTGCTGCACCCTTTATATTGACCCCGCGCTCAGATTCCGACAAAGGGGACGAAAAACCGAATAAGCGGAGGTGCGCGTCTCAGCCAAGCGCAACCTCGAAGGCGACGAAGGCGGCAGCTGCACCGGACGAAGAGAAGGGCGAAAAGGCAAAGAAGAGCATCAATGAAGTTGCAGGTACGGACACCGTCGCGCTTCCGGGCTGATTGATGACCGAGACCCTTTTAGTAGAAATGTCCGAATTGGGATGTCCATTTTGGGACGAGCAAATTGCAGTCATATATTATGGCTGGTCAATCCACAGAATTAGTGGATTTGACTTCCAAGTAATCAATTTTCTTTCAGGAATGAGTCACATACCATAAAATATGCAGCCATTAGCGCGCCGTACCGGGTTCGCGAACGGATGAGTCGTTCCTAGGCTGCCGTTGGCCACCAGTGATTATCGGTGGCCATTGGCAGATGCTGATGGGCGCCGTGCCTTACAAACAACTGAGGTACGAGGTAAGTTATGTTTGTAGCATCTGTCTACGAGAGACTAGCCGTGCCTTGTTGTTTACCAGCAGCCTCGTCCCCACTTCGATAATCACCAACGGCTTTCACCGGACTGTCACTTTTTACTTTTCCCCCAAATTACGGTCTATCTCACCGCATTTCGCTGGATCACGACTATGGCATGCCGCCGTTAATTTGCATTTATTTAAACAGCCAAAAATGACCCGAATGGCAACTTTGCGGGCCTCTTATCGAGTTATCGACTGTATATTTTTGGATCATTCAACAGATTTGAATGGGACATCTTGAACTTCGATCTGGGTGATTCAGATTCTCGAAAAAATTACTGCTCAAGTTGAAAAATCGTGCATTCTTAGTTTCGCCGACTATCTTATCAGCAGACTAGGATTCTCGGGCTCGTCTGTCTTCAAAAAGTGACAGTGATCACCGAGAATTGACCAAAAACCCATCAGTCAATCATTTTGGTCATTTAGTATAACACACTATCGCACACTACCTTTCACTGCATTCAGACCCCCGGAAGAGCAGATCCCTGAGGAGGCAACAGATGAAGAGATTGTTGAAGCGGTACAGAAAATGTGGGCTAACCTAGAAGACGGGGAGATCAATGGTGGTGATGATGGCCACAATGATTTTTTGCCTGAGCAGAAACCCACCCGGAAAGAAGCTCTGCAAGCTGTTTCCACACTGCAGAAGTATCTTGCTGATGTTGACAGCTCGTTTGCCCGCAACCTCGAACTTGGTTTGGCCACATTTGGACGTGAAACACAGTTGGAACGTTCCAAAGCGCTTGTTTCGACGTTGATTACAGACTATTTTACTGTACAAGGCTCGTAGAAATATTCCCGAATTTATTCAGATTTTTTTGGTCTTTTTTTTCGGGACACTACCAAAACCCATACGCTGCCATAACCCATACCTTTGGCTGTCCACCAGGGGGTATGGGTTATGACAGCTTCGACTGTATTGAAGTTACAGACTGAAATGATCAAGTTACATGAGAGGAGAAGTTGCACTCTGGACCTTACAGCTAATGTCGTGTTATAGATAGCGTGAGTTTTACATGTTCACTAGAACCCGTTTAATCTTCCAAAGCGAACGCGAGGGTCTTCGAGTAGCGAGGCCGCAGCCGTTCGATACTAGAAGAGGGAGCGCCTGAGAGATACGTAGGTTCACACCGTTACGTATTCCCAAGGCAAGGTGACGCGTCAAGCAGTCACTGAGGGCATTTAAGCAGTAGAGTGTTAAGAGGTAAAAGTGAGTATATTATCCAGTACCCGTGGTATATATACTCTACTGTAGCTATAGAAACATAGAAATGAAATAGGTAGTAATTGTCAAAGGAATTGGAATAAGTAATTGAAATAAGGGATTGGAATAAGGAATTGGAATGAGATGTGAAATAGAGTGGCACGGAAGAAGTAAACAATCGGACGAACACTTGTTGAGTAGAACCTCCGGATATCCATCACATTTCCCCTGAGAACCGGGAGCTCGAATGCAGAGTCGTGTTGTATGACAATGCCAGTGCATGAACAAACCCTTTCCATTCCGACTTCGAACCAATGAAGGCGCGCAGTGCCGTCTCAATGAATTGGTTCAAAATCTCCATCTGGCCCTCAGCTTGTCACAGGCAGATTTGCAGTATACAGAGAGTTTTTTTAGCCCTACTTCGAGTCGCTGTTTGTGCGGCGGTGTGCATGCAGCATGCTATTTTGAATTGAAATCCCATTACCGCAGCATAGCCCGTAGCTCCAAAGGACTGTCCAATTTTTGGGAGACTCAAAGTCATTGGTACGACGGACTTGACAATGACTGGCGCGATCAAGCGACTCGCTTGATGCCACTCTGCACTCGCTTAGAGACTAAGCGAGTGAAGAGTGGCATCAACACGTGTGTGGTCCGCGCGCATGTTGATCTTTGATGCGAGTTGATGCCACGACGCCACTTCTCTCTTCTCTACCACCATGTCCCCGCAACGCCCCAACGGGCCCAACGCTCTCCTCTCAAACTCTCGCACCCTTCCGCTCTCAACGCACTCCTGTCGCCACAGTAAACTCTTCGGGCTCTGTCTGGGGTGGCCGGGGTGCCTTGGGTGGCGTTGCTGTCGTGCTCGACCTGCTCAAGACTCGAGACTTTGTGTCAAGACTTAACTTCCACGTCAAAACTCAACTACTCAAGACTTCAAATCCTTCACCTCAAGACTCGAGATTCTAGTCGTTCATCCTCAAGGCTACTCCTTGAAATCTCTATCTCAAGTCATTTTCATCAAGTCCTGGTGGCGAACGTCTGTGTTTCAAGTCATTCCCGCAAAATTTTGTCAACACTTTTACCCATGACCCATCTGTACCCGTCCACTCCCCACGCTGACAGTGGACCGCAAGATTTTCCGTACCTCAACTCGTTCTCGCGATCGCTGTTCCCCACCGGCTTGCAGTGCTTACGAGTACAGTGGGGCTCAAAGGTATCTGTAGTCGTTTGTGTCACCCATAATAAGCTGTACTGTAACCTTGAAATAGTGTACTCTAACCTATGGTGTACCCTAACCCTGAATAAGTTCTACTCTAACCTTGAAATAGTGTACTCTAACCTCAATTAATTGTGTACTCTTGAAATAGGTAAATAAATCCAGGGTTAGAGTACACAATTAATTGTATTTCAAAGTTAGAGTACAACTTATTTTGGGTTAGGTTACACAATTTAGTTTACCCTAACTCTAGGTCTAAAAAGTGTAAGATCCAGCCCAAATGCACATAAAAGCCAGGTTGGACTAAAAGCCAGGTTGGAGCTGAATTCACCCAAATGGACAAAAAAGCCAGGTTAGGCCCAAAAGCCACAACCAGTAATTAAAATTGGATTTTGACAGGCAATGCCTGGTCAATTGGGATACAATTTCCTTATTGGGCAATAGATCACGGGTTCTGGAGAATGCCTTCGGTTCTGCATGAATGTAGGTCTCCATTGACCATTTGAGTTGTTTAATGAGACCATCGATAATTTCTTCTTCAGGTGTTACGCTGTGTGTGGCATGAGCTATGACAGTAGTACGTAATTGAGGCTACAGTCGACTCTATTTTGTCCGGTTTTGCGTAACCTTTGCACATGCATCCTCGCTGGAGCAGTTAGATGCATTGGCTGACGACTGGTGAGTAGTCTAGCCCACAATATTCATATGATTACGCTAATGTTTCCAATAAGGATGCAAGATGAATGGAACATAGCGTATGATTGTGAACTGTAACAAGATCCTGTTTCGAATTGGGATACATCTGCTTCCTCTCCGGGGTCAAAATAACTGGTCGAGTTTTTTGTTGACTTTGATTGGGCGGAGAATTGCATCTTCTTTAGCCAACCGTGCGAGGTACGTGCCGGAAACGTGCCAAGCGTGATCTGAATGGCTGTAAATTTTCGCAGTGATCAGGGCTATTTCGGACGCGGGGCTTAGAAAATGGATGTCAAGTCACGTGGTTCAAAATGTGGACCATTGCAAAGGGAATAGGGTCACCCGTTTCAAAATGCCACTAGTAATTGCGCTCTGGAAAGCGCAATAATGCCTCCGAGCGCGATCTGAATAGCTATAAATGTTCACAGTGATCAGGACGATAGAAAATGACCCTGGGACTTCGAAATGGTCTGCAGGTTGTCAGGTCACGCTTCTCAAAATGCATTGAAAAGGCAATTCAGATTTGGACTCCAAGTGCGATCTGAATAGCTGCAAAAGCGCCTAATTTGAATGGTATAGCTCGATGTAGAGGCCATAGCCAAGCACCAACATACAGACATGGGTTGATTTACCCGATAGTGATAGTGATCGCCCCCTGGCTGTGTCCATGTCCATATGAAGACTTTCCTCTGGATGGACATGGGACACGGGCATCTCCGCTGAACCCGATACGGACATGGGTTTCCAAGATGCGATTGGGCTCTCACGCGCGCTGTACTGTAAATGAGGCTCTGAAATTAGCATCAAGCTGCAGCGTCCTGACACAACCGCGGATGTCTCATGTCAGCCTCACAACTCTTTGAGTCTCTTACCTCCCACTTACACCCCGCCCCCTCCCCCGACTGTGGACCAACGTCTGGTTAAATAATTTGGTCTATTGGAGCGCCGGTTGTTCCAGAATTTCCAAGGATTATATACAATGTAATCATAGAAGCGTCTTTTGGCCACGCTTGCCACGCTAAGCAGGGAATGGAGGAGCAGGTACAATGGAAGCAGGTACAATGGAATGGTTTTTACCATACTGGCTACTGGGTGACCTTCATGTCGTGGGTGCACGAAGGCTTAACTAGGCATGAGAAAAGAGGGAAGGAGGATCCGTTCTTGAGGCGAGACACAAATGCGCCCGAAGGGCTCATGTGTAGGCGGGCGCCAGAGAGCAGAAAACGTGGGCCCCCGAAGGCAGATGCGGCGCCAATCTGTCCGAATGGTATATCGGCGGAGATTCGTGGCTACCTCGGACAACGTTGGCAAGGCACCCGCCTACACTAAGTACGTGAGTATCTTCCTCAACCCCGATATTGACGCATAAGGCCAGCAATCTCACTCCCTTCGAGCAGTGGATTAACGGCGGGAGCTCAATTTGACGATGTGTGTACCCAAACGACTGAACTTGCGCCGTCTACGGGCGCATACTAGCCTCCACTCACTCACAGTGAAGTGCTCTTTGAATGCTCACTTCAGCCGGCGGGGAATTATCCGATCTTCAAAGAGCACTTATGCGACGATAACGAGATTGCTGGTGTCCGGGGGACATAAAACTGGGCGCACGGATAACACCACACGCGGAGCCAACTTCTCGGCGTGGGTGGGTACAGTATCACACGGCAATAATAGTCCAGGGGAGAACACTATGACAACATTCTAGAATTTCGGTCGGTGTGGCCTATATAGATAGCTTAACGGCCCTATCCGAGTAACAACAATGTATGACCCCCCCAGCACAAGGCCCTCACTCAGTCGATCTTACCTGGGATGTTCAGTTCTTTGCCTATAGCCTGGATATGTTGTAGGTCGCAATTTGCGTTGTGGGAAGATCACTAATCCATCACTGTCGCAGTCTATGGGGAGCGGCAGTGGTTAGCTTACATTTGGACTGCAGCCGCAACTAATTTACGCCCGCGTACGAGGTTTTTCTGTTGCAATATGTTCGCAAGTATTGCAGAAAGGATCCTGTTTTGATCCAGCTTGTGGTGAGCATGCGCGTTGTATCAAAAACTACTAAGGGCTCAAAGGTTCTGTAGGTTGGCGCTCTTGGGTAGGAAATAATGCTTGCCATTGGATCTAATCTCACGAACACTACAGAATCGTTACCACGATTCATGGTATCTTTGTGATTATAAATGATTACACAGTTTTTGTCCTGCATCCCCTATCACTGCTTCTCTCAAGTCATCAGCGCCTGCACATCAGCAATATGATGCTAGTGTATGAAATAGGATCAGGTTGACTTAAGTTCCGGGCGAAAACACCAGCGGGCCTACTTAAGTGCCTTGCACGCTGAACTTAAGTTGCTCGCGAACTTAAGTCCTGTTCAAATGCCAAAAACAATTCCACCAAAGAGATTCAAACACAAGACCTTCGGATTTTGAGCAGAAGAATATACAGATTTCTGTTCATGCGAGACATGAATTTATGTCAAAGAGGTATGAGGATTTTGAAAACTAGCTTGAAACTTGAACACATAGATATGATCATATTAGCCTTGTATTGGCCTTAAACCTTCTTTATTTTGCCTCTTCAGGTCCTGTGGCCAAACCACATCCATAGATGATTCAGAGATTGATCTGTTTCAATAAATTAATATGTATATGAAACATGATGAAAGATGACTGGAAATGACAAGTGAGTAATACATACACAGTACTTACTTACTATGGTAGTGGAAGAATAATAGTCTAATCACAGTCTGATGGTTGCTTTGTGCATGGTCTTCCTGGTGTATCCAGTTAGGACTAATTAAGAAAAGAGATTTTCAAGATACAAGGAAGCTGCAAGGCTCCTCTGCAAATGTGGAGAGCATCCACTGATTCTGTGCTTTCGTAGGTCGCAGCATAAGAGAGAAGTGATGGTGTTTGCCTTTGTTTACAGGCACAAACAACGAATATAATTTTATTAAATTCACGAACCGCACGAACCGAACTAAGAATTGAGCACCCCTATTGTGGCGGAAACCTCCCTGATACATTTTTGCAAACGGCGGTGTACCTTGGACCAACAAAATTCGCGTAATTTTTTTTTTTTCAGGGCCAAAATCGCCTCGCTGGTTCGAAACAAGAATATTTACCCGTGGTTCCGGCAGGGATAAGGCTTGATAAGGCAATAATAGTTAACGAATTCAAGCTTTTTTACCATCAAATTGTTGTCCTGAGACCGAAATGGAAGAGTGGCCGCGCAGGTCGGCGCGGTCTACCGGTGCGTGATAGCCAACAGAATTTCAGTTCGAACTGTCGCTTCAGAATCTGTAACACGGCTTCAGGTTCAATCCGACCTAGTCAAGAATTCCGCAATTATTCACAAATGCTGCCTACATACATCTCCACTCCCCGGCAGTATGAAACGTGATGGAGCGCATATCTATTTTCGGGCCTAGAATTGGCTGTGTCGTCCACAAAATTATATCGGGCCCCAGTGGGTCCTGTGCGGATTCCGGGGCCGGAATCCATGTTTGTTGTACAAACACAATCAATATAAATTGGGAGGTAGTTGACGCTGGGCTCGTATTTCCATCCCTGCCTCATGCCCAAGTCCCAAGCTGTGCAAGAAAGGTATGCCCCTTTGAATTTGGATTTGAAAGAGGTGACACAATGAAATAGGCGTGCATGCGATGTCACGACAAGAAAATACGATGTGATCTCTCTCCTTCGTGTGACCAGTGCGAGGACTGTGGGTAAGGAGAAACTGTGTGAAAGCTTTGCTAATCATGCCCCGAAATGGCCAAAGGTGGAGCAGAAGGTCATGATATGGGCCACAATATCATCATCCAGAGGAAATGCACTGAGAGCACATATGGGGGGTGCTGAGAGGAGGACCAGCACCTCATGATGGTGGGAGAGAATCATGAACAGTAGATTGGCGCAGATCTGCTGACAAAACATAGACAGGGATCTGCCAGTGATGGTTCCTTTGGCCATCCATTCCAATGTCATTGAGCATGGGACCATTTCCCAGCAGGTTTAAACAAGTGCCCAGGCATGCTCCGATTCCGGAAAGGACACGTTACCAAGATCATTGGTAACAGGCTTTACGGCCGGGCGACAGCTTGTTGGGGCTCTGCCCCAAACCATTTGAGTAAATTTAAGAACATATCTATTGGACCCGTGTCTTTGCCACAGAGAGGGCTGTACACACGGTGGATACAGAGCTCGCCCGCACACGGCGAATTTTGTTGCCCGTGCACGTGAGAAACACCTCGTGACCTTTCACATGACTTATCAGAAAAGCTGTGCTCTTTGTGTTTTCATGTATAGGATTCTTTCTTCCCACAGGCATCAAACTGGCCGCTGGGGACCCATGGGACCCAAATCAACGTCAGGGGTGCTGATGCGCAGTTCATCAGGAAAACACTCCTTTGACAATCGGCAGGTTTGGCCCAGATTTAGTGTGGCGGGAAATAGGCCGCAGGCCTAGTTGACTTGGGTAATTTACAGAGGGTCGCGGCAGCGACCTATTTGACCTGATTTACTGGTGTAAATTAGGGTGAAATAGAGTAAATTTCCCCATGGGGTCCGGGGCAGAGCCCCGGGCGAAAAATAGCTATTTACTGGGTCAAATAGCCCGAAAACACTAATTTACCGGTCAAATAGCTATGCCCAGCTGCCCCATTCGTCTGCCTTTGGAGCTACGCTGTCCGCTGCCGCCTTTGAACTCGTCCCGCCGTTACCATTGGTTGGCCCGTGGTGTCGAGCGTCGACGGGAGTTTCTTTGGCGGCTGTGATGCTGTCGGCGAGGACATGAAGATACTTCTCGATGTCGAATTCGGCCGCGAGGTCGAACCGGCTCGTTGAACTACCACGGAGGTCGGGGAGGGGATCATTGAGCCAGTCTAAACCGTCATTGGCAGGGTCGTGTGGCGTGAGCGGCGTTCCTTCAGAATCTTCGGCATATTTTCGACCCGAATTCGGCCTCCCGTGTATGGTCTCTCGAATGTCGCACCAGTTCACGGTGACTGGTTTACTCCGGACCTCCTACCAAAATCAGTGAAACCCAGCTCGGAAATGATGTGCTATACCTTTTCTGCACCCATTCGATTAAAGCCCCGGATAGCGAGATGGTTTGAGACAGTCGAACAGGGCGTATTGCCAAATTGGGCGGTGCTCGTCCTGTAGCTACTACTGTCTTCAGTTTCAGAGCTCTAGCTCCTCTACAGAGTGCTTGGCTGGGGCACAAATGGTAGCTGGGCTTATGGGAGCTAATTTACCCTATTTTACCCTACTTTACCGTCTATTTTTCAAGCCATCCAGCTGGCCGGTTAATTAGCCGCTAATTTACCGGGTTAATTTGCACATGTGAATTTCACAGGGCTATTTCCCGCCACACTACCCAGATTTCCCCCAAGTTGCCTCTTTTAGTCAAATTTTCTCAATTTGCTTGATTACCTGTCTGTGATCCCCCCATCAAGTACCTCTAATTTGGAGGGTAATTCGGGAGACCTTTGCTGGATATTCTGTTGCTTTGACCAGGATACTACTGCTTGAATGATATGCTGGGTTGGGTCGGTTTGCAATGGGAAAGCAAAAAGTGTATTGCAAATGTGATGAGAAACTCGCCATCTTGAGAGAAATGACTGCCCGTCATCAAGAGAGTCAGGTGAAAACAGGAAAAGTGCTGACGGTTTACACAAGGAATTTCTTGTCCATCAATGTACTGAAGCGTGTCCTATACTCAAGTCTGAAGCTACGCTGGCTGGTTTCAGTCGGATGACTCTTTCACCCAATGAACTTCGAGAGTGTGCAATGGTTCTTGGGCTTCGGTCCATGTCTAACTCCAAGAAAAGAAAAGGTCCCTTCCTGCTTGACAACGCCCACAAGGTTCCGCGTCTTTCCTTTGAGACATCGGCAGGCTGTATTAACTTCCCCATCATGCTGCCTCAGGGTGAGAAAGATCAAATTGTTCGTGAATATCGTGAGGCTACCAACAACACTTCAATTTTTTATTTTTTATTTTTTTTGACTTCAGTATATTTATAGTAGTGCTCAGGCCGTTATGATATGTAAAACTAAATCGCAGGTTGAGCTAATCAGCCTTACAATTCTGTACTCCCTGTCTCAGTTCTGAGATGAATCATTGTTCTTAGAGCTCTAGTTGGAACTACGGTGTTATTTACTACGCAGGGAACTTCCGCGGACATGTTGAAACAGATGAAACAATTCACAGATGGTGTAGCATGCATGGAAGATCCGTGGTTAGTTTTCGTTCCAGCCGAAGGAAGAAACCCTAGGCCTCCGGCAAATTTCCGTACCTATATCTTTTTGGTTGGCGTCTTCCATAGCGGTGTGCTTGAGATGCTGAACAACAGACCGGCGCTGATACGTTGGCGGCGAACAGAACCAACTGTGTCTAGAATCCAAGTAGATGGTGTGTCCCCTGTGATTTTCCTTCTATATAAAGCCTGAAAAAGTAGGTGGAAACACCTACTGGTCAAACCAAAGCGAATTACGGAATCTGTGCCCAGGATATTGGGACCTCACGCTTGCTCAGGGGGAGTACGACTAAATTGAATGATTGCTTCCTCGGTTAGACGTGGCTCACCCTGGGCCTGTCCAAGGGTTTCGAATTGAATGGTCCAGAATGGATTGAAACATCTGCAACGATGGGTCTCAGTTACAATCCATGTTCCAGCTTTGAAGCGATCGAGAAACTTACCTGTGGGAGGTCGAGATAAAATACAATGGTCATAAAACATGAATCAAGTCTATGTAGTCCCGCCAGTATCCAAAAAATTCCCAGCAATTCGATTTCAAAAAAAACCCAAGGATATTGATAAGAGATAGTAAGTGCAACCAAGTCATAAGGGAGTAATGGGCTATCTTCCCGGGAGGATTCTGATACGAGAATTACTTGGTCCCGTGCTTCACCCATCAACCAGCGACATTAGAAGACCATTGCAGATCAATGGGAGCAAATGAAGGTGCGCTTGATATGACTTGAGATCGCAGAGGTGATGGCGTAAAAAGCGATGCCCTGCCAAAGACTCCTTGAGCTCTGAATAAGCTGTAGATGACTCGAGAATATGCCACGAGCGGTCACAAGTCAAAAGGATAGGAAGGGCAAACCCAAGAAAATGTGATTGGATGTGGTGAGGGACAAATAGAATAGTAAGCACACAGAGCTCAAATGAGAAGGATCAATACTGGCAAAAAATGATTGGACCTGGCGAGGAAAAACAACACTGGAGGATGCATAAAACATCCAAGAGCACGGAAAAAAGCGAGAGACTGTTCAGATGAGAGACTTTATGAGCCGAGATTGTGATATCCAGAGAGCAAATATTGAACCGAGAGCAATGAGAAGTACGAAAACTACAATGTATCTTCATGTCTGGCTTCTAGCTAGCCAATCCTACTCTGCATAAATAGCATTGGATGATTGCGCTTGATCAGGGTGTTGTCTGTACAAGTTTTTGACATAAAACCATGTCAATTGCCTTTTCTCCTGCTCTGTGGCGGGATGTGGCCTCGAGTTCGAAGGGAATGCAACCACCTTCCCGAAAAGGAAGTGCCTGTCCTGATCTAGGTCACCCTGGACCTTTCGAAACGTCGTGAGCACACAGATTTCAGTGGTATCTTACTGGCAAGATAGTGGCACCTAGAAATGTGCAGGCTATTAGAGCCGGCCGGAAACATGGACAGAGGATACCCGGAACTCACATAAGCGAGATGTATCTGGGGTCCTACAACCCTAAAGGGCCAAATCCTCCCGCCAATCACGCCTGCCGTACTGCCGAGACGGAAAACAGAAGCTGTCCAGTCCCTGTTGCCATACCGAGTAATCAAAAGCCGTATGGCTTGTTGAACTCATTGAACCCACCTGCGCTACCATGGGAATCAATAGGCATGGACTTTGTGGGTCCACTGCCTGAGTCCAAAAACTGCGATGGAGTTTTCAACTCCATAACTGTCATAATTGACCTTCTGATTGGCATGGTGCATTTAATTCCCAGTCGTATCAATTACACAGCACGTCAGATGGCCGAACTTATGTTTGAGCACATCTATAAATTACATGGGCCTCCCAAGTCAATTGTAAGCGACTGAGATGTGCTATTTACAAGTATATTTTGGAAATGGCTTCATGAATTGATTGGGACAAAGCTCTATATGTCTAATGTGAATCAGATGGAGGAACTGAGCATAACCACACCGTTACACAAATGCTGAGGCAATGTGTCAGCTCATGCTTTTCAAAACGGCAGCTCTTAATGCACCTCTATTGCATCATGTCACGCTTTTCAAAATGCCTGCCACTTGAATGCACCTCTATTGCATCAGGTCATGCTTTTCAAAATGCCCGCCATTTGAATGCACGTCTATTGCGTCAGGTCATGCTTTGCATCTGGTCATGCTTTTCAAAATGCCAGCCATTTGAATGCACCTCTATTGTGCCAGGTCAGGCTTTTCAAAATGCCTGCCCTTTGAATGCACCTCTATTGTGTTAGGTCATGCTTTGCCCTTTGAATGCAGTTCTATTGTGTCAGGTCATGCTTTTCAAAATGGCAGCCCTTTGAATGCACCTCTATGGTGTCTGGTCATGCTTTTCAAAATGCCCACCCTTTGAATGTACTTCTATTGTGTCAGCTAATGCTTTTCAAAATGGCAAGCCCTTTGAATGCACCTCTATTGTGCAAGGTCATGCTTTTCAAAATGCCTGCCATTTGAATGCACCTCTATTGCGCCAGGTCATGCTTTTCAAAATGGCAATAGAGGTGCATTCAAATGGCGGGCATTTTGAAAAGCATGACCTGAGAGGTGCATTCAAATGGCTGCCATTTTGAAAGGTGTGACCCCTGATCACTTCTGGACAGACCTCCACCGTAGGATATTGGCAACCCAGAAGCACAAAAATGAAGCCTTTCATATACAGATTGAGAAATTGTGTGGCAACGGCCGGATTTTTGGCGACGAGAACAGATTGGTCCCAGTAGTTGGGAATGTCTTCTGGAAGCAATTTGTCGATATCTATCTCTGGCCCCACCAGGAACTTGACAATAGGATTAAATACATCTGCGGGATTTAATGTAATGTAGAAACTTAGAAGCCCATTTTCTATCATGAGTCCGCGAATTTCGGCAGCCGAAGAGCCTGGGACAGATGCACCATTGACTTGTTTCAATAAATTCAGAACTTTGCGTTCCTCAGCATTTTTTGAAACAGTAGATTCACCATTTGCAACACGTTCGGAAACAGTTTTGACCACTTCAGGTGATACAGATGCAAACTGTGAAGCTATAGAATCAAAATCGGCCCGTTTGACTTTCAAACTCGTATGTAGAAGCATTTCATGACGCTGCATAATATTGAACGTAGTAAATGAAACGGATCCATGCTCCTCCTTTCTCCCACATTCCCCCTGCCAGCGCGTCTCGTTCTCTCTTCTTTCCTCATCTTCATCTCTCGCCCACAGCTTATCTGGACCCATTTGTTTCTCGTAATAGCCCTCGACGTTCATGCACCCCAATGAATACATTGGTCATGCCTCAGTCTGTGTAGATCCTACCCTTCTAACCACACAGTTCACTGAGCTCGCCACTCAAGACATCGAGACACTCGACAGTGTGATAGACGGACTACCGATGACCGCGAGCTTCGCTTTACATGGTCCGTTTCAAATCCCTCCAACAGCACTAGTTTAGAATTCAAATCCGATACAATTCAATCCAAGGTCTAGGCTCGCCATATCCCCAAGGTGAGCCTCGTGCTCCGGACTCAGCTCCAAGCTGCGCGGAGTACCGAACATTGATGCATCAAGCGACGTCGGGCCCAGAGACGTGATAGTGCAGATGGTGACATCGAGTGGAGAAATAACTGTGGTTGGAAATTCGCTCGACGTGTCGTTGGAACTGTTCGGATTTGCGCAACAGAGCAGTGACATGTTTGAAGGCGGATTAGGGAAGATTGAGGACGGGTTCCTGAAACCCGACGCTTGCCCAACAAAGTGCACATTGCCGACAACGCTGGGTATTTTGCGTTCAAATCCTCGTCGAGATTGTATAGGGATTATCCTGCCCCAGGTGTCCGAGGCGAAACATTCTGACGAAGGCGCGACTGGAAGACCCAGCAGCGACAAGCTTGCTGTGGGCGACATTTGGTGAAACCTTCTCTGGGTGTCCCAGCTCCATATCGGTGTAGTCGGTCCCTCGATCAACATCGCGCCCGCACTCCGGAAGCTTTGATAGTCAGGTCCCGAGCCCGCATTCCGGCCCAGGCCGGTTGCGCTGCTGGACCGAGAGCCAACACTGGCGACTGGGTGAAAGAGCAGACTGGATGCAGAGTCCTCGTTATCAGGGGAGGGGATGGCGGTCGCGAAAACACGTGGAACGCAGACGTCGTAGCTCTGGACAGTTTCAGATGTGGGTAGGTGCTCCAAGCAGTCTGAAGACGACGATCCCATGGCTGGGTGGGTCATAGCGGAATGGTATGAGCTGGCCCCGGAGTCATTGAGCGAAATGAAGGAGATTGCGTCGGGCTCCGTTTCAACAGCACGGGCGGGGCACCTAGTCTGTTCATCCTCCTTCCGTAAGCGGGCGTGTTCCGTCGCCGAGCGCTGATGTTCGGCGGGGATGAAGGTTGCATCGCGAGATACGAAACGCTGGCATCCCTTGTCACTACGCATCTTGGCGTGCCAGTCGGACTGATCAGTGCTGCACTGATTCGAGTGTCAAGGTATGACTCACTCTTGCCGACAAAAGGCGCGAAGCAACCACTTTGGCGAGTCTGGCGAGGCGATTCTTGCGGATTGCGGGTGTGGTGGTTCGGAGCAAGTCGTGGCAGCTCAAGAGTGGTTTCCCACGATCTTGATCCGCTCGTGACCAACATTGTGGCCAACCGCTATAGCGCATTTTTTTTAGAGCACAGATAGGACTATAGCTACAGGTACAATTCATGTTCCTGCGCACTGCACTGTAGAGAGAGTTCGCAGTCGGATCAAATGCCTAAGTATTTGATTGGTTTTCTTTGCATTTGATCCGACTGCTTCAAGATCGACTGCAACTCTGCACCTCGATCTGACTGCGCCCAAGGCATTTGGCCTGAATGCAGTCACTCTGACTGCTTCACCATGATTTTTATCAAAACCCTCGAGCGCATCCCCAGGGCCAAATTGAGTTGTCGGAACACAAATCCGACATCGGCTATATGGTCCGATCCCGCAAACGACGCTTGTTGCCTCAGTCTAGGCCACAAAGCCAAGCATTTTGTTCTTGCCTTCTCATGGCCAGACCGATAGTTTCACTCTTGGTTTTTTCGGCCCTAGTAACAGACCCACTGATTTCCGTATACATTCTAGAGCTCAAGGTGTAGTTGATTACCTCGAGGGCATGTTCCATCTGGCCTGGAAGATCACCTTGGGAATCTCGGTTCACTCCACAAAGTAAAATAGTGCCTTAATTTCCAACCTGATGACGACCCCTTTGGGTTCAATCTGATCTCGCTGGGTGAGACTCAGAAAGCAGAGGTATTCACTTTGGCAATAGGTAACAAAAAAAGATTGAGCCAAACAGAAACATGATTGTTAAAAGCCGAAACTGTACGCGGAGGTTTTATGGCTCGGGCGAGAAGAAAGGAAGGACTAGCAAACACCGGGCCTCGGGCGCGTATCGGCCCAGGATGATAAATTATTTTTGTCATCTGATCCCCCCACAGAAATAGAGCGGCATGTCCTGAACCTGGACAGTTTGGCGGTGGAGGAAATTCGATGGAGAGAAGGTCAGGTGTTCGACTCACTACGGGCAATTCAAAACATTGTGAAGACAGTTTCCGCGTTGCGGGGTGGGAAGATAAAAAATGACCGCCAGCAAAAGCAAAATACACAGGCCGGGGATAATATTGAGGAGGCAACGAAACTGCGTAATCAGCACATGGAATCATACGAAGAAGCAAGGCAGGGACTCATCGCACTAAACGCTGGCTCCGCATATCCCTTCCTCACAGAGGATGATCTCTGATCTCTACATGAAGCCGGTCCTGCAAAAGCGACGTGTTGGGGACTCGCATCACACAGTTGTTGTTACAGTCTTTTAACTGGGGGCTCACATCTCAATTTAGGGTAGCCTTTCTGATTGCAGCCTCCATGAGCGGATGCATACGATTGAAAGTCAACTCACTGCAATCACTGCTTCCGCCATCATCAGACTTCCGCTCCATCCTCTGCTTCAGCACCGTTTCCGGCTTATCCTATACATACTGCGGACTATGTTGTGTACGACCATCCCACTGAATCTGTGCAGAGCTTTTACCCCAATATGGCAAGTAATTATCTTTATATGGTTCTTTCCGCTTCTGACTCGTGTATCTGTCTACAGGAAATTTTCTCATTCAATATCCCGAGTGACATGACCTGGACGCATACCTCTGATGGTCAAAGTTTACACATCAGCCAAACCTTCGACGCCGTGCCGACTTCTCAGATCCAAGCAGACATCCCTACTACGTCCGCTTCCGGTTCGTGTGTTCCCGCCCTGAAAATCAGGCATCTCACGCAATTGAACCCCATGCCTCACAATTAAATGACCAGATGCATTCATTTCAAAGTATTTTTGCCATATTTGGCAGGGATAAGGGAGCACTTGACATATTTAAGCTTTCTGCCAAGGTCGGCATCGGCAGAAAGCTTAAATATGTCAAGTGCTCCCTTATTCCTGCCAAATCCGACAAAATGCTTTGAAAGGGATGCGCTGGATACGGTCGGCCGGATGGTCGCGGTTGATTTCGACTTTTTGATTTTGATTTCTGATCGGCAATGTCACGTTCAAGTAACCCCATGCTTCACCCAGTCCAGTACCTAAGTCGGTGTATGTAGTCGTTTACACACTAGTATGCTTGTTGTATTATCCTCGGATTAAAAGCTGAAATAGCTTGTGAAATACGGCCCAAAGGTCGCTTGTCCGAGAACACCGATCACTGTTCCCCATTAGGCATACAAGTTCAACTTGCTTCTTGAGCGGGGTACACCGAAGCTCAATGTACATCAAGCTCAGCAATATCAATGGGAATAGAGAGTTTGTGGCAGCCACCGGAAGCCACCCGGTGGCTGATCAGGCATGCGGTAACCGGTGGCTGTGGCTGATCTGGTAAGGGTCTTGACATCAATCACTTCGGCGTCCCAACGGTTGCATTGGAGGATCCCTCTTTCGTCCGCTGGAGAGCCGCTGCAAGGTATTTTTTTCACCGGGTGAAGCTGTATGTCGCTAGAATTTGAATGAATGCGAAATGTTTTACATTTATTGCAAAGACAGGGAGATGGAGTGAAATCACTGCAAAGCTCATCAGGGACACGAAGAGCGGCCGAGGATTTTTCAACCTTCCATAGCCAGTGGTAATTTCTTCGTTGATATTGATGTTTTGTTTAGAAATCACGAATGCTCTAGGTTCGTCTTTGGTCCCCAGCCAAACCTTAATGACAGAGTTTGGCTCGCAACTATGATTGATGTACTGCGGGTGAATCTCCGTCATATATTTCTTACATTTGGCTACACAGAGTTTGTGCAAGCAGGTGTAGATCACAGACAAGTCGAATATATGCCTGTCAACTTCAGCTCAGAATGCAGAACGGACTGGCCCGGTCTGTGCCACTGATTTTGCTTGCACAGTCCAGATTTCAACCATTTACCGCCAAAGTTGTGGCCTGCTGTAGGCCTCTGATTCAACATCGCCCCAGGTATGGCATGGGAAAATTATCTCTCCAGCAATGGTGGCTGTCTGGGATACCTGTATACTGACATGGCAATAAAAGTTGTTGGCAAATAATTAAGTTCATACACAACTAGGGAGAGC
Organism: Mycena olivaceomarginata; assembly: GCA_029378375.1. Classification (NCBI taxonomy): domain Eukaryota; kingdom Fungi; phylum Basidiomycota; class Agaricomycetes; order Agaricales; family Mycenaceae; genus Mycena; species Mycena olivaceomarginata. The sequence goes on along the minus strand of JARKIC010000677.1, from coordinate 96,067 downwards.
CAGGTGTGAGAACATAGCACTTCCAGTGATGGGCATCCGGGACACCCATCAGAGAGAGTGGTATGGCGTGGGAAAATTATCTCTCCAGCAATGATGGCTGTCTGGGATGCCTGTATACTGACATGGCAATAAAATATGTTGACAAATAATTGAGATCATACTCAACTAGGGAGAGGGCCAGGTATGAGACACTTGGTCCAGTGATGGGCGTCCCGGACACCCATCACTGAGAGTGGCATAGCGTGAGAAGTTATCCCTCCTGCAGTGATGGGCGCCCGGGACGCCCGTATACTAATATTGCAACAAAGATATGCTCCAAGTAATTGAGTTCATACACTACTAGAGAGAGGGCCAAGGATGAAAATATACTACTCGGTGCAATGATGGGCGTCCCGGACGCCCATCAGAGGGAGGCACAGCATGGGAAATTTATATTTCCTACAGTGATGGGCGTACAGGACGCCCGTACACTAACATTGCAATAAAAGTATGCCTCCAATTAATCAAGTTCATACACAACTAGAGAGGGGGCCAAGTATGAGAACATACACCTTGGTGCAGTGATGGGCGTCCCGGACGCCCATCAGAGGGAGCGGCATAGCGTGGGAAAATTCCCCCCTCCTGCAGTGATGGGTGTCCGGGACGCTCGTATACTAATATTACAACAGAGATATGCTCTCCAAATAGTTGAGTTCATACACCACTAGAGAGATGGCGAAAGATAGAGTATATAGTACTTGGTGCAGTGATAGGTGTCCGGGACGCCCATCACTGTACAGACAGGTTTTGACAGGTCTGTGAATTCTGCCTTCCCTTCACTGTAGGATTTTGCCTTCCCTCTGGTGATGGGCGTCCGGGACGCCCATCACTGTACAGACAGGTTTTGACAGACCTGTGAATTTTGCCTTTCCTCTGGTGATGGGCATCCGGGACGCCCATCACTGTACAGACCGGTTTTGATAGGTCTGTGAATTTGGTGTCTCTCCAGCAGTGACCGGGACGCCCATCACTGTACAGACAGGTTTTGACAGGTCTGTGAATTTCGCCTTCCCTTCACTGAAAATTGTCTCTCCAGCAGTGATGGGCGTCCGGGATGCCCATCACTGTACAGACTGGTTTTGACATGTCTGTGAATCTTGCCTTCCCTCTGGTGATGGGCATCTGGGACGCCCATCATTGTACAGACAGGTTTTGACAGGTCTGTGAATTTTGTCTTCTCTCCAGCAGTGATGGGCGTCCCGGACGCCCATCACTGTACAGACAGGTATTGACAGGCCTGTGAATTTCGCCTTCTCTCTGGTGATGGGCGCCCGGGACACCCATCACTGTGCCGAGAGGTATGCCCCGGCCTGTGAGATTCATCCTCCTTCTCTGGATGGGTGTCCTGATTCATGTATTCGCTGTAAGGTCACACCATTAATTTTCAATGTGAGACAGGTGAATAGCTAGGGGCAAGTCAACAGAGAGGTAGTGTCCTCCCTCTAGTGATGGGCGTCCGGGATGCCCATCACTGTATGGCGTGGTATTGATGGGCGTGTGAATGTGCCCCCCCTCTGCTGATGGGCGTCCGGGACGCCCATCAGAGAGAGAGGCAAGGCATGGGAAAATTATATCTCCTGCAGGGATGGGCGTCCAGGAGGCCCGTATACTGACATTGGAATAACATTACAATAAAAATAATTCAGTTCATACATAACTAAGTAGAGGGCAGGGCGTGAGAATATAGCACTTGCTGCAGTGATGGGCGTCCTGGACGCCCATCACCAGAGGGAAGGCAAAATTCACAGACCTGTCGAAACCAGTCTGTACGGTGATGGGCGTCCCGGACGCCCATCACTGCTGGAGAGACAATTTTCCCACGCCATGCCCTCTTTCTGATGGGCGTCCCGGACGCCCATCACTGCACCAAGTACTATATTCTCACACCGCAAGGGAAATCCAGACGCAGGCTGACCGGCAGGGGCAGGCGAACGAGGGGAGTCTAGAGTGTCCAGCAGACATCTTTTCTTTGAATCTTCGGTCAGTTTTGGGGGCGTCGCAGCAAAGTCAGTAGGAGCGGTTGATCAGACCACGGGGAACCACACTTGGTGCAGTGATGGGCGTCCGGGACGCTCGTATACTAACACTGTAATAAAAATATGCTCCTATACAATTGAGTTCGTACACGTCTAGTCCGAGCCTAGTGTCGGAATATGCCACCTGGTGCAGTGATGGGCGTCCGGGACACCCGTATATTAACACTGTAATAAAAATATGCTCCTATATAATTGAGCTCGTATACGTCTAGTCTGAGCCTAGTGTCGGAATATGCCACCTGGTGCAGTGATGGGCGTCCGGGACGCCCATCAGAGAGATAGCGTGGGAACACTATCTCTCATGCCATGGGTCAGACTGAGAGCCGGATATAGGGTCTAAATCAAAGGCATACATCCCGCAAGTGAGTTGAGATATTTTTTACGAATTTACATCAGCATTTCATGGCATGCCGAATTCTTTTGGTGGGATGATGTCCAAAACGGGAAAAACGGCCTAACCGGCCACCCGGCTAAATCCTTCGTTGGCATTCATACTATTCACCCCGGCGAATCCCAAATGATTCATTGGATAGAAATACATCATTCCGTACCTCAAACTGTCAAACTCTGTATAAAAAACATAAGGGTTTTTAATCTTTCCTTTTGGAGAGGTGCAAACTTTATCTCTGGGGCCATTTCAAATTCTGGTGTCGGAAATATTAGGATCAAAACAAAGAGGGAGACGGCCGCAGGCCGTCGACCATCTTGTAAATCTAACATGCATGGGGACCACGGCGTTTTCCGTTGCCGGCCAAGGAGAATGGCCCGAGATCGAGTGTGAAGCAAATTGTGTGCCCTGCAAAGGCCAGAGGGCATTGAGGGGCGAAATTGAGATCCATATGTGTCAATGAGGTGTAGTAGGACATATCTGTTAGCAAATAATGTCGCTCATGTCCCAACAACCCCTCCAAAAAAGGCCGTCTGTACGCATCGATGAAATTGGGTGGTTATCGATGTTACCCCGCCGGGAACGAGAATCAGCATGGTGGGATATATCATAAGGCATTTTGAATGACCAAGTCAAATCCCAGGCCCCCAGAAAACGTGGCTGGTTCGTTACAGAGTGGCCGGCTTGTGCCACTCGAAATCGAGTCAAAGTCTGCTTGGAGAATCAAGTAGGCATGCTCCAGCGATGAGCCATCACGCCGAACCATGGGATGAGAGCGGACCCCCGCGCTCGTGAATTGGCCATCTCTCTAGTTGTGTATGAACTCAATTATTTGCAACCATATTTTATAGCAATGTCAGTATACGGGCGTCCGGGATGCCGATCACTGCAGGAGAGAGAATTCTCCCACGCCTCGCCTCTCTCTCTGATGGGCGTCCGGGACGCCCATCACTGCAGCAAGTGGTATATTCTCACGCTTGGCTCTCTCTCTAGTTGTGTATGAACTCAATTATTTGTGACCATATTTTATAGCAATGTCAGTATATGGGTGTCCGGGACGCCCATCACTGCAGGAAAGAGAATTCTCCCACGCCTTGCCTCTCTCTCTGATGGGCATCCCGGACGCCCATCACTGCAGCAAGTGGTATACTCTCACCCTTGGCCCTCTCTCTAGTTGCGTATTAACTCAATTATTTGCGGACCATATTTTATAGCAATGTCAGTATACGGGCGTCCGGGACACCCATCACTGCAGGAGAGAGAATTCTCCCACGCCTCGCCTCTCTCTCTGATGGGCGTCCTGGACGCCCATCACTGCAGCAAGTGGTATACTCTCACCCTTGGCCTTCTCTCCAGTTGTGTATGAACTCAATTATTTGTGACCATATTTTATAGCAATGTGCCTGACCCACCAGATAAACGACTCTGTACTGCAGTGTATACATGAATGGGGTGTCCCGGATGCCCATCAGGAGAGGGAGGATGAAATTCACACACCTGTCAATACCCCTCCGTGCAGGTGATGGGCGTCCCGGACGCCCATCAGCAGATAGAGGATAAAACTCTCACGCCTCTCTGCAAAATGATGGGCGTCCTGGATGCCCCAGAGGATGAAACTCCCACGCCTGTCACTACCTCTCTGTGCAGTGATGGGTGTCCGGGACGCCCATCAGCAGATAGAGGATAAAACTCGCACGGGCAGGCAAAAACTCGCAAATTGGCTGGTCGTGCTCAAATGGAGACCTACTAAAAGACCTGGTAGTGCTACTAGGTTGGAGACGAGCCCCAACGCGATTTGTGCGAATAGAACGCGGAGTGAAAAATTTGAGAGCTGAAGAGGCGAGGAAACTCGCCCAGGATGGGTTGAAAAACCCATCCACAGTTGGGAACTATGTCACACTCGAACGCAATCAGTGGGTAAAGCGGGATGATGATTTGGGTGTTATAGAGAAACCCAAGGTCTCAACCGCGCTGCCAGAGACCACTGAGGCAAAGGAAGCTGCATGGAGATCACAGGTGGAAGAGAATGAGAACCCTCAGGGAAATCCAGAGAACCATCGCGGGACGGGAAAAGCTACGTGTGCTGCAAAAATCCCTGAGAGATAAATCTTTGAGTGCAAAGATGCAGGGTCTTTTTGGCGTGTTCTTCGTGGTTGGACCGATCCCCGCCCAAAGCCAGTGCAAGTTTCTGGGGAGGAATTGACGGAGGAGTTCAAAAAGAGGATGAATGAGCCTGAGGTGACTCCCCTGTCTTTCAACAAAGAGCTATTGCAAAGCTGGGCAGACGAGTTCAAGGAGATGCCTCGCACAAATGAGGATTGGTCCCCAATGAAGAGTTTCTCCCGTAAATTGACTCTGGAAGACATAGAGTGGGGGAAACGCCACATAATGAAACATCTGTCAACAGCTTCAGGAATAGATGACTTCTCGTATGGGGATATAATGGAAATTCAGAACGAGAAGTTGCTTGCCCTGCTTCAGGCCGTGATTGACAAAAAGATTTTTCCCTCCAAGTGGCTAGCTGCACTGGTAGCAGGAATACTCAAGCCGCGAAAGGACCCAACTAAGCCGGAGAGTTACCGCCTTGTTGTCCTCGAGTGTTGCCTTCTGAAATTCTTGACCTTACTCATTGATAGAAGGGTAAAAGAATATGCAGGCGAAGCAAAGCTCATCCCAGAGACACAGAATGGGTTCATGGCTACTTACCGCACTAACAACAACCCCTTTCTCCTTCGTGTCATGTCCGATCGGGCAGCAGCTGAAGGAAAGGTTATGTATGTTGCGGTGGTGGACCTCAAGAATGCCTTTCCCGCAGTGAATCGTAATGTTCTATTTGTTACCCTCAACTCAATGGGAGTGGCGGGGGTGACATGATTGACTTGATCATGTTGTTGTATGACAAGTTGGAATACATGGTTCGTGTGAACAAGGAGCTTTCTGAAAGCTTCTTCTCCTTCCTGGGAGTCCTGACCGGAGATTCGGGTTCACCACAATTTTGGAATTTGCTTCTGGCTAGCTTCAAGCTATACCCCGTACCGGGTGACATAGTGGTTAACGGCAAAGCAATCTCAAAGTTAGAGCATGCAGATGACATCATGATCATGTCGAACACTGGACATGGATTCCAGGCCAAGCTAAATGGGACATCAACCCATATGGGCAATATTGGATGTGAAATTCAGACAATGAAGTGCTTGTGGGGAGCTATGGGCATTAAACCAAACACCCCACAGGAGTTCTACTTAGATGGAAAGGTGCTTCAGCAAGAGTCGGAATTCCAATATGTGGGAATATGGCATGACCTCAATTCGAAGGATATGTATGCGAAGCATCACCGTGTATACCTGGAAAAAGCTGAGAGAATGGCTAATGCCTGCTTGGCAGTGAACCGAATGGTTGGTGGATTATCTGTCTGGGATGCGCGAACTCTGTATATGGCCCGGGTGGATCCATACTTGATATCTGCTGCAGACATCTGCCCAGACGTGGTAAAGGTGCGACGAACAGAGCGAGAAGCTGTGCAGAATCACTATCTGCGGAGGATGTTGGGTCTCACAGAGCGAAGTGTCATAGCAGTCCTGTTTTCAGAGACTGGCCTTGAACCAATATCGTATAGGCGAGCCTTATTGCTATTGCAGAACCTCAAATACCTGGCTAACCTAGGAGAGGAACGGCTAGTCAAGAATGGACTTCTCGACTCTCTGCACCTCGCCCGTCAACGAAAATTGTCATGGGTCAACGATGTTGCAATAGTGCTTTCGGAGCTGCCTATCCCAGTCTACTGGAATGTGCATGATGAGGTGGCGGTCGCAGAGAAAACTATAGAAGGTCTAATTGGAGAGGTGAAACACTCCATGGAAGCAACTATATATACAGAACTCAATGCCTACTCACGGACACGGGATCTGTTGACAGACAGAGTGGTCCTTGTTGATGGGGAATGGGTGCGCAAGGTTATGGCCTTCCGATCGTATCTGCGTGTCAGAAATCCCAAGCATCGGATTGCACTCACACAAGCTGTCTTATCAGGCCATGCACTTGCCATGGAAAGGATGCGGTGGGCCGAGCGTTATAAGGAACAGGTTCCCAAGAAATGGCGCTTGTGCAGATTCTGCAAGGACCATCTTGAGGATATCATTCACGCATTATTTGTCTGCAAACATCCACCACTGCAACAGATTAGATCTGTGTTCTTCCAAAAATTCTTTATCACATACCCGGAACTCAAAGGGGTCTATGATGACCCTGGGGTATTCTTCAAGGATCTTTTGGTGAAAGAAAAAACCATTGGGCTACTAGGAAAGTTGGCCTATGATATCCTTGAGGTCTTCTATAGTGAGCCCATGCTGGAGATTAACCCAGCATTATACACCCCCCGAACATGAACAACTGAGCTGAGCCCTGGGCCGGCCTCTCATTTGTCCTTTTCCTTTTTCTTTTTCTTTTTCTTTTTCTAGTACTTCAGCATGCGTGCCCAGCGGGACTGTTGAGTTGAAAGTGCATCAATGGATTCTGGCTGCCGGGGAGTTATGGTTCAATCCAAGGAATTGGATGAGCCTCCCACGAGGTTTTATCCGGCAACCTGCCTGCTCTGGTCCGAGCCAGGCCGGGAATATCATTGGGTACCGAAACTTTCCGCCCCCCGCTCGGTAGTACGTGTGTTCTATGTATTGATGGGTAACTTTTAGCCTGCATAAGTTACGATGTCATATATAGTAAACTGGCAGTTCCAATTGGGGGACCGCGTCAGTATAATATATCCTCCTCCTCCTCCTCCTGTCAATACCCCTCTGCGCAGTGATGGGCGTCCGGGACACCCATCACTGTGGGAGAGATAATTTTCCCACGACATGCTGCTCCCTCTGATGGGTGTCCCGGACGCCCATCACTGCAGCAAGTGGTATATTCCGGAGTTCGTGATTCGGACCGTGCCGTGTAATGCTACCTACCTACCTACCTTATGCTTGGCCCACTCTCTAGTTGTGTATGAACTCAATTATATGCAACCGCATTTTTATTGCAATGTTGGTATACATCACTGCAGGAAAGATAAATTTCCCACGCTATGCCCCTCTCTCTGATGGGCGTCCCGGACGCCCATCACTGCACCAAGTGGTATATTCTCATGCTTGGCCCTCTCTCTAGTTGTGTATGAACTCAATTATATGGAAGCATATTTTTATTGCAATGTTGGTATACAGGCATCCCGGACGCCCATTGCTGCATTGAGTGGTAGCCTTGGCCTTTTTTCTAGTGGTGTATGAACTCAATTATTTGGAGCACATTTTATGGCAATGTCAGGATACGAGCGTCCGAGACGCCCATCACTGAGGAGATATAATTTCCCCACGCTATGCCGCCCCCTCTGATGGGCGTCCCGGATGCCCATCACTGCACCAAGTGGTATATTCTCACACTTGGTGCTCTTTAGTTGTCTATGAACTCAATTATTTGGGAGCATACCTTCATTGCAAAGTTAGTGTACGGGCGTCCCGGACGCCCATCACTGCACCTAGTGGTATATTCCCACACAAGGCTCGGACTAGGCGTATATAAACTCAATTATTTGTGAACATATTTTCTGCCAACAATAAGAGGTGGGCATCCCGGACGCCCATCAGAGGGAGAGCATGGCGTGGAAAATTTAGGTGTCCTGCGGTGATGGGCGTCCGGGACGCCCATCACTGCACTCAGTGCTAGATCCCCACACTAGGCTCGGACTAGATGTATATGAACTCAATTATTTGTGAACATATTTTTATTGCAGTGTTAGCATACGGGCGTCCCCGTCGCCCATCACTGCACGAAACATAAATTTCCCATGCCTTGCCCTCCTTCTGACTACGCTAGGCTCGGACTAGATGTATATGAACTCAATTATTTGTGAACATATTTTTATTGCAGTGTTAGTATAAGGGCGTCCCGGACACCCATCACTGCCGGTCACATAAATTTCCCTCACTACGCTCGGACCAGGTGTATATGAACTCAATTATTTGTGAACATATTTTTATTGCAGTGTCAGTATACGGGCGTCCCGGACGCCCATCACTGCACCCAATGGTATATTCCCACACTGGGCGGCGTATATGAACTCAATTATTTGTGAAGATTTTTCCGCCAATGTTAGGATATGGGCCTCCTGGACGCCTATCACTGCGGGAGAGAGAGAGTTTTCCCACGCTATGCCCTGCTTCTGATGGGCGTCCCGGACGCCCATCACAGCACCCAGTGCTATATTTCCACACTAGGCTCGGACTGGGCGTATATGAACTGAGCATATTTTTATTGCAATGTTGTTATTGCAATGTTAGTATCGGGTGTCCCGGACACCCATCACTGTACCAAGTGGTATATTTTCATGCTTGGCCCTCTTTCTAGTTGTTATTTTCATTGCAGTGTTGGTATACGGGCGTCCCGAATGCCCACCGCTGCAGGAGAGGGAATGTTCCCACGCTATGCCCCTCTCTCTGATGGGCGTCCCGGACGCCCATCACTGCACCAGGTGGCATATTCCCACACTAGGCTCAGACTAGACGGATATGAACTCAGTAATATGGGAGCATATTTTTATTGCAGTGTTAGTATACAGGTGTCCCGGATGGCCATCACTGCAGGAAGTATAAATTTCCCACGCCATGCCCTCTCATCACTGCACCAAGTGGTATTTTCACACGCTAGGCTCGGACTAGGGATATATGGACTCAATTATTTGTCAAGATATTTTCTGCCCATGCTAGGATACTGGCGTCCCGGACACCTATCACCGCAGGAAACATAAATCACAAGCCTGTCAATACCTCATGGAGGTAACCAACTAACTAACTAGCTAACTAACGTAACCAGGATAATTATTGACCCAAGGTCATTATATTTATTTACTGGGATTTATGCAGTGCTATTGTCTTACTTGCTCTGTACAGTGATGGGCGTCCCGGACGCCCATCACCAGAGGGATGCCAAAACTCGCATGCCTGTCAATACCTCTGTCTACAGTGATGGGCGTCCCGGACGCCCATCGCCAAAGGGAAAGCAAAAATCACAGACCTGTCTGTACCTGCTCATCGTTGTCTTCGTCATTTCGATCTCCATCTCTACTGCGACAATCCACCGGCGAGCTTCACAGCTCTCCATGCGCGAAACGGCGGAACGACATAGTGGATGCCCGCGATGAAGAGCATGGGGTTGAGGTAGGTGTTTGTCACTTTTGGCTGGGTTTCTTTACCGCTGCACTGCAGGTCCACTCGCCGCCGCAAGTACCGCCGCGGCTGCGGACACGACGCGCCTCGCGATTCGTACTCAATCAACGCAAATCCCGCCCCACAGCGACTGAAAGCGCGCCGACCGCACCACCGCAACTCCAACTCGCATCTGCATGCGCGCCATGAATGCTGCCCGCATCCGCGGCCGCAACCTCGCGCATCAACACCACTCCATGCAAAAACTTGTCCAACACTGTCAAGGCCGTGCCTCATTGCATTACACGGCCGACTCGCACCCCGCTGCACCCGTGCACGTCCATGCGGTACGCTCTGTTCATACACACGCTTATTACTCGTTCGCGTGGTAACCCGTCATTCACGCAGGCAATTCATCGTGTTTGTATTGTTAGAAGGTTGTATGCAGCCAAGCAGCAGGTAGCTTGTATCCGTAGTCGTTGCTGAATATATTGATTTCTGTTTGACTCGTTCCCTCGACTTACCCGCCCCACCGCTACACCGCAATGATACCACTCGACAGAATCGTTACAGTGTGGCCGAAATGTTGAACTGATGGGAATCTGAACTGACGAGAATTCACTGTCGGCAGTCCCAAATGACGAAGAATACCTCAAATTTGCCTAATTTACATGAGGTGACTAACTTTCTCAAAATTAGCCGAAGTGACGAAGTGACGAAGGTGACGCGGACTCTATCATAACCTTTGGCCAGACCGTTTATCACGCAAAACATAAGCAATATATTTGCCAAAACCGACCTGAATCGTCACACTGTCCCTCCTCTATCATAGATTCCCCTCTCAACAATCTATTAGGGCTCGATTCGGTCTACAAACTGGGAACTATCGTGCAGTCGTGGGTTCTCGCGTGCCGGCTATATGGGATCATCCACGTCAATCGCCAGAAAAGCGGGTGGATTCATACACATCCCCGGAATTTGGTCCCCAGAGCAAATCACCGCCTTTCACCGAGGCGCCTCTCTGCGGCCACTGCGGGACAGACGACGCCCCTGATGAGATCATAGAATACTAGGAATTGTATGCGACGGCGGCTGCAAATGCGAATGCCGTTCATAAAGCAGGTTTCGACGGCCTCGAAGTACACCGGGCGAATGGATACCTACTGGAGCAGTTCCTATGGGACACCGTCAACGAGCGTACAGATCGAAACCGAAACCCAGCGAATCCGCCGATCCGAGCAATAAAGAGAGAAGAAACGCAAGGACGACGACGACCATGAAGACAAATGAAAAACAAACAAAAACCACCTACACTATCCCACTGCCTCACGGGCGGCAGTCGCAAGAACCCAAGACAGAGAAGTATGGTGGCGAGCCCAATGAGGCCGTAGAGGTATAGCGTGTGGCGGCCGACTGTGAATAGCAAATAATCAGGTCAGTGTCAGTTGAGAAAAAGACAAAGTTGAGTTGAAAAACACTCGATCGAAAAGAAAGGAAGAAAGCATCGAAAGAAAGGATGGAAATCAAAAGGAAAAGAAGGATCGAAAGAACACAGCAGAATCCGGAACTCACCCACTCGCCACCGGGCTTCGCACGACCATCACCTCGCAGCGCAAACACGCACCGTCCAAAAGCAAAATAGCGTGGGAGTCATCTCGAGCCTCGCAATGGAATTTGGGAAGATGCTGAGGAGGGGGACGGAGTAACTGGACTGTTGGAAACAGAGGCGGAGGCGAGTGGAGGGATAACCGAGATGGTAAGTGGTGCAGGCTGTTTGTATTACTTGCGAACAAGCGTAACGGATGGCTGCGGAGAATTCCCATGCATTTCGGCGACTTCAAGGCAACTCCGGCAGATGATTGGGGTAGTTGTATGCGTATGATGGACCAAACGAAAGCTGTAGATGTCGCAGAGAGGCGAGAAGACGCGTCGCCGTCGCTTGTGACCCGCTGTGACCAGACGTGAAAACTCCGATGATTTGTAATAAGAGTGGCGAGCAATCATTTGATCGAGGCAATCAACAGACTACAAACAAGCGAGGTACGAGCTTCAAATGTTTGAAACATCTGTCTACGAGAGACTATGATGCAATAGAGCTGCGTTCAAATGGCTGGCATTTTGAAAAGCGTGACCTGGTGCAATAGAGGTGCATTCAAATGGCTGGAATTTTGAAAAGCATGACCTTCCAGTCTCAATAAAATAATCATTGTTGAACGAGAAATCGGAGTTTGTCAACCATTCGAACTGGCTGCGGCTATATTACACGGCTATCCCGCCAGACGTCGGAATTTGATAGGATTGATGGATCATCAAAATCCAATGATTTCTCGGCCGGTTTCTATGAAACATATATAGGATGTCAACGGCCATTAAGTTAGGCCTCTAATAGTAATGGTCTGTTGTCCAAATAGAGAGTTTGCGATGCAGCCATTCGAGCCATCTGATGGCTGTTTGGCGTTGCGTAAATTGATGGCTAATGGCTCGAATGGCTTCGATGCTTGCCCATATTTTTGGAGTCATTGAGTTCCCTCCGAGTTGTTCAGTTCATGTATGTGTGATCAGTTCCACTCACAAGTCTAACAGCCAGATTTCAGGCCCAAAATCGTTAATGTTGCTGAATTTGAAGGTCTCATGCAGTCTAGGGGGATTCCATAAGGTCCACATGTGATAACACACTCATTGACACTCCTTCTAGCAGACAAGAGCATACACTACTTGATTTATCAGCCATCCATCAGCCAGTAGCCATCAGTTTGCGCAACGCCAAACAGCCATCAGATGGCTCGAATGGCTGCATCGCAAACAGGCTAATGTTGTCTCATGTTGCTCCAACTGCTATTCACTGTTCTACACGGTCACAAAGGAACCCTTGTTACATGCAGAAATAACGTGGCCTGCTCAAAGGGTTTCAACGTTAGACTGTACACACAGTCTTTCACCACTGCCAGCAGCAATTGAGTCCCGAAGTCAATAGTAGCCTAGTCTGTACTAAGTTCCGGGTTTGAACCCGGAGATGGCAAAATGTAAGACACCGATTCCCTGGAGGCAACCTCAAAGTCAACGGCCTGAAAATGGGCCTAGGGCGGAGTTTAAATGCCTTCTCGCACACTCAAAACCTTCATCTCTCATTCAAAGAGTCGGGCACCTTCCTACAAAGCGAGTATTTTGGCGAGGTCTCCTTTGTTTAGGAATATATCCGTGAACCGTCATATGGTGGCGGCATCTTCTAGCGGGATCCTTGAAGGACTCTCCGCAACCATAAATGCAGTGATGTGGGGTAGCGCCGGTGCTATGACATTGGTTAGGCTGGCCCATGAAGAATAACAAATAAAAAAACTGACTGCCCACACCGATGAACGTTTAGAGAAGTCTTCTATGATCGACGTTGCTGACAAAGCCCTTGCAATTAATTCAGGAACATACCTGAGGAAATGCCTTAGAACATATATCACGCCCGGGCGATTGAATACAAACTGATCAGGGTGTGTAACCTTCGCTGTGCACCACTGAATCGTGCTGCCAGCACGGCGTATTCTGCCCCATCCACTGCAGGAACGGGGGTCGCGGACCCGGAATTTCATTCGGCGGATCGCGGACCCGGAATGTTCCACTCGCGCGGGGCGGTACGCTGCAAGTGCCGTGGAACGCACTGCAGGAAATATGGGGGTCGCGGACCCGGAATTTCATTCGGCGGATCGCGGACCCGGAATGTTCCACTCGCCCGGGACCGTACGCTGCAAGTGCCGTGGAACGCACTGCAGTAAATACGGCTGCCTCCCCATTGAATGCCCGACGTGACGACGCCGGCATGGGGAGGGTGCTGGGGTCCTCGCTGCGACCAACATGTGCGCCCGTTAGACTTGAGTAAATGATTTTTAAACCCGATGAAGGTGGTGATCACGGGTCCGGCGAAGATGAGCTCGGATTGTGTTCGACAGGTGTCGATGAGCTGCATGACGAGGTGGAAAGAAACAAAGATATCAGTATTCATTGGAAGTGGTGACAGACAGAATACAAATGGGAAAATCCGAGGTCATCATCAGAGGCTGGAAATGAGTCCGTCCCAGGAGCCCGTAGACATGAGATACTGGTACTCTGTCCCCGCTCCCATGTCCATCCCCTCCATCCCGCCGAGTCCAAGGCCGAGCCAGAGGCCAAGGTCAGACGGTGGCGGCGTGAGCCCACCGTAAATTGCGGGATCAAGGGGCATGGCCTCACATTCGAGCCCCACGCTGGAGTCTGACGGGCAGGTGGGGTGCGGAACGGGGGAGAGTGACAGGGAGAGACCTTTGCTGGAGCTCCACGATGGGGTGAAGGGCTGCAAGAGGTCGGAGTACGTGGGGTCCAACTGGAAAGGAAAGGGCAAGGTCACCCTGTCACAGGGCGAGAAGGATGCCAATGATGAGACACAGAAAGACGGCATGGAGGGAGAGAAAGAGTACGGCCATTCGAACAGGGGGCTGCGAGAGTTGTCAACAGGTGACGCAGGGAGGGAGGGGTCGTCAAATGTGAAGGCAGAGGGAGCCATTGCTTCTGCATTTGTGGGCGTGGCAGGTAAAGAGCTGGAGGGAGTAAATAGCGACGACGGCGGCAAGGATAACGAAGGTGAGTCGATGCCACGCCGCTGCTTAACGTCCTTGTTATCCCGAGTTTGTTGTTTCATACTCTTTTTCATCGTTTTTTCGCAAGCATTGCTTGCCGCCACCCTCCCCTCCGGTGTCTCTATCACTGCAAACCTTATCTGAACCCCGCTTTCTCCTCGCTCCTTGCGCTCTGCGTCGAACTTCGCAATCTCCTCGTTGAGCGCACCGCCAGAGAGGCCGGCGACGAGGAGGGATGCAATGTGTGCCTGGCGCTTCCGATCCGCAAGGGGAACCTCGCGCTGGCGACGGCGAGGCCTGTCTTCTTCAATTTCAGCGCCACTGCCCCCACTGCCCCCACGATTCTCAGACACATCAGCCTTCCGACGCCGCGGCTGGAAGTTATAGCCCGGAAAGCACACACGATGGCGCTCCCGCTCCTCTTTGGCCTTACGATGCCAAATCATCCTCTCGGCTGCTGGGAGGGCGCGCCAGGTGATGCCGGCGATGGCGGAGAGCGACGCGTGGGAGGGCTCAACGCTTGCGGGGACATATCCAGCGTGGATGAAGGCAGCGCGGAAGAGTATGAAGGCATTGGGAGGGCGGGGGATGTGCGGTGAAGGCGTGCCTGTGGGGGAGGAGGTGCATGGAAGAGGAAAGACAGGCAGGATTGTGTGCGACATGCCATCGGGCTTCGTCTCGTCCACTGGAACAATGCGCGTTGTAGACTCCTTGAATACGTCCGGGGTGATATTGGTCGCAAACACGATCCCGGGTGGAAGAGCAGGCTCCGTCCACACAAGCTGTGCACCTTTCATGCGGTGAGTGAGTATCATGGGGGCTCAAATGAAGGGAAAAGTGGGAAGGGGAAGAGGGGACAAGATGCCAATGAATGATAATGAGGTGAAGAGGGTTGACAAATGGAAGAAAAGAAAAATGGAACCGACCATCTGCGCAAGAGCGGCGCGGGCCGCGGCTGCGTGCTGCGGGCATCCTACAGTTAAAGATCTTGCCACACGCAAAGGTGTGGGCAGTTTTGATGAGCTAAGTGGCTACTGGAGAGGAGTTAAAGATTGAAGGGTGAAGCTCGATGCAGGGTAATGCGCAGTGGGGTCAAAAGTTGGGAAGCAGACGGGAAAGTTGGACTATAAGTCTCTTCATCACTATTCATTTGCCAGGATTGGAACAAGGTCCGGCAGCGCGTCCTGTGCACATAACACATTGGTTCTCCATTGCCCCATTGCGTCAGACTTCTGATAAGTACGAGATAACACACCCTGTGACACAGTGATTCATTTTAAGAATCTCCAGCCTAGTACCTCGTGCTCACTCATAATGATCCGTTGAAATGGAAATATTTGCAAAGGTCACCGCATGCTAATGTTTGAAATTTTGCGGCTTCAAATTTACTATCCCTCTCACAAATGTGCCCCGTTTTAACGTCCAAGAAGATCTGTAAGAGGGATTTTTATTTACTGCAAAACTGAGTGAGCAAAAAAAAAGTTGCCTGCCGATTTGGCCACATGCATGTATTACATTGAAAAAAGCTCTGTCAGAGCCGTAAATAGGTGCAAAATGACTCTACAGATTTCGAATCATCCCCCGGCCTCTCGGGTACTTTCCAAACGCGAGCTCGTTGGGCTCATTGAGCCAAATTAAAGTCCATAATACATTCAAAAGTACGCCTAAAATCCCTCCAGAGGGTACTCTAATTCAAAAAAATTTCTCCGGGCGATTTGACCACCAAATTTTGGTAGCAGTGACTAGGTAACCTGCACCATACTCATATTTCTGATCCCAAGAAATAGTGAGGACCGGAGGCCTAGATCATGTCACAGATCAAAGCCGATAAGAAGGTGGACAAAAGCGTAACCGGATGGGAGAAAAAAAGAAGACCTTATTTATTACAACGGTCTCATTTATGTAGTTACGAGACCGGATCAGCGGACTCCATCACGATTACTTAGGCCATCCCGGCGAGACAGACAAGCATGTCGCCGTTCTATGTGAACACCGGATACCACCCCTGGAAGGGGATAGAAAATGATCTGCGACGAGGCAGCAGCTGCGTTGGAAAAAACCTAGTCTCCCAAGTCAGACCAAATATTGAGTACAGTTGACTGGCTCATAAGGCATACATCGGTGGACCACCAAACCCTATGCATTATGAGCAATATGCATTGCGAGGATATTCCCACGATGTTACATATGTGACATTTGTAATTCCGCTAATCTCCACCGGAAAGACAGTATTTCTGGTCCCAGTGACAGTAAAAGGATGCTGTTGCTTGTCATGGTTTCTCTCAAACAACTACAAGAGATGTCAATGATAGTTACACGATAGTCCCAAAGAGGTAGTGTGGGCAAGTTAGAGGGCAATCAGTGGGACGCATAAGACCTACGGAAATGAAAACACATGAGAATAAGGTCAGGAAGAGAGGGAACAGACTCACCTTGTGTGTAGCCATGTGCGCACACCTGCAACCAACCCTCCAAACTTGAAAACCTGGGGAGAGGTGAATATAGGTTAGTAAATTGATTCCCAAGACCAGTCCAAGTCCATGCAAAGAGCCGAGTCAATCCCCGAGCCTGTAGCAGACACCAGAGGATACCAGATAGCCATTGCCAGATATACGTCTTCTCTCATTAACCCGATATCTTCGTGTGATAACGTCCCATTGCCCTTCTTACCCAGGCATGGCGACGAAGCCCCTTCTTCCCCCAGATTTGCAGTGACAAAACCGTCTATCTGTGAGCCGCTGTGCCAGCTATCTGCGCTTTTGATCCGAGGCAAGCCATCAAACTTTGCTTTCAATGGATGGCAGGATGGTTCACATGCTGGATATAATACAAAAAGGCAGAGTTTTTTTTCCCCTGGGCCTGGCGGCCCGACCCTGCACCCACAGGCTGAGGGATCACTAGACTGGCGCTTGGGCTGAGAGGGCGAAGGCATAGTAAGTGCGCAAGCCGGGTTCCGTCGTCCCCTGGCAGAGCCTCCACTTTTCCCGTCGCGGCACACCTCTAATCCAGCGTCCATGCACGGCATGGGTAGAGTAAATGCAAAATTTGCGACCAAATGTCACGTATATTAAGCAATCAAACAATCAAACAGAGCACTTCGACACATACAAATTCAAACTCCGATGCTTTGTAATAAGTGGGACCACCTATTACCGGTGGCGCGGTAAACTACAGACTACTTCTCGCCAGGTCTGAAAAAAAAAAAAAAATACAGAAGGAGTCGAGCACGAGACCCATTGGGACAATGTGTCGTTGACGCCAAAATTAGTCGAACCGCCGTGACGCTATTCCACCTCTAGGAGTGATTGCACAATTTTGTTGAGCTCCTGAAATAAAAGGCTGCTATTCAACATGCCTTCTCGCTGACTTTGAAAAAATTTAACGCAGAAGAAGTCAAGTACGAGACCGAACGATGTGTCATTGACACCAAAATTGGTTGAAATCCCCCGTCCGCCATTCGAGCTGTAGAAGTGATTTCACTGTTTTGTTGAGCTCCGAAAATCAAAGGCCGCCATACGACATGCCTTATCGCCCGGTTTGAAAAACGCCGCGTACGCCATTCCAGCTCTAGGAGTGATTAGCCTGATTTTCGGCTGCGGTGAAGTCACCTACGATGTCTTTGACCACGCATCCTATCAATTCAAGTGAAATAAAATGCAAGGAGGGTCGCTTTCCCATGTAATTTCATACCGTGTAGTCCATTTTTGCATGCAATGTGCCATTTTTTTATATGGGCGATATACTGTACTGTGTAAAAACTACCCTCGTTTTTACATCTTTTTTAGCTGTTTTGTTCTCAAAATGATGACAACTTTTGAGGTTGCTTCCAACTTTTGGAGGGGTTGCGTACAACTCATATTTTATGAGTCTGAACATGCTCGTGGTGCTTCCAACTCCCTCGGTGTTCAATCTATTGGAGATTATTTTGATGGGAGTGATGAGATCAGTGCACGGCTTCTCTCTTTCAAACTTTGACCTTCTTTGCCCTTTTGGCTATCCCTGGAAGCCCAGAAATGGGTATCCACCTCTGAAACTCCATTATCATCACTGATGCACCGTCAACATCTCCAAAACACTGGTATGTGCTCATGTCCGCGAGTCTGTTGACTTTTTTTTAACCGGATTTCCCCCGTTGTATCCCCGATCCTCGTAGTGTCTGAATTTTGTCCTACAAGATGCCAATATAGTTCCCTGTGCACAGGCTTCAGCATGTTGTTGAATGAAAATGTCCCCACAGGGCGCTGAAAATCAATGCATTGAGATCCGGAAGTAAGGGGATCGATAGCCGGATCAATCAGATCGACCGGCAGACTCGGCAAAATGCAAATACTGTTGAAGTCAGCTTCGCGGAGCTGTAGGTAACCCAGGTTGGATGCAGAAAGTGTTTGCCAAGTTATAAAGACATGTTGCATGCTGGGGTAACATAGTTGCAAGCAGTATGAAGCATGCAAACAAGAGTTGCAGGCATTCTTCGCGGCGGTAACTGCGCGCTTCAAGCACAACCTCGACAGCCCATGCATACAAATATGGCTAGTGCTAAGAGCACCAGCCGCAACAATGGCCTGGCGCTTACAATGATCAAAGGAGCTCGAGCCATCAAACAGCCTATTGCTTTCTTCCCCGCTTCCTCTGGGTCTCAAATGGAGTCTCTCTTTGTAATTGGGTGTATTTGTTCAATGCTACTTTCAACTGTTTCAACTGGACGTCTCAAGCCCGGAGGGATCAATGACCGATGAAATGCTTGCAGCAATCGAAATTGAATCCCAGCGGTGCCTAAGGCGTGAAACGCAGCAATCCCGGCGGGCTCGCGAAAATTCTGTTGACCGAGATTCAAGGCAAAGAAAGGATGCTGCCGACCACAGAGCAGCCAGAAATGCGGTCACCCATGGTTTGGGCCGGAATTCTAACGCCTCCGAGCATTGGTGGGATCGCTTAGCTCAATTGAATCGTTCCGAAACCAAGCCTTCACTAGGGGTGCTCAATTCTCAGCTCAGTTCGCTCAGTTCGGAAATTTATTAATTATATTTGTTCCTGTAAACAAAGGCTAAACAAAGGCATTCTGGGCTTCCGGGCCTTCCCCGGCCTCAGTACATGTTCTTTGAACACGCCCCCGTGTTTATATATCCCATACATAGGTCGGCTTGGGTTCCGACCAAGTTCCGGGATTTACTGGGTGGAAACCGCTCGTTTGTCTCCCTTGGGTCTGTCACACAATTCTGACATGAATCCGACGCAATTGCGACTTGAAGCGACCCCGGAATCGAATGCAGGGGATGCTAATATTTAATTGGCAATCCCTAACATAAGAAACCAGGAAGAAATACGGGGAGGGAGAGATTCCGAACACCCGGAGTGTTGTTTGCAGCTGTTTCATGAACAAATAGGAAATAATAAATTTGCGAACTGAGCGAACTGAGCTGAGAATTGAGCACC
The DNA here is from genome assembly GCA_029378375.1 of Mycena olivaceomarginata. Taxonomy (NCBI): domain Eukaryota; kingdom Fungi; phylum Basidiomycota; class Agaricomycetes; order Agaricales; family Mycenaceae; genus Mycena; species Mycena olivaceomarginata. The sequence goes on along the minus strand of JARKIC010000677.1, from coordinate 76,392 downwards.
CCTACTTGGGCTGCACGGGAATAGAACCTGCAAATACTGTGGAATCAAAGTATGCACCTATTTAAATGTTTTGTCTGTGGATTTTCAATCACCCCTCCCCCCATATCCTGAAGAATGCAGTCATTTCCTCGACGATCGAAAAACCGGTGCTCTATCACGTAATTTCAACCAGTTGTTCTCACTCACAGCTCTTGGAGTCCACGACGCAGATTTCATGCATTTTTACCCAGGTGTTTCCGCTGTTATTTTGAATGGTGGTCGCACTTATCATCAGACAAGGTGGTCGACGGCCTTCGGCCGTCTCCCTCCTTGTTTGCGCCGATTATTTCCGATGTTGAAATTCGGAGTTAGAGCTTGCACATCCCAAAAAGGAAAGTAAAAACCCGGATGATTTTATAAAGAGGTTGATACTTCCTGCACACCATTCGATGGTTCATTCACGATCCCCATGCAATGTTCGCGAAGGGCGACAATTTACAGATAACACATGAATGGACCAACAATGTAATAGCAGAACTCAAACGAGTCTTTCATCTCTGAGCTAGAAAATCTCAATGCTTATGATGACGACGATGACATTGCGCTTCATTTACAATATTCCGATGCTAACCCGAGCGCGGAAATTGCTGCAATCATTTCTTTGGCACCGGCTTCTCTACCCACTCGACGAAAATTGGTTATTCCAAGAAAGGAAGCAGATGCTCCCGTATTCCTCGATCTTTCTATGGGGTCAACCTCTTCCAATACCTCTTCAAATATTTCTACAAAGGATTCGATAAGACCAACTGGACTATTCATAGAACCCCCCACCATCCTACAACCCATTTTGCCTCTGCTCGCAAGCCGGTAGACGACTACGAGCGCGGGAGATACCTCTCCAGCATCGAAGCAGCAACTCGCATTGCATCTTTTCATATCACTGAAAAAAAAAAACCCAGTCAAACGACTTCCGATACATTTACCTAGTAAGCAGAGGGGTCAAATGGCACGGAAAGATGGTTCAGAATCTGACGGCACACTGCTCATCCGATACATAGCGCGGCCCCGTCACCCTGATCTCAATAAGATGACCTATGTTGAATTCGGCTCGAAATGCAGATTAGAAAAGCACAATCCTAGAAAGGAGATGCATCCATTACCGGTACTAGAAGATGAATATCCAACGAGGCCTAGAATGCGCATTCGGTTCTACGAGGAGGCCGCCAAAACAGCTGAAGCACTCAAAATTCGGGAGTAACTGCTCAAGTTGCCTCTGGTCAAGTCTGTTTCGCAAATTTACGACAAAGAGCATCTTCAAAATCCACGACCAGTTGGCTGTCCGCGTCTACACAACCGATCCTTATGACTACTCGTACAGACTCACAGAGCCGTATATATACAGTAGCCACAGACCCCTTTAATAAGCGCTGTTTTCCCCCGTGTTCGCTGCGAGTCCTGTGTGACTGCCACCTCCTAACAGAGTATATGTATCTGCTACCATACAATGATACATGGAGGGAAGAAAGACAAAGATTTGATCGCATGCATAACCGGTCGCCTAGTCATGTCATTAGTGGCTGTGTCTTGAAATGATTATAAGTAGTGCCGGTCATCTATGTAGCTGCCGCCACCCCGTGCTTGCAAACTGCGCTTCATGCATCGGCACTTACATGATTCGGAAGGCATGCATGAAGTCAAGACACCCAGAGAGGGTTCCAATGTACATGCCTGCGACGGACGAGAAATCGATTCCGGCGTTTGGGAATGAAATAGGATGGACTCGTTCACGGAAGAGGTCGGCGTACCCAATGAGCCAATCGATGACTTATCATCATGACGACAATACAGGACCCCGGATTATCAGGCCAAATGCCTGATCCCAATCCTGACAAATTTTGGAAAAATTTGGCGTTTTGCCTGTGTCAAGTCCTGATAATTTTGGTTCAAAATGGGTGTAGGCTTGGGCGGAATCTTGATGGTCAGCGGGAGGACTTTTCGGGGGTAGAGCTCGTGTTTGCCGAATTTTTGGGGTCTGAACCGGAATCCGTCAAATCCAGTCGATAGGCCGGCGACAGCAGAACAGTTTTCCTCCAAAACCAAGGCGTGCGGGGCGAAAATTTGCTGTCTCAGCCGAAATCCCGACAAATTTTCCCGCCTATGCCTGTTGAAATCCACAAAAAGCGCTCCTGACCGCGGATTTCAGTCCCGACAAAATCGCCTCTCGGTGGAACGGGCTGGGCCGCACTTTTTGCAAGTTCGTCCGCCCTCTCATTGCCCGCTATACCGACATGGCCCGGGAGAACTGCCATCAACACAGCCACTAAAGTTCCGGGCGCGAGTTCGAATTCCATGTCTCTGATATCGTTTGAAAAAAAAACCTCAGCGCAGGCAGGTTTTCCTGGCATTTCCATGGACCGAGGATGAGACCTCATTGGAGCGATATCCAGGCGAACGTCGGGAAGCGGCCTGAGGAAAAGAGTGTAAGCACACCAAAAAATGAAGTGTCAAAACCTCGTGACACGTCTTCCTCCTTATGCCTCTCTGATGGGCCAGCTATGTAACTAAGCCAAAGGGTTTTATTTCTCTCGTGCTAAGCTCGAATATTCGTGTTACCGACCGTGGCTCGATTGTTGCGAGCCGCGCGCAACCTGGCAACTTTTCTACAGAGGTAGACTAGTCAACTGGGCTCCAATCTCATCCCACACGTCATACAAACCATGCTTTTTCACGAGAGAAGGCTCAAGTATACTTGGGTTAAGCGGAGCCACGCGCATTCCGGCCGTGAACCAATAATTTCACTTCCAATGGCACCGCACCAGCCACAAAGTCAAAATTCAGCTTCCTGAGTGCACGGCAGGCGATTTGCATGGCTGCATTTTTGGTGTTGACGCTTGCCCTTAACTCAAACCCTCACGATGCCCTTGATATCAAGGGTATGTTAAGACCTAAGGGCTTAAGCTCAATTTTATGTGTGCGGTGTAAGAGTGAGCCGAAAATAAGAAACAGAAAGGATTTAGAGGTCACTCCAGACCACTTTTAGAACCATCACGTAGTCAAGTGCTCCCTTACAACTGCTGAACACGGCACAAATGCATTACAATGGCTGAATTGGGCTATTGAATTCCGAAGCCTGGGTCATAAAATTGCTCCCTTACCCCTGCCGAACACGGTACAAATGCATTACAATGGCTGGTTGATCTAGATCATGCAACATGGCCATTTCATCGGTTGACACCTCATAACTTTCAATTCCAGAGATCATGGTGGCAAGAAAATCCGAATCACTCTCTTTATAAAATTGAGCCTCTCTGTCTGTCCGAAGCCGTATCTCCATATGGTTAAATTATGCAGCATGACCCAAACACGGCAGATTAGCGCCAACCAACGGCAGGCGGAAATCAATCACCGCTTACATGCCGAGCTGCCAGAAGTGATGGCTCCTCTCTGTCTGTCCAAAGCCGTGTCTCCGTATGGTTAAATTACACAGCATGACCAAAACACGGCAGATTAGGAGTAATATACCCGCCGGTGGAAAGTTCATTGGCGGCCACCAATGGCCGCCGCTGTACCTTGGCGTACGCTGTTGGACATCGGAAGATGTTGTTGGATGATGGCTCCCATAGTTCGGCAAGATAAGATACCGGCAATCTTCAATGGCCATTATTGGATCTTGTGCTCTCTTCATCCAACCTCCACCGTATTCCACTGTATTCCACCACAGGATGCGAATGGCGTTAATCATCAAACTCGGGCATTCAATACAAAAATCGCAGAGCAGTTGAACTCGTGGCTCAACGGATTTGAGTCTCAGCTGTGTCATATGTCTGACATCGATTACGATTTGTTTGTGCATGTTCTGACGATGATTTACGCTGAAAAGGTTGAAAAGCAGGTCTTCCAGAAGAATTTGGAGCTATCCGATGAATTCTGGATAGAAGCAGTGGGGATTAATCGAGGCAATTGACGGTTTCAAAATTTTTGTGATTATCTCAACCAATAAATCTATATTCCAACAGTCGTAACACACCAAAATGTATGCTGAAATATCTTCGCAGCAGAGCACTGTGATTTTATGGAAATCACTGGCTCAAGATCTGTATCAAGGACCAATATATTAGGACCCCGGACAATCCCTTTGGACCCTAGGGCCTGCACCGGACAAAAATTTGACTTTTTGGCTCGAAAACCTAGGTTCTGACTGGACAAAACTGGGTTGTGAGGCCGCACAACCTAGGTCCTGCCCGGACAAAAACTTGGGGTCTCGTCGATGTTTGGGTCGATGTCCGGGTGAAAGTTTGTCACCTAATTCGGCTGGAAACGATTTCTTCACCTCAAATTCAAGTTCAACTCGTGTGTATTCCGCATAGAAGAGTAGAGAGGGTATACGAGGAAATTTAGGCATTTTTTTGGGTCGTGAGAGCGGAAAATTACCCGTTTGAGAAGCCTAGGCTAGGTCTTGTCCGGACAAAAACAATGTGATCTCGAGGTAATCTGTCCGGACAAAAATCAAGGATTTCCGGAATTTCTGGCCCTAGCCTCCAAAGGGATTGTCCGGGGTCCTAATATATTCCAACATGATCCGATGGATTCCACAGGAACTCAGTCAAGTACATTGGCAGCCAGCTGGAGCAAGAGCCAGTGGAATGCGACAAGTTCCATTGGGGAATAGTGATGTCAAGCACATTGCACTCGTTGTTCATTGACTTCAAGTTACAGGTCCACTGGGATGCAGTGGAGGACGTTGGGTGTCGGTGGTGGTCCAACACCATGCGGTTTGCCACTGGAATCCAGTGGAGGTCGCGTTGGCATCCGCTGGTAGCCGATGCCGAATAATGCCGGCCAGCGCCGTTTCCACTGCCGCGTATCTCTCTCTTTATAAAATTAAGCATGTCTGAAGCCTTTTCGAACTCCGCCATCAGCTCTAACCTTTTTCGTCGAGCTCTCTGTTTTCCACTCATGCTGTGCCTGCTGCGGCCGCGTAAAATCCGACCGTCGCTTGACATGTACAGCCTCGCAAGTCTAGAAAAATGAGTTGCCCTGAACGCTCGGTCTGTGATTTGAATTTATTTTCATTGGATTTTTCACACAATACATCTTTGTTCTACAGTTTCAGTTCACACCAGAGGAAGGGGATGCGAGGGCCGCGAAGCGGCCGAGCAGCCGCTTGTATTACTGCAGATTAGCGCCAACCAACGGCAAGCGGAAATCAATCACCGCTTACATGCCGAGCTGCCAGAAGTGATGGCTCCTCTCTATCTGTCCGAAGCCGTATCTCCATATGGTTAAATTATGCAGCATGACCAAAGCACAGCAGCTTAGCGCCAACCAACGGCATGCAGAAATCAATCATTATATTTAGCTGCTCTTGCATGCCGACCTGCAGAACTGTTTGATGGGCCATGATGGCCGGCTCAATGGTTGAAATGCCGCTTTTTGCGGATTAATTCTTTTGGAACTTATTTATTTATAAATTGTTTGCTCTCCTCGGTTTCGCATGTATTCATTCACTAGAGTTGCAGTTAGAGTTAACGTTTACTCTAGCTTTACCATATCTGCAGATCGCGAAACCTTTTAAATACAAAAAGTCACAAACAAGGTGAGCAAGTGGGAGCCGGCGCGAAGCGCCGGCGACCGCTTGTGGCAGTTCAAAACAGTCCTCTCTCACCCTCTCGAAACTCGCTCCGACCGATCCATGGACATTGATGTAGTCGGAATTGAAAAATCGTTCCGCGATGGGAACGAGACCAGTCTCCATTACTCGGTTGTGAAAGTCGTAGATTCACTTCCAGAGTGAGTAGGGTACGTGGCTCATTCCGAGCGGCAAAATGCATGCGGAGAGATGGCTGCAACAATTAGCAATTATGATTCGTACACCGAAACGTAATTGAGCTTCCATTTTGCGACTACGTAACGCGACTTCAGTTGCGGCAAAAGCTTCAAGACCAGAGAAAATATACGCACAAACAAAATTGACTGGATTTGCGACGGTCTCCACACACACAGACATTCCCCCAGGAAAAACATTTCCGGCCCCTTTTCCCATCTCTGAAGTTTTCTTTAATCCTAAAGATACAACTAGAGTTACTCACAGTCACCGCAGAGCGTTGTATCAAACTAACATAGTCAAATGCTGATTCAATTGGCAAAATCAAGCTGCCTACAGTGATAACCTGGTCTTGGAAATGTGAGGCAATGTCGCATGTTGAGGACGACCAGAACGCCACAGGCTTGCCCCAGTTGGCGGGATTCGGTGTCCTTGCGGTGATGTCGCCGGGGATTGATGTACGCGGGAAATGCCAGATCTTGATACCCGTCGGTCCAACCAAGTGGGCGTACACTCCACCGTCTCGAAAGAAAGAAAGAAAATTAGAACAAACTTGATGTGGCCAAGATGTTCCACAGACCTATGTGGTTGAAACTGTGCCCGTAAACATCGGCCGCGAAATCGGTGATACCACATCCGTCGTTGTCGTCGCCGCTACTTGCGCAGCTCAGGTGAGTTGTGGGCGTTCCCGTAAATTGGCTTGTGACCGCCGTGTCCAAAGAGCAGCCGCCAGAGGTGTGAAGCGTCATTTGATTGGTTTTATGAATGGATAGGTGAAGGTGGATTGTTGAACAACCAGGCTAGACTGGGAGAGCTTGGAGAATGGGGTGATAGATTGTTGTGATGTGCGAGGTTCGCAGGGATGGACTGAAAGAACTCGTCCGATAGGGCGAGTATGGAGTGTCGTCGAGTAGGTCGGATGGGTTCTGGAGTGATGCGATGAATTCGAGTTGTAGGTTACGACGTGTAGCAGCCTGGGAGTTTGGCCGCAGTGTACGAGAGGAACCAGAAGCTATATTTGAAAACCCTCGCAGTGGGCTCCAAAATGACGTACCAACCGACCGTCTGCACGCAAGAGATCACCTGCAAAGGCGCTACTGCGAGCAGAGGAGGGAAGGATGAAAATGCGAGGACTCCCAATAAGTCCCAGTGCCGTGACAAGACACTGCGGTGGGAGCCCCTCAATGTTAGCGCCAGGGCAGTGTATGTCAAAGTTTAACAGGCTGATGTCACGTCAGGTGCCTCTTGATCTCATACCACCATCCAGTGATCATGCATGGCCCTCGAATTTCCACTTCATCGAGATTTCCTGTCGATTTGGCTTGACATCCTTTCACCAGAATATGGAGGAAATCGAGATAGGTGATGGTGGATTTGAATTTGTACGGGCCAAGCTCGGTAGTTTGCGGGGGAGAGGCTTCGTGGGGCGATTGCGAACGTTCAACGAAGGAGGGGGTGGTGTCTCGACGTAGAGGTAGAATAACATGTCAAGGCCCCACGTATAAAATTTCAATCCCGGTTGCGCCTTGGATACATGAGCTGATCAATCATCTCACAAGCCTGACAACGATCACGGGCAGAAGCCGTCGCCGTAATTACAGAATGCCATAAAAGCTGAGCACTCCACGACTGTTCATCCTCCCCCTTTTCTCTCTCTTCGTCCATAGTCCTACATACGTACCCCCTCTCGTTCAAAGGCTTGATCGTCCCGAGGCCCGCCACATGTATCATCCGGATTCCTTTGCCCAATATTCCACAAGGCGGAGCTCCCCATCGCATTCAAACGGCGTTGTTTGGGGGGATTCCCACCAAATGACGCCGTCTGAATACCCAAATCCATATGATATCCCCTCAGCCATTTCCGGGTTCTCAGACCTCACGACCTTCTCCTCTTCCTACGACCATGTCGATTCGTACAGCACCAACCCATCCTCGAGTGCACCAATGCCCCACTACCGGACCACGCCTGGGCCATTTTTCTACACCCACCTAGACACGTCCGAAGGCGAACAATATTATCATCATCACGTTTCGTACGCATCCGAGGGACGGGACGAGAACTCGATGCAAACATACACCAAAGTAGCCGAATACAACGATGCCACCGCGCTTTGGGGAGAGAGCGACAGCCATCCCAGAATTTCAGTGCTTTGACGCAAAATTACGTCTCGCACCTAACGCGACATCCGACCTCGACCACATTACATTGCACCTGCATCCCGAAGTGTGTATTTCGCCCGCACTCCTTTCCTGTGCGCCTCCGCTTAAGCTGCACCAGCCGCAGCCCAGACGCAGCATTCCCGTCGTCTCCATCTCTGCACTAGCCTCCATGTCATTGGAGAATGTCCAATCGTCTGTCGAGATGGCCAACCATCCAACCTCTCCAACCTCTCCACCCCTGGAATCGACATTACTGCCCTCGCGATCTTAGACGTTTGCTTGGGTATCCTAAAATCACATCTATTTACCGGCCGGTGATGGAGGAGGAAGAGTGTGAGTGGGTAGGGCGGATTCCGTTATTTTTTAGTCTGTAGTTTATCGTGCCACTGGTGTAAGATTACAAACAAGCGAGGTACGAGCTAAATATTGTTTGTAGTGTCTGTCTACGAGAGAGTAGTTATTTTTGGCTACAGAAGGAAAGGACTTTAGGAACTTCGTCCGTGTATGTATACGCTCTCCTGGGCCTCTAAATTTCCAATAATATTCCCCAACCTCAAGACTAGAATACAAAAATGTTCTGTCTACTCAGATCCCAGATGGCCTTTGCTGTTGAAGGGAAAATCACTCATCCATACTTGCTGTGTAAAGGACCCCCCAAATACTGTATAAGCTGTCTCCTTAGCCTCCCAATATTCATTCACATTTTTATTATTGTTCTCGCCGCCGCCTGAAACCCTTATTAACCCTTAACCGGCAAACACCGGTCCCGATCAAAACTTAAACCATACAGTGCCGAAGTCGACTCGGTGGCTCACTAGGTATTACTCAAAGTGCTCAACCAGCTCCGGCATATCCCCCGCATCTCCCTCTGCTCCCCTGGAATTTCCTTCGACGTCAGCCGTGTGAGCACTGTCGTGTCCAGCTTCCATAGGCTGGGATCCGGCTTCCACAGCCTCCAACATTGCCTGCTGGGTAGCGGAATCAGTTGTTTCATAACGGCCTATAGTTTGTGCAAGCCGCTTTAATTTATTCGAATTTAGTGGTGGAAGACATGCACAGAAAAGACGAAGATGTTATATCTGTACAAAATATCTAAAATGTACAATGAACGATGGCCAGTATCTGTTGTGTGGGCAGATGTATCTAGCTGTGGTTTCCCTTGTGTGTGTTCAGCTCTGCCAAATTCCGTTGTTTCCTTCATACTGCAAGCAATGCAGCCGGAATATATCTCAAAATATTTATGCGGGTTTCTGAACAGGAATGGAAAATATCTTACAGCGACAATCAAGCATTTCACGCGGCCAATCCTTCGAAGCAGCATCGACCCAAAATTGCTTACATAAAACTATGTTCACAAACTCATCCAATATCACCACTACGGCTCCACCTCTCGCTTAGGTGTGAAGCAAGAATCGATTTATTGGAAGGCATTCTATATGCTCAAATATTTTCAGAATTAATGCACCAGAAGGCGTCAGAGAACGAGGCCAGAAAATAAATGATCGGTTGACCAACAAGATGGTCGTGGAATATTTCTTGCCTTCACAGAGATGACCAATACATGTTATATCATAGTCCCCATTTGAAAAAATTGAGTTCGTGGTTTCATACAGTGTTCGATGAAGTTCAAGGTCAATCAGAACCAGGAAAAATATGTTGGAGGAGGAACAAGGATGCAGGGAAATGTTATTGATGACTGCCAATAACCCAGCAGTTCAGAAGTCACCCAAGGTATGTTGAGAGTGGAGAATTGACAGTCAGGAAACAGGATTGATAATTTGACGACTTCTAGAAGCCCCGAGCATAAAAGAGACCCAGATCGACCATAGCACAGTGAATTTCAGGTGAGTGAAGGATTCCAGGTTAGAAAGACGGGGTCATTGGCCAATTTATGTTCAGCTCATTCTCGAGGCGCTACGCAGCCGCAGGTCGAATACAATTGCGGCGCAGCCAGAAATTTGCTGCGAGAACTGCGTGTCTCTGCGGAACGACTGGGAAATTATCAGCTGAGGCACAGTTGAAAGATCCGTTGAATGATTATTAACCCAAATTCGGCTTGGAAGCTGGAGAAATCTGTCTGAAAAATCAACTAAAATGCAAAGCTCTGGGCTTCGCTTGTAACGTCTGTGCTGTCCCTGTGCCATTCTGCGGCGAAGTTTGCGCAGTGCGTAAGTCGTTGCGATGAGTATACAGGCGTGCACAAATGGGGCAAGAACCTAGGACTTTTAGAATGAGAGGAGAGGAAAAAGGAATGGAGATAAAGCTACATGGGGCAATTGCACCGCCGACGAGGCATTTGCTTAAAGAACGGTTAATGGAGATGCATCTGCATGGGGAATGTGCACAGGTTTTCGTAGGATTTCGTTAAAGAACAGTTAATTTGTGGTCATGAAAGAGTGCACGTGACGTGATGCTCAACGACCTCCTCCAACTCAACTACACCAAAGTAGAACAATGCGGCGCCGGGGGCGCATACCTGCAGGTGCTGGACAGCATCTACGGCGACATCCCGATGGCGCGCGCGTCAAGATGAACGCAAAGCACGAGTATGAATACGTGGCGAACTATAAGATCATGCAGACGGCGTTCAAGAATAAGAAAATCGATAAGCCGATCCCGGTGGAGAAGTTGGTCAAGTGTAAGATGCAGTGCGTGTTTTGTGACTTTTTTTTTTGGAGGAAAATAGGAATAAAGATTTTTGAAGGGATAATCTCGAGTTCCTACAATGGCTGAAGCACTTCTGGGACGCAAACTACGGCGGGGGCGAGTACGACGCCGTTGCGCGCCGGAAAGGCGCACCGGCTGACCCACCAGCGACGCTTGCGCCTATCGTGGCACCTGGGCCTGCGCGTGCGTCGTCTGTTCTTTTTTCACACCCCATTCCCCACTCCCCACCCTCTTGTTTCCTTTCCCCCACCGCAATGCTAACGCGACCACGTACGCAGGATCAACGCACGCCGCGGCCCCCGCACGCGCCGGCGGGCGCACGCCCATCTCCGCCCATCGGTCGGGCACGCCCAACGACACCGCCGTGCAGGCGCTCAACGGGCGGGTCCGCGAGCTCAGCCAGCATTTGGAGGGGCTGGAGAAGGAGAGGGAATTTTATTTCGAGAAGGTGTGTGGCTGCTTCTGCCCATTCTCCTCTATCGCTTTTCTCAATGAGCTGGTGATGAAAAAATCGAGAAGAAGACTGTTGAACCACACTTGCGCGGTGTATGTCGATACACATTATGGGTAAAATACATGAAACAACAAAGCAGCGGATGATGCGCGGTACCCACCTGGCCCTGGGATGTACTTGAAGTGCATATATGCTGGTACTTCAATCAGACAGCCTATAGATCTCAAAAACAGCATGAACAAGGACAGCTCGAGCAGTGGTGGGCGTCAATTGCCAACATCGCAATGGTACCTGGCGACAATATGTCCGAAAGAAGGAACTTCATACTAATTATAAGATAATTGAGTCAAGACTGGAGTCCCATCACCCTATTTATATAATTACATGTGTCTGTCCGTCCGTCTGTCCGAAGCCTTTTCAATCTCCGCCAACTCCGCTCTCGCAGGGTACGGTTGGGGAAATGTACAGAGGCTGTATTCCAGCCCTCTGAAAGATTTTTGCAGGTGAGTTCTGCATTTTTCGAAGGGTTGTTTCCGACCGCTTTGGCCTTGTGAGCTTGTCGACAAGCTCACAAAGCCAAACAAGCCACAAGTTATTTGTCAAAAGGCTGATGTAGCCTGCATAGGAAGAGCAACAATTCGATGAGCCAGCTGCCAGACAATCATTTTGCGCCCAAACCCAGCGGCCAGATTCCTGCGGGATCCGACTCACTCTATAAGAGCGGGCCTCACCGTTCATGGAGAGATATGAATGAGGGACTGGTCCCGGAAAACTGTATGCCAGCAATTAGTCGCGCAATAATCTGAAACTGGTTTCTAGCTCTGGAAGAGGCTTTAACAGTGGACGAAATTTCGGCAGATACACGGCACGTTCGGTTCGCTACCAACGAGCATGAGGAAGACAGCCAGGTTATTTTAATTTGCGCTCCCCTCCCCCGCCATATGAGGCTCAAGATGACTTCCTCGAAGAGCTGCGACTCGATTTGGCCATTGCCGAAGAAGGAATTTGGAGATTGGAATGGGAGCCCATGCTGTTTCAGGATCGGGAACAGCGAACCAGAACCACTCCGGGAGTGGAAATCCCTTGTCCTGAGTCGCCGCATCCCCACCATATACCAGTTTGGGAGAATGCCCAACTTGGGGGGAAACAAATATCATTGCATTACAGTTGGCTTTACTGATCGCTCGAGAACGGGTACGCATTCTGATGTGGGAACTCAGCGGATACTATGCTTTACGGAGATAATTGTGAAGACATTTACATGAATCGTACCTCAAAAATGAACTGAGAACGAAAAATGGAAGATGCACTAAGGAGAAGAAGAAAAAGAAATTATACACAACTGTGAAAAATTCTAAAGTTGATTTTCCGAAGTTTAATGCTGATATTCCAAAGATTTTGAGCTGATGAGCCAAAAGCGGAGTTTAAAAGGCTTCAGACAGACAGGGATAATTTTATAAAGAGTAAGACACTCCCACCCAATTCGCACACTGATAGCCATTTGTGTATCAGCTGTGAATGGTGACTTTCTCTTGCAAATTTCCTTCACCCGGAAAATCCGATTCATCATCGAAGACGGCGGCATTGGTGCTTTCGAAAACCACGCTGGAGGCTGCTGTGCGGGCCAGATTAGCTTGACCAGCTTTCGGTGGTCCAACTATAACCCAATCCCTGATTTGCTGAGGCATGTCGTAGACACATCGGTCTGAGATGTGACCGGTGCGATCACAGCGGCGGCACTGATCGTGAGCTGTCGCAGTTTGGATTAACATGGAGAGCCCTCAGCTCTTGTGCGAAGCCACCAGGGCCATCAACACAAATCTGAAGAGACAGTTCCAACCCAAATTTCGCTGGCTATCATCCCAGCAATACTCGGTCAAAATCCGGCCTGAAATGATTGCAGTGGTCAAAATACTGTTTTAATGCCAATTCTCGCCATATCAGCCAGATCAACCCCATTAGTGAACATTGACAAATTCCATATTCGATCAGTGTGAATCGCATTACATTAATTGCCTTCAGCGCCGTAATCCGAGTCAGCAAAGGTGCCCCCCATGGTCCTTGCCATCCATCCCTCGGGTTTTCCCTCGAGCTGAGTAATCGAATTTTGAGGACAAAAGAATACGTGGCTGATTCTGCCAGGTGTTATTCCTTTGGGGCTAATCCCTTTTCCCAGGCGACCACTTCCCGACGCAGTGGTAAAGAAGTCCCGAAATAAATATCAATATGTCCCCCTGCCGATAACTGCGTGCGTAAAGAACATTTCCTGTCAGTGAACCCCATAGAATGTGATGGCGGCAACCTACCTGAGTTTCATCCCGATGTCAGGTAGATACATTGGGTCCTCCCTCAAAATCTCCCACACAGAAGGAGGCGGTTGGACCGTCATCTAAACCATCGACATGCTCCGAAACTTGAAGCTTGTAAACAATGGCCCTGGATCCGCAGGCTCCCAAACACCGGCTTTGAAGGCCTGGGTGTACTTCGCATGATACTCCGGGTATGCGACTTCAAACATGCAGCTGAGGTAAATCGCAACCTCCCGTGTTGCTCTGTAGTAATATCTGACTGCAAGTGCCGCCTGGCATCCTCGGAAAAAGTCGCTTGACGGTATGAAAGGCCCTTGCTACGGGAAACATCAAGGGTGGCGCACGGGGTCTAACGCCGGGAATCCGTACCGGATGTCCTTGCATTGTCCAGCATTGGACAAGGTGGGTTACCCCAGCCCTTTCTGACTTCTCTGAGGTACTACCATCTGGAATGTAGACCATGTACTTATCGTCTTCGTTATGTCGGACATCTCGTTCCGGCGTTATGGGTTGTAGAACAGATTGAAGCGCCTGAGTCACCTCCAAAGTTCGCTTGATTAGATGGTCCTGTCAAAATTTGGTTGAGAACGACTCGTTCAGGGATAGCGTTTTTTACATGCATTTAAGATCATAATGCGCTCATCGTGTGTTCCCAAAACGTCCATTAGGGTTCTTCCTTCAGTACCAGGATAGCTGACCTGAGGATACGTTGAAAATTCGTAGAATATGGCCAATATCCGGGACACACCCCATGCATTTTCTGAACACTGGGAATGCGGTGAGCAAAAACGCAAGCCAGAGTTATGCCGTTTTTGTCCTTGAATATTGCGGATCTGGCATCCTCAAGCTGGTCCCCCATATCAGCAATGCGTTGAGCCGCTAGGGATTTTAGCTCGGCTGTGTTTTTTGGGTCGTGCTTTGAGGACGTTTACATCAACATCCGGCAGAATCTACCTCTTTATAAAATTAGCTTGTCTGTCTGTCTGAAGCCTATATCCCCATGAGGATATATTAACGGCTCACTGCGACAGGTTCGGCATAACATCAACCAAATCAAAAAGCGGGAGCCGGCGCGAAGCGCCAGCGAGCACTTGTAAACATATCACAATTGTCGGCCCATGTACACGCTTTCAACTGAGCAGTTTTCTGGAAATTGCGGTTGATATTGAGTGGCGTAAGGGTTGTCAGGGAAGGTTTTGGAACCCTGGAATCTTTCAACTACATGGCTATTTAGTGATAAAATTGATTGTGTGGTGCAAACGAACCCGTTGTTTTGCCTCTTTAGCTGCCTTATGGTCCTTGGGTGGCGTGGGCTTCAACTTGTTCAAGTTCTTCCGCCCATTTTTGCGTAAGGCTGGAACATTATGATTAAATATGGTCTCTGGCCTTAATGTACTGTAATCATAATATAATCTTAAGGTTTTGGCCTGTATCCAATTGTAACGGTATCATAATCTAATGTAATTGTAATTTAATCATATTTAATCGTATTTAATCCATATTTTTGGACCCCAAATCTTTCATCTGCTGCAAGCACCAGATTCCCACCAAGTTCCTCGTAATTTGTTGCACAAATAATCAGAAAGAGTGGTGCAAGGCTCTGGCTCTGCCTTACATCTTTTCCACGACCACAGTATCTTCTTCAATGCTTTGGTTGGGGTTAGTACTAATTTTTATTGATTCTGAAGTAGTTCACCCATTTTCGAGAGAGACCAAACATTGGCATACTTTGGTTGAACTGTGCTGTCAATGAGGTTCTGAGCATATCTAGGAGTGTACTTTCAAAATGCAAATTAAATCGTTCAATAGTGAGGCACAGGGTTCAAAATGCGATTACGAAGCATGTGATTCAAAATGCCATTCTGTGGCATGGGGTTCAAATGCGAATTAAATCGTTCAATAGTGAGGCCCAGGGTTCAAATGGCATTACAAAGCATGTGATTCAAAATGCCATTCTGCAGCATGGGGTTAAAAATGCGAATTAAATCGTTCAATAGTGAGGCACAGGGTTCAAAATGGCATTACGAAGCATGTGATTCAAAATGCCATTTCGGGGCATGTGGTTCAAAATGCGAATTGAACCATGCAATAGGGTTCAAATGGCATTACGAGGCATGTGATTCAAAATGCCATTCCAGGGCATGGGGTTCAAAATGCAAATTAAATTGTTCAATAGTGAGGCACAGGGTTCAAAATGCGATTACGAAGCATGTGATTCAAAATGCGAATTAGATCATTCAATAGTGTTCAAAATGGCATTACAAAGCATGTGATTCAAAATGCCATTTCGGGGCATGTGGTTTCAAAATGCGAATTAAACCATGCAATAGTGTTCAAAATGGCATTACAAAGCATGTGATTCAAAATGCCATTCCGGGGCATGTGGTTCAAAATGCGAATTACACCATTCAATAGTGTTCAAAATGCCATTCCCAGCCATGGGGTTCAAAATGTGAATATCTTGCTGGATCCATTCAGACCCTTAATTCAAGGCTCCCTTATCCCTCCTGCTCTCGACTGAAGTAAACCCATTGATAGTGAGGCACAGGGTTCAAAATGGCATTACGAAGTATGTGATTCAAAAGGCCATTTCAGGGACCCACATGCCCTAGAATGCCATTTTGAGTCACCTACTTTGTAATGGCATTTTGAACCCCTGGGCTTTACTATTGAATGATTTGATTCGCATTTTGAACCACATGCCCTAGAATGCCATTTTGAGTCACCTGCTTCGCAATGGCATTTTGAGCCCTGTGCCTCACTATTGAATGGTTTGATTCAGCCGAGAGCAGGGGGGATAAGGGAGCTTAGATTAGAAGGATATTCGGATTTCAGACGGAATGTCCCAGGAAAACAGGCATGCTATCTCTGGTTATGCTTTCATCATTGACGGAGGTGCTATTTCTTGGAGTTCTAAGCTCATTGGCGAGCTCTTTCGTCCACTCAAGCACACCAAGGGTGGCACTCGGGAAGCTGCTATCTAGTGTCGAATTGGTTAAAATACAATATGTAGTCGATTTTTTATTTTTATTTTATTTTTACTTTCATATACAGTTTCTGTGGACGAAAGAAGAGAGCAAGAACGGCATTGCAATCATTGCATTCGGAGGGCGTGTTTAAAGAAAGTCAATCGAACCAATCTTCTTTATTCTAGGATACTCATAACCATACCAGAATGTGAGCTAAGGACCACATAAAATTCCATGGGGCAGGAGAACGGGCAAAAGAGGTTCACACAAGTTATATAATATCTATTCATCCGCCGGCCCCCTCAATTGCGCCTGGGGATACTTCTGATATTTTCAAGGGAGCTGGAGACAATAATGAACCCTGGTGAGTACTCATTTTTCCTTAGCTGGACAATCCACTGAACCTGCTATCTTCTTTTGTCGCCAACCTTAGCTGGAACCCGTGATATTGCTTCTATTCTGCTGGCTGGACTCGGAATTGATCAAACACCAATTTTAAAACTCTTTGTTCCGATCTTTTGAAAGTATAGGGCCTCCTCGTCTGCGGCCGCCGTCGGGAATTGGCCATGTCTCATTGCTGCGCGCCAAGGCCGCTCATGCGCTTTTACAAGACCTCGGCGCCGTTCACGCATATGGTTAAATTGTGCAGCATGAGAAAAGCACAGCAGATTAGCGCCATCCTACCGGCATGCGGAAGCGATCATTATATTCAGCTCCGCTCGCATGCCGAGCCGCAGGCTCTGGTTAATGTCTGGCTCCATAGTCAAAGATGCCGTTTTTTACGGATCAAGAAGTTATTCACTTGACACTGACAGACTTCCCTCCTTGGTTTCGCATGTGATATTCACTAGAGTTGCAATCAGAGTCGTTGTTGATTCCAGCTTTGCCACATTTCTGCCAAGTCTGCAGATTGCAGAACATTTCAAAACAACTTTCTCAGCCTGCTCTACAAAAAGTCACAAACACATAAGTTGAGCAAGTGGGAGCCGGCGCGAAGCGCCGGCGACCGCTTGTTGTAAATATGGAGGACTCTAATGGATCTTCGGGTAGGGAGGAGCATGCAGCGATGAGATGGAAAAAAATGCACGGATGAGATGGCCACCAGGGCCCAAGCAGAACCCATGTTCAGAGCTGTATATATATGTACATCAAGCTCAGGGTATATATAGGTTTATTGTAGTCTAGACCATGTTGTTTGACCTCACGTGAGAGTAGTCTCACTTAAATTGTCTCGTTCTACGCGCTCAACTACCCATTCACCTCAGGTTTTTTTTTTGCACTGGACACCTGGGATACAGAGGATTGTGCTCATGGTTTTTCCCAGATAAAATTCCCAAATCTGTAGTGCATAGTTGTGCAAATGAAAATCCATCTGTTGTGTCAAATTATCCCCCAATTTTAAGGCAACCTCAATTCTGGATAAAAATGCATGAGGTGCATTGGCATCTTAGCACGGGATATAGATAAAGAAACCAAGTCAAAACATGCACTCCAGGTTGGCGAAAAAACATATCATGCAATGACCACGGAAAATGCAAGGACTGTGGATTGACTGTATATTATTTGGATGGCTGCTCTGATTTGGTACGCTCATCAGGCCGCCGCATGTCAGTGGTAAAGCACTGCGTTTTGAGCTTCTTGAGGTTTGTGAGCTGATGACCTACGAAGAGATGAATCCTGGTTGGACGTTGGGCAAATGACTTACTCATCAACATGTCGCCGTGCGCGAAATTTGAAGGCTCCGATAGCATCTTCCAGACAGGAGTACAGCTCCTCATGATGCAGCCAAAGGACAGCCAAGAATTCGATGATGAGCACGGGCACAAGCCAGCCTGTTCAATCCCATTTCTGCCGCTAGTGTACTATCAACCAGCACCCAAACTCACTGAGCGCTTTGCTCCCGATGAGGGAAAACCTCAGCAGCCAGTTGCCGAGGCTGCCGAGGCTGCCAAGAAGCCCGCCAAAGACCCCAAGGCAAACTGGGCGAAGGACGATGCCGATGGGACGCCGCGGACTGGCGGCGGTATCGGAAAAAGCAACGGGGGTAGCGGGGGAAAAAAAAGCTCGGATGACGCGGGATATTGGAAGTCGGGAATTCGGGTTCGGAGTGGCGCCTTGGGTCAGAATAGCACTCCAATTACCAGATGGAGACGTGCAGAGTGGCTGGATGTAGGCTGGAAGACCTGAGATCCCGCTGTGCAAAGGATCGAATAGGGGTGACAAGCTAGGATGGTCTTGGAGCGGCCTCATCTTTGAAACACCTGACTGACTCTGACAGAGCCCGGGCAAATAGGGCGGTTGATTTCTGCCGTTTCAACCCAGCGCGGTCCCGCGCCCGATTTCTAAGGCGCGCTAGGCAGAAATGGAGATTGTAAGACGGACCGGAAACCTTCGGCCCCCGAATACACCGTATTCCCCGGAGTTGTGACCAATCCACAATATCAGGTCGCATTCCGGATTCCGTAGGTGAGGGAGATTGGGGTTGCGACGACTCCGGGGAGCCTGTGGAAGGCTCCCAGTCACGCGTTTCAACATTCCCTCCCTTTCCTTGCCCTCTGAAAAAGAACAGGAAAATCTGGACTTACAGAAATTGACCAGGGAACTCCCGGTTTTGGCCAGACCTTTCGAAACGGCTTTTATCATACCACTACTAAGTGCTCCAAAGTTATTCTACCACCCACAGAGTATATATACAGTCGACTCTGTCCTAACCCATGGCTGTCATAACCCATAACCTGCTCTAACCCATACATTTTGGGTGTCCACCACCTTGGTTCTCAATTAAAACCCATAAAATTCCATTATCCCATAATCCATACCTTTTCCAGGGTCCATAACCCATATTTTACTAATTTTTTTGCAGCAAAGTGGCCTTGAAAATGATATCTTTGAGTTTGCCCATTGAAGGAAGCAGTCGTCATGAGTTGTGGCCACCATTTCTTGTTCAAACTGATGAACAAACCTATTTCACAAAGGCACACACATGTGGAACAGTTGAGAACAGGTCTCTGTGAACTCAATGAACAGGTCAAAAGGCATAAAGAAGATCTCATGCAAAAGATTTGGTCTCAAATGCAGAAGAGGCTTGGCTCCGTACTGAATGAAGCCAATCATGTGGGTTTTTTTCAACCTCTGACCATCCTCTGCCAGAACCCATAGGCTACAATAACCCATACCCAGTGGGCTCCACCGAGGGGTATGGGTTTAAGACAGAGTTGACTGTAGGAGAGTCCCTTGCACCAGAAAACTTGCGAGAAACTCGTTTGTAAAATGGCCCAAGCCCCGGGCTTGAAGCCCGGCCTGCCGGCCCAGGGCTTGGGGTTGGAGGATCTCAAGCCCAGGCCGGGCCCGAGCCGGGGCTTGCAGGCCAGACCGAGCCCTGAGCATGGTCACTTCGGGTTGGTGGCCGGACCTCAAAGTCGCCGGATTCCGACCAGCAGCTTCGGAACTTTGTAGAAATTCGAAAATCGAAGCTCAAGGCAACATTTGCCCACGGAAAACAAATTGTATCAGTAGGTTTTATGAGGGAGGAAAACGGAATTTCCGGAAGCCCTTGATATAGGCGACAAGACATGCCTTCGCTAGACTCGTTACCAGTCTGCCGAATGGCAAAATATGTGGTGAGCACTTTGCTGTGGGCAGATTGGTATAAGTCTGGACATGCCAAAGGGCTAGGCCCGGAGTTTGAAATTTTGGCAGGTGCCGACCATCGGCACTATCGTGGCTGTGTACTTTCATCATTTCTCACTGAAAACTAAAGCCTCAGTACTCAACGCAGGCAGACCTTTTGAAAATTGTGAAGAGGCAGATCAAGAATATGATATATATATCATGCCCTGTCTTAGAAATTTCTTCAACCAGGTTGAATTGAGACCAGAACAGCAGAAAAGGAAAATATTTTAAACTCGGTGCCCAAGGCTTTCCCACAGCCCAACTTGTACCAGTCTGCCTACGGCAGAGTGCTCGCCACATTTTTTGCCTTTCGTAGGCAGACTGGTGACGAGTCTATGCCTTCGCTTCGCTCTGGCAGATGTACAGGGGTGGACAGGCTTTCAGCCAGTGAAACGTTCGACGGGATGCTTGTAAGGACTTTGCACACCTTCTTGCTGATAATACAATTTACTCTTATCATAAAATTACGCCAGCTATTTAAGCTCCGCTCAAAGCCTTCAACTCCGTTGTCATCACGAGATTCTTTTTTTCGCTTTCCCATCTGCGTTTGCCGATGTGCCGGTCATTTCCTCATTGATGCCGATGCCGCTCCATCTCAATTGACTCTGATCCTTATCAACTTTGACTCCATGCTGGCCACCATGCGATTGGCTTCTTTCCCCACTTTTTCAGCTGACACTAAATAAATACAATGGGCGGTTCGCCAATACATTCAAGCGCTCGCGAGTTACACCTCAACTGAAGTGGTGGGCAGGCTCTTGTTGTAATCAAAAAGCCTCTCCATGGAACTAGTTCGACGGCAGCGCATTAGATCTCAGGATTTGTAAAGTATGTGCCGATTATCTACAACTGTCAGGGAGGTGTAACAGAAAAGTAGCAGAAGATGAATGATATCTGTAGGGGGCCACCTCCGATACTAGGGATAATTTCTGGTTCTCGCCGCACCGAATATCCAAAGTCCTGTGTGCCAAACACCATTCATTCCCCCTTGTGTTCAAAACTTCATCCGATTCAATGGGATTCGTAATGGATACTGTTGCAACTATCGAGGATGCCGCGAACAAGGTGTCAAATAAAATGTATGAGCCTACAGGATATTCAAATACCTCGGGGGGAATTGGCAGCGCACTAACACCATGAGCAGGAATACATGGCGATTGAAATGAATCTAGGGATGCGAGAGTATAGGAGATCAGCGAACAAAGTATCAGATAAGGTACAGGAGCACACACTCGATAAGATCACCGTGCCCAGATGAATATCGTGGACGTCTGAGTTGCCAAAGCGCTGCGTCCACAGCTGTGACTAGGGGGTCAAATTCTCAAGGCAAGAGTTTTCTGCCAAGGTGAGACACAGAATGCCATTACGAAGCATGTGATTCAAAATGGCATTCTGGGACATGTGGTTTAAAATGCAAATTAAACCATTTGATAGTGAGACACAGGGCTCAAATGCCATTACGAAGCATCTGATTAAAAATGGCATTCTGGGGTATGTGGTTTAAAATGCGAATATCCTGAGTGGTCCATTCAAACCTTAAATATGTCAAGTGCTCCCTTATCCCTCCTGCTCTCAGCTGAATTAAATCATTTGATAGTGAGGCCCAGGATTCAAAATGTCATTACGACGCATGTGATTCAAAATTAATATATTCGCATTTCGACCCACATGCCCCAGAATACCATTTTGAGTCACCTGCTTCGTAATGGCATTTTGAACCCTGCACTGTTGGATAAATGGCGCAGATAGACTGACCTGAAACTAAAAGTAAGCATTTTGAATATATCTGAAATTGAACACTTTGTTTTGTGAGTGGGCAAGGGAATTGACTTGAGCCCAGCTGAGTTGAACGGAGGAATAAATGTTTATAGTTGAGAACATCTATCCCATGGCCAAGTTTATTTGAAGGACATTGAATGTGTGGATGCAGACCGAGCTTCGGCGCAATGGCCATTCACAAACTCATTGATGTACACAGACAACCCAAGAGGTACGACACCATTTCGTATTTTAACAATACTAACCTACTTTTTGCAGCCGAGTGGAAATTCCACGAGAGCGTCAATCCTTCACTGTGAAAAAATGTTCAGCATATCGTACTTGACTCCTGCAAGCAGTCGGTCATCCCCGTCAACTAATTTAGCTCACAAATAGCGATTGATTCGGCATGCGATGGTATACTCGAAACTCTGACATTGTTAGGGCCTCAATATTATTCAAATATGTTCATCCGAAAAAGCCTACATACATCTTTCAAGTAAAATTCCATTCTTGTCGCCAGAAATATCTTCAATCGGAATCTAGCTTACACAAATACAATCTAAAGCTCATGTTCCGGCCTGAGTATGGAATCCAGGACATGAAAATAAACCACCCAGGCACGAAGTGGTTCCGCTGTGGAAGCGAGCATGAAGATCGGGGAAGGATGGTCCCAGCTGTGGGAAGATGTTATGTCGGCCGGAAGGTGTATGGGAGCGCGAAAGCGCTGGACAGCGCTGGGCGGATGCATTGCTCAACAATGCCTTCTAACCGTACCACACAAACGTTCCACAAAAAAATAAAAATGAAAAATTAGTTCCGCGGCAAAATGTTGCGCAGACAAAGTCACGCGTTTCGAATGCCAAACCATTGACTGCCGTCATAAAGGCAGAAAGGCGCTTGTCTGCGTTACAAACCTTGACAACCGTCACAATAATTGTCGGTTCGATCCCCACACATGCAGATATCTGATCAGCAGTGCTCGCGATCCGGCCGTGCCCTGGAAATAATCGCACCCGGCCTTCCAAAATAGGAAGAATAAGGGCAAGTAGACGGCGATTTTTTCTCTCACCTCATCTCTCTGCCTGGCAGTGTCTTCTCGCGCAACTACCCCTTCAAATGACGACGACATGGGCGCTATCATGGCGGCTATGGACCAGGAGTCCCCTATGTACTGCCTCTGCCACCAACGCCTCCAAGCGCACAGCGCGCTGGACGGCACCGATGACTCAGACGACGAGCGCGCTGCGTGGTGCCAGTGGTAGCACTGCTCTGGTTCCAACTAACCAAAACATCACGGCGACCACCAAACTTTACGGCGAAATGAAACGGCTTCGCCAAATCTAACTTCCCATTGCATTTTCGGACCCAAAAGGCTTTTGGAGGCTTTGCCGGGATGAGTTCAGTGCACAAATAAACGATTTTCCGATATTCTCGGTGCGAAGCTTCCGCATTGTTCCCTTGCAAGGCTAAGTCCTCAAGCGGCATCAAATGTCTCTTGGCTATTTGACAAGCCTTTCGCGCTGGCATTAGTCCGATCCATAGAGTGTCTGTACCCTGGCATGCCCCATCACCGAAAATTGTCACCAACCTGTATTTCACAACCCAAACTGAACTTCTAGATTTTCACCCATATCAGTTAAAGACCTCCGACAGCACTCTGCTCAATATAATAGGCAGGACCAAACATCAGACAACATCATAAAATCGACATTGTGAAGGAACTGCTGCGCGGAATATTATGAAATTCGGTATATGTGGTCGTTGACACTGTGTAAACATCCTGAGCTGCACTGGTCCATGTGTACATGACCGCAGGCCTTTGGTGTACTCTGGTGCAGGCTGCTGGTCTAGTACCAATTACATTAAACTATACAACAACACACAAGTGATCCGCTTCGCATGGTAGCCGCTGCTGCCGCCGGCGGGTTGAATGACGCCTTCAGAGGCCTTAGTGAAAGGACGTAAAGGTGGTGTTCTTACAGTCATTTGGCCGCGCGTAACATCACCTCTAACATCGTCAAATGGAAACTAGGCGATCGGAATTTAGCTGGTGAGTTCGAAAAGCACCGGGAATAGCCATACATGGAACAAAACAGGACAGAAGTTAATTATTGAATGACTCTGGAACATCAGTCGCCATCGAACATTAAAATGAACGCACAACGCGCAATATATATTCTACGTGTTGATGTACTGAGGATGCGCCACCGCGATACGCCATAGCTAGTATTAATATTCCTTGTCCACAGAAAAAAGAAAAGAAGAAGAGAAAACTATTTGCCTTTATTTGGCTTTTTTCCACACTGTTTGACCTTGTTTAGCGTTTTCCCATTTTTCGATTCACAGCCGGCGGTGTGGTTAATTTTCTGTGGGGTTCCATATGCATAAGCCAAGAGGTTTCCGATCTGTGACTTCCGGACCAGGGGCTGGTTGGTTGGTTGGGCCGTCAGGCCGAAAAAAAAAAATCTGGGAGCCATTGATTTTGAGGCTCTGGTGGCCCCAGGGGAGGCCAAACATAACTCCAAAATCGACGTTGGGCATTTTAAAGGCTAAAAACCACAATGATGGCCTCCTCGGCAGGTTTATTGGTTGGTATAACGGTTGGCGCCAGGTTGGCGGCATATTTTGGTTCAGTTTGGTCATCGCCCGAGGCAACTATTCCGCTCGCTGTTTCATCAGTTGTGGACCTTCCGTGGAAGTTGAATACATTGATTTAGGGCTCCAGGAGGAGGGATCACGCGTCTCCTCGGTATAATTAATCCCCCCCCCAAGCCAGTATAATTATCCTTCAGAACCCGCTGCCTCTCGCCTCCCATTCGCTATCTTCCCCTCGCTTCCCGAACCTCAACAATTCCAATGCATCGTGATCAGCTTTGCGAAATGCCGAGAGAAGCGTATTCGTCGAGAAGTTATAGCACCTTGCCCTCGACTACTGAATTCGCTCCGCCCCCGATTCCATCTGATCAGCCACCGATCTCGCTCAGTCTCCCTAACCCACCTTCCTTTTCTTGGGGTCCTTATCGCGGGTTGTCTTTATCTCTCAGTGATAGTGAAGACGATCTTGATCCACTTCATGTGTCGAATTTCCTTCCCATGTAGGTTTTTTCTCTTTTCTTCTGCTATTTGTTCGAGTCTCAACTCCCACAACCCGAGTCCGACTCCTCCGATCCCAGAATCGACCTCTGACGTCGGCTCGTAACCTCCCAGTTCTATTGAGGCTATCCACGTTGAACTGCGGGAGGCGAGTCGGCGCAATGGTCCGGAGAAAATGCATCGATGTGATGTTTGTTCCAAGGCATTCCCTCGGTGAGGTCAGTAGACCCACCATCATCACTTCACTCAGTTCTTTCCAGGCCAAGTGCCCTGAGAACGTACATGAATAGTCACAATAACGTCCGTATTTCACCAATAATGCTTGCGTTCGTATTTTGATGCGTTATGCTGCAGCATATACTTGCGGATTCCTGGACTGTCCGAAGACCTTCAGCGTGCGTTCAACGCACGGCGTCACTATCGCGCTCACCACGAGGAACAGCAACCGCGGGACGCACTACAAATTAAACTGGGTGGAGCACATTGATATTCCCCAACAACCCCCCACCGCCGACCCGATCGTTGAGCCAGGCGCCGTTCCACGTTCGCTGGGTTCCGAACAATATCTCAGCGAACACAAGGTTATGCCCAAGAAGCGCCTCGAGAACGACTAGAGCCCGTCTGGGCAAGCCAACAATATCCCCGGACAACAAATTCGCCCTCTATGTTTCTATATGATCCCATCCCTTCTGCGAGGGCCCCAACTACCGAAGACCACGACACGACTTATTAGAGTGCGCACCCTCCTGGTACGTGCCTTAGTATCCTTCAAGAGCAAGTGTTCATGAGACAGAAGTGTGAGTCCAGTGAGCCCTCGCAGGTCATATACTTTGTTGAGGCATTTCCTGAAATACGTCAAAGCCAAAATATTTTCTAATAGACTGTTCAATGGTGCAACCCGGGAGGAGCTGGATGTAGGAGTTTTTAAGTGTATCTCTCAATCTATTTCAATCTATTAATATTCTTTTCTTTTTGGAGAAGATAAACCTCGGTGGAAATTACCCCGGTTCAGAACCAAAACGGACGGTATAACACGGGGAATGCATATGAGGGGGAAGTGATGGTACACAGGAGATCACATATGAAGGTATTTTTCGAGGATGGCAGCGGGAGACCACCGCATGTTTCGCCGACTCGCTTACAAGACGGAGATGCACTAGATAACCGTATTTTAAGGTTACTTTCTCTTTGGACCGAAAATGTTCGGGCACGTTCAATAACGACGCCGGAAGTGCGACGCCACTTCTGCGAAAAAATGAAGGTGAATGCGGGCAAATTATAGGTGTCCATGATTCTCTCCTAAAACCATTGCCTAGCTGTTCAGGATGGAATCTGAGTTTCCAAAAACCTACGAGAAAGTCAACAGAACGGGAGAAAAAGCGGACAGACAGATTATGCTAGAGCTCGCCAAGAAGTGGTTCGGAGAGGAGTTTGGCGGCAGCTAATGGGCCGTCTGGGTCTTTGTATGGTTCAAGTAGGCTTAGTGATGTATTAGCATACTGAATTACCAACGTCGTGACATGGGAAAGGGAGGAGGACTTGAAATATGTGTCGGGTCCGTCGGGAATCACCATTAAATCCAGCGCCACGCGCCGCTGGGATGACGTTGACTGACGCATCCACAGGTGCTCTTTGGGATGGATGGACCAAACAAGTCTAATATATCCCTGAAAGGCCTAGTAAGCACGAGAGCCCGTTATTTTAAACATTGACCAAGTTATTCGCAGAATAATCTTCACGTCAGACTACTTTCCAGGCCACATGGACCTCAAAATCAACTGCACTGTGCAATGACCTTCACTATCGATTCCCCGTACCGTATCTCAAGGCGTATAGGCTACAAAATCCGACGGTAGGGCCAATGAAACGGTGCTAGACGGAAAAATATCATCGGCGGTAATTTTGGTTGTATGACTTGTACTGTTTGACAAGATTCCCAGTTCTTCCCAATGTGAATTTTACCACAAGTCCGCCTGAGCTCTAATTCTGATGTTCAGGATGTTTCTTGACACTCCTGGTGTCCCGTATGAGTCGTTATAACGGTGACCATTTATTTTAAATTGTATTCGCAGGAGATGTAATTCGGATTCACATATGGTCAGTTGGGTGGTATCACTTTTGCACACGTGTTTCTGGATGATAATTGTGGCAAGAAATACTGTTTTGCAGCAACGTTTGACGATGCAAAAAAGAATCCCACAATATGACTAGTGTGACACTGCGGCAGTGTGACACAACGTCAATCTTGCTGCGTCAATCAAGCGCCGATCAGCGTCAGTTGGAAAAGTTGCTGCACGGACGGCGATGTGTGGCCAAGGAGCCTCTGGCCATTGTTTCGGTGCGATGACCTCTGTTCTCACGGGTTTCTATCTCAGCAATTTCCTCTCCTTAGCATACTGCATAGCTCAAGAAAGTAGGTCTCCATCCCAAGTCACGTTGTGAGGCCTAGACCGACAGAATACGGTCCTCACAGTACTGCCTCCCTCTAGAATGAAGAGCTTCAAAGCCCTAGGCTCAATGACGAGGGCGGCAATGGGAAATCTGAAGAGACTGTTTCACTCAGAATCACGCTGGCTATCATCTGCCAGTGAAGCTCGAGAAATTAGATGCGCTTCTGTCTTCTTGAGCTAGGATGGTTTCAAGGTGGGACCTGCCGTCGGCAACGTGACTGAAAACCGATGCCTGTCAATCAGCGCATCAACTCGTTCCACGAACGCCTGCGGCGTGAGTCGGAAGTGCATCGGAATTTGCTTCACCTGGTCGATTTTTTCATGACGCATTGTAGAAGAATCAACATCATGTCAATGTGGCCCCTTTATCTGCTTGTTCCAAGCTGCCTTACTCCTTATTTCTTTGTACTGGACACTTGAGATGTAGTAGATGCTCCTCATGATTTTTCTTTGCAAAAATCGATCCAATTAACTGGACGTGGTTGTATACATTGCAAATCGCCTGATCATGCTCGCTCCACAGTTTCGGGGTAACATTTAACATCCCACAAAATCCATGAGATGTGTGGGCATGATATAAAGAGATTCACACAAAAATTCTATGCAAAAATCTGCTCTCCGGGCCCAGAAAAAAATAAAATGCAAGGACCGTGAAATGACTGTATTGGTGTAAGAAGCTCGGCGAGAGTGGAAAGTGACCGAACCCTTCCTTTGAGGGAAGTACCATCAATTTCGCCATGTTTATGTGCATCTCAAACCTGAACACTCTCTGGCCCTGGTATCGGGTGTCTTGGAAATGTGCCAGACAGTGATGCAAAATCCCCCACATTGTACTTTATTATCCGATTTCACGTCGGATGGGAACGTTCAACACATTTTGATCCCAGAAAGGTATTTGATTTTCCTAGGCTTAACCCTGGTAAAATATTCTGGAACATAGGCCAGGCAATCTATACCATAATAACAGCGCTCCTCAGTTTACACTTTGTCCATTGAGGCAGTACTCGCTGTCGGAGAAAGTGATAGTCGGTGCTTGTTTCAGTCGTTTGACATCATTCCTTGGTCGAATCCCTTCAAATAAAATTGTGGTGTCAATATTGAGCAGTCTGAAGCTCATGTGGGCAGGTTAGAGCAGCCCTAGAGCCTTCTAGCAGCTCAACAGCCCTTCTTCCGATTATTTCAAAATTTAATGCCATTTGGAACTTGAGTCCTGTGAATCTCGGGCATTTTGGACATATGGAGCCGATCCATTTTAGAAGAATTTTGGGCGTCATTCATCTTCATGCGGCTTCCTGTATTGAAATTAAAGGTTCAATAGCCCGTTGCTCCCCAAATGCTTACTTTCTCAACTGGTTTGCTCTTTTGGAGGCAGGTACCAGAGAGAAAGTGGTTCATATAACAAACCGAGGTACGAGGTTAAATTGTTATAAGCCTCTGTTTATAAGAGACTAAGTCGTTCATTGGAATTTCCTGGTGCTCTGCAAGGAAGGGCGAGATAGGGAGGTGAGCATTAGTTCGTTTGGGTCCCTTTTTGACCTTTCAACGGTGTTTTCGATTTCGGAAGGTCACGGCCATCACCCGGCAGTTGATTCCATCATCTGTTTCAGAGCGTGGTGCTCTGGCTTTCCATACAGGTGACTGTACCTGCCCACTACTGTGGCGTGGCCGCCGTGTTCCCGACAAGCGCCACGGCCCGCTACCAGCTCAAAAGAAGATTCGAATAAAAATTTATTTGCATATAAGAGGAGGAACACAGCAAGCCAAACACAAAAATAATGTCAAGCCTCTCCAATGCCAGTGGGTGTCCGTTTGCAGAGAAAAATGTCACGCCAATCATACGGTTACAAGATCTCGGTCAGTCTTCATGGATTTGGATGAAGTCGTGCTAGATAATTCGGGCTAATTCATGCAGAATTAGTGATAGAGAGAAACTTGTCAAAATATTTTATAGTGGATAATCTTGGATTTCAGGCTGTTTGGGTGTTAGACGCCCTCTAGCAAGTCTGAAACTTGTTCAAACGGCCTGGTTTTGGGAGGCAAAAGACTTACGTGGATTGTGAATGATGTAATAGAGCCATAATTTCATAAAGTTCATGGTTGCATTCAACTCTCACAATATTTCCAGATCAGAGTGGATTGCCCAATGTCCAGAAGGGATTACAGGCATCATCGACTGAATTATCTGGAATTCTGCCTCTATGAAATCTTTCTAAGCGTATGTTAGTTCGCTGTTGCAAAGAATCAGCTCATTTGAACATGTTTGGACTATGCTAGACATCATTTATCGTGGAAACACTCCGAAATCACAGGCCAATCAATATAAAGTATTTTCGCACGTTTCTTTCTATCACTAATTGCGTATGAATTAGACTGGAAGATCTGGCTAGTTTTCATCTGAATCGGTGCAAAACTGACTGAGATCTGGGGAATTCTTCGAAAAACATCCCAAACAGGAAATTTTTCATCCGCGCCTTCGGTACTGCCAATGGCTGTAATGTTGTTCCTGCTCTGGCTAATGGTCGAAACAAGTCGAAACAAATACACAACTTTTTATTACCAATCCCGCCCGAAGTTCATCTGGTAGGCCTCTTAACAACGGTGCTCCGGGGCGGCACTGCCGCCGACCTCCTCTCACACAAAGCTCTCAGACCTGCCAAGCCAAGCCGCGAGTCCTTTTTGGTGTCACTTTCGCCTCTCCCTCCTTAGCATCATCCTTCTCGGCATCCATGGATGTTTTTAATGAATACAGCAGCAGCACTGAGTCTTCAGACCTCGGACAATTTCCGCAACCGGGGGGGGGCCTTTATTACAATAATTGGCAGTCTCTGCGTATTGGTTGGTGATTTTTACGGTTCTTATCACCACGATGACGGCTTCCTCGGAGTCAGTATGATTGGTTCAGCTCCCAGTCAATATCTAATCGCTGATACATGGCCTCAAGGAATACATCACGACGCCTAGCCTTGAATGCTATCTATTGATTTGTCTAACTGAATTGTGAATATATGATTACAGTCATTTGCAGTACGAGGGCGCGACCGAAAAATTTCCCGTTTGAGATGTTTCCAAAGAATTCTCCATATCTCGGCCAGTTCTCAACGGATTTGGTTAAAACATAGCCAAATGTCCCAGGGTAATCCACGCGGAATTAGTGATAGAAAGAAATTTTTAAAAATATTTTATATTGGATGATCTACAATTTTGGGCTGTTTCGTGCATGAATAGACTCGTCACCAGTCTGCCCAGCGACGGCATAGTGCTTGCACTAAGTTTTGCCGTCGCTGGGCAGACTGGTGACGAGTCTAGTGCATGAATGCAATGTATCGCGGTCCAAGCGTGTTCATACGACCTGGTTTCGTGGAACGAACAACATATATGCATTAGGAAGGATGTGATAGGGTCAGAATTTCGGATAACTTTGTCTTTGGTGCTTGTAATCACTTACCATTTGCAAACCAGAGGCTCACTGCGTCTGCGCCGGGAAACGTGAAAGAATATCAATGGATGGATCATTTTACTTGGGTGGGGTTACAGCTCTTTGCGGTACAACAGGCGCGGACCGTTTTTTCTTCCATTTTGGGCATTTTGTGATCCCTGCGACCAGGACACTCATTGCGGCCTCAATTCTCATCTGTTTGCCTTTCCCATAGGCTCATTCGAAGCGCATTTAAAATGCGCACACAATGGTCCCCTCGAATTTCCCATCTTACATTGAAAGCTCCTTCTTGAGCCATGAAATCAGATTTTCGATGACTTTTCTGAGAATTTCCCACTTGAACAGCTGTTCCGCCCTCATTTCCTCGCCTTTTTCCTTGGGTGTAGGCTCATTCGAAGCGCATTTAAAATGTGCACACGATGGTCCCCTCAGATTTCCCGTCTTGCATTGAAGGCTGCTTCTTGAGCCATGAATTCAGATTTTCGATGACTTTTCTGAGAGTTTCCCACTTGAACAGCTGTTCCGCCCTCATTTCTTCGCCCTTTTCCTTGAGTATAGGCTCATTCGAAGCGCATTTAAAATTTGTACACAATGGTCCCCTCGGATTTCCCGTCTTGCATTGAAGGCTGCTTCTTGAGCCATGAAATCAGATTTTCGATGACTTTTCTGAGAATCCCCCACTTGAACAGCTGTTCTGCTCTCATTTCTTCGCCTTTTTCCTTGAGTATAGGCCCATTCGAAGCGCATTTAAAATGCGCACACGATGGTCCCCTCGGATTTCCCGTTTTGCATTGAAGGCTGCTTCTTGAGTCATGAGATCAGATTTTTGGTGACTTTTCTGAGAATTTCCCACTAGAACAGCTGTTCTGCCCTCATTTCTTCGCCTTTTTCCTTGCGTATAGGCTCAATCTCTCCGCGTTTCAAATGCAAAGCGAACCGCCTCCTCGAAATTCCATCCTGATCTCGAATAGGACACCTAGGGACACGATATTGACGGCGGGTCATGACTTCTGATTTGCGGTCAGTCAAACAGTTGCTGCGGTCTCGAATCCTCATCATTTCCCTCGTCTTTATGCTCATTAGATACGTATTTTGAATCGGCAGCGAACTGTCTCCTCAGAATTCGTTATCACATACTTCATAAAATCTCCTTTTTTTTTCGCTCATTCCAGTTGAAAATACATGGAACATATGAAATAGGATGCATCCAGTCAATATAAGCATACATTACATCGAGGAAAATGGCCTGAGGTGCGATATCCAGACAGATATTGGTTAGTAGGCATCCAAGAAGGTCCTCAATGGCATTTAGCAAAAAAGCATGGTTAGAAAAGAAAACTTCTGTCAGTCAGATGGCCTGTGGGCACATTCTGAGGAACATAAAGAGGTCTCTTCATGCATATTTCTCAGGGGAAAAAAAATGAGTCTATGGGGGGGACAATTGAGCAACATTCGAGTCTGCAGCAGCCGTTCTACCGACCATTGTGATCAAACGTGATGATCCGCTGCGGAGTTTCTGTATTGAGTCAGGGTATTCGGGGTTAGAATGAAGAATCTGAGGTGGCGGTTCGCTTTGGAATTAAAATAAGGAGAGATTGAGCCTATACTCAAGGAAAAAGGCGAAGAAATGAGGGCAGAACAGCTGTTCTAGTGGGAAATTCTCAGAAAAGTCACCAAAAATCTGATCTCATGACTCAAGAAGCAGCCTTCAATGCAAAACGGGAAATCCGAGGGGACCATCGTGTGCGCATTTTAAATGCGCTTCGAATGGGCCTATACTCAAGGAAAAAGGCGAAGAAATGAGAGCAGAACAGCTGTTCAAGTGGGGGATTCTCAGAAAAGTCATCGAAAATCTGATTTCATGGCTCAAGAAGCAGCCTTCAATGCAAGACGGGAAATCCGAGGGGACCATTGTGTACAAATTTTAAATGCGCTTCGAATGAGCCTATACTCAAGGAAAAGGGCGAAGAAATGAGGGCGGAACAGCTGTTCAAGTGGGAAACTCTCAGAAAAGTCATCGAAAATCTGAATTCATGGCTCAAGAAGCAGCCTTCAATGCAAGACGGGAAATCTGAGGGGACCATCGTGTGCACATTTTAAATGCGCTTCGAATGAGCCTACACCCAAGGAAAAAGGCGAGGAAATGAGGGCGGAACAGCTGTTCAAGTGGGAAATTCTCAGAAAAGTCATCGAAAATCTGATTTCATGGCTCAAGAAGGAGCTTTCAATGTAAGATGGGAAATTCGAGGGGACCATTGTGTGCGCATTTTAAATGCGCTTCGAATGAGCCTATGGGAAAGGCAAACAGATGAGAATTGAGGCCGCAACGAGTGTCCTGGTCGCAGGGATCACAAAATGCCCAAAATGGAAGAAAAAACGGTCCGCGCCTGTTGTACCGCAAAGAGCTGTAATAATGGGCTAGGCTTGGGTGATTTCAAGGTGTATACCCGGTCAAAACTCGAATTGAAGTGGCTCAACCAGGGTCAATTTACTGGTTCGCTGCGAAATCTTGGCACGCCTTGCCGACATTCAATTGCAACTGTTTGGATCGGTGGGTGATGAGCCCGAAATCCCGGCACACCTTGCCGATGCAATAATTTTGATCCTGAACCTTTGGTCGTAATAGTACAGTAATTCACCTTCATTTGCACACAGTTCATCCACTGCTTCAGATGTTGTAGGGTAACATTATAGATGCTAGGGGCACATAGTCTTGCGAAGTACAAGCACAGATGCACTATCTAGTGTTATCTGTGGTTATCAATTGACGTCGGGTAAGTGATAATAGTGATAGTGATAATATTATACACAGCATGGTCCAGCCTCTGAACACTGTTCTCAAGAGTATCCCAGCGCGCGCAAGCTTCTTGTGCCTTCGTCTTGGATCCCAACTACCCTACTTGACGAGCTATTCGTTATCAGAACGTCTATCGAAAGCAGAATGCGAAGTGGTAAGTAAGAGAATCTAATCGTTACGCTGCGGTAGTATCAACCAGTGCAGAGGGAGTGGGGAACGAACATGGAAGCAGCCCAAAAATATGCGTGATCCCGTATGCGAATTTTGCAACCATAGAAGCAGTGTCTGTAAGCTAGCATGCGAGTGAAGAATTTAGCGAACGGCAGGGAGTCCAAGCTTGGTAGGCCAGGTGTGTCCTTCTTCATTCGAGTGACAGTCTTCGCGAAGCTCAACGAGTTCGGCTTGCGCCGTACACTCCAAAAGTGTGCTCCGGAGACTCAATCACTTCTGCAGACTTCTGAGGTTGCGGTCAATTCGCGGGCGACGAAATTCAACCCAGCATAATTATTCCAAGGCTAAACGGTGGCTTTATGGCAGTAGTTGAGTCAGCGCTTTCCGATGCTTGGAATTTACCTCATCGAGGTAATGTCGGAATTACAGCGCTTCATGACTGGTGCACCGTTTTTTTCCAGTTCTAATCTTCTTCGCAGGAGGTACAATCTGGGCGTGTCAATATTGTCGATGAACCTTTGGAGGTATTCTCGAAGATCGGCATTCACAGACTTAATAACCTGGTACACCATCAACGGTGTGATGGCTGCAGGTCCGGCAATATTTTGAAGGGTAGTTGGTGAATCACATAATGCAGATCCATTACCCACGATGCTTTGCCGTTGTCTGAAAGACACACAGAATCGTTAGCGCCCACTTTGACATACAGTGGTGCTCTAAAAAAGCGCCGAGCCCCGTTTGAGCTCATTTCGTGGTCGAATCCCCTCAAACAAAATTGTAGCATGAACTTTCAGTAATTTCAAGCTCATATGCACCGAAAAGACTATACCATCCCTACTTCAATGTCCCGAAATAAAAATATTTGGCGTATTCTGAAAAATCGACGTTGTGAATTTGCACGCTATCGAAAAATGGTCATCACTCCATGAAAGTACTTGAAAAATGAAGTATACTCACATTTTAGTCCACTTGATTTGATACTCATTTGAGTTCACACGGAGGCTCTCAAGTTCGCCATTTTAGGCGAAAATGGCAAAAAATGCTCTCAAAATGGCAAAAATGACCTATTTGCAGTGCCCATTGTGAGCTCAAATGAGTATCAAATCAAGTGGACTAAAATGTGAGTATACTTCATTTTTCAAGTACTTTCATGGAGTGATGACCATTTTTCGATAGCATGCAAATTCACAACGTCGATTTTTCAGAATACGCCAAATATTTTTATTTCGGGACATTGAAGTAGGTATGGTATAGTTTTTTCTGTGCATGTGAGCTTTAAATTACTGAACGTTCATACTACAATTTTGTTTGAGCGGTCAGCCGATCCATCCCTTGATGAGCTGCGATATTATTTCGCCTACGTACTTGGCTTCAGCTGATCGACTTTCTGATCAGCTGCAAATATTGTGTTACCTAGCTGCCTGGGTTCAGCGGATCGATTTTTTCATCAGCTATAATATTATTTTGCCTGCTTGCCAGTGGTCAGCGGGGATGAGCTCCAATATTATTTCACCTATCTGCTTGGCTTCAGCTGATCGATTTTCGGATCAGCTGCAAATATTGTTCTACCTAGCCGCCTGGATTCAGCTGATCCACTTTTGGATCATCTGTAATATCGTGCTGAGTTTCCTTTTCGGGACACAAACGCTTTCTTCCCAAAAAGGGAATTTTGTCGAATTTGAAGGAGCTGGCCCAATACCTGGCCGTTTTGGATGATCTAACTTCACAGGGCCAATGTTCAATGTGGGTTCGGAATTTCGGCCATATTCCTTGGGGAAAAACACCACTGTAATGTAGTGATAAAGGCTGGAACTTCTGGATTCCCATCAACACATAATATTTTGTTCATGGTGCACCATCCTTCTGATCCGAACACGTTATATCATACTTTGCAATGTCTAAATCATTTAACATGGTCATACCAAGCACTAGATACTACAGAACCCATACCATGGCTGCATCAAAAATGGACATCATTTCTGTATTCTGTGGTACCCAGATGTCTACATGGCCGGATGAGTGCTTCCCTCGAATCTCCCAAGTCATATGATTCTATTTTATATGCATTTAGCAACTGTCTACGGTCACAGGTTGAGCATTGGAGGCAATGAAGTTGGAAATCCATTTACACTCCAGTTCATCCTCAATTTGGCTCATTTTAGTGCATATGAATGCTGATATTTAGAGTTGTATCACATCCCAGGGGTTTGAGCACACAAAACGCATTAATATATGATAATAAACATGAAATAGGTGGAGTGACATTTTTCACCTTTTTGGTGCATAGAGGCCCAAGAAGGGCAGTGAGTGCAAGATAAAGGCCAAAAATGAGAAGCCGCAATCTGATACGTGAGAATTAAGCCTTACTTGAAGGAATTTGGTTGAGAATTGACCAGATGGTGTTTTCGAGCTTGGCCATACTTATACCTCTAGAGTGTGGTTTAACCCAGTGGCTCAAAAACACCATCTGGTCAAATCTGCACCAAATTCTTTCAAATAAAGCTTAATCCTCAAGTATTGGATTGCCTCTTCTCATTTCTGGGCATTATTTCGCACTCCCTGCTCTCCTTAGGCCTCTATTGACCAAAAGTCCAAAAAATGTCACCCCACAGATTTCCTGTTCTTGGTCATGTATTAATGCCGTATTTGGTCTCAAACCCTTTAGATGGCTTGGGATATTAAATTTAAGCATTCCGCAATGCTATTATAGCCTGGAGGAAGATGAACTACCATGAACTTATATTTCAACCTTGATCAGCTTCCATCTTCAATTTGTGAGGAGGCACAAGGGTGGATGTGTTCTGGAATAATCAATATGGACCGGAATATGCTAGGGGAGCATTCATAGATTCTCTCAGACACTAGGATAGCTCAACATACGAGAACGATCACAGTTTTTTATGTGGTCTAAATATTGCTGTCCCTCATAAGGCCTAGTATAAGAGGTTGGGAGCATTGTATATATTCTCATGAACGATAAGGTGTGTTTGGAACCGATAAATATTACACTGTAGGCAAGATATTGTACTCTGATGGGTGATCCAGCTGTTCAGGGATTTATGACCGCATTGCAGTCTGGAATTGGGCTGAAGAATGATCTTGGCATGTATAATGAATATAGAACAATGGGCCTGTGAAATTAGATCATCCAAAATGGTCAGGTATTGAGCAAGATAGCGAGATTTTGGCGAAATTTCCTTTTTGGGAGGAAGGCGTTAGTGTCCCAAAAGGGAAGGTCAGAGGCTGGATCGGCTGACCGCTGGCAAGCAGGCAAAATAATATTACAGTTGATGAAGAAGTGGATGGGCTGAACCCAGGCAGCTAGGTAGCCCAATATTTGCAGCGGATCAGAACATTGATCAGCTGAAGCCACGCACGTAGGCGAAATAATATTGCGGCTCATCAAAGGATGGATCAGCTGACCGCTGGCACACAGACAAAATAATATTACAGCTGATGAAAAGGTCGATTGACTGAACCCAGACAGCTAGGCAGAACAATATTTGCAGCTGATCAGAAAGTCGATCAGCTGAAGCCAAGCAAGTAGGTGAAATAATATTACAGTTGATAAAAAAAGTCGATCAGCTGAACCCAGACAGCTAGGCAGACCAATATTCGCAGCTGATCTGAAAGTCGATCAGCTGAAGCCAAGCACCTAGGCAAAAAATATTGGTCCTCATCTCGGCTGACTGCTGGCAACCAGGCAAAATAATATTA
Organism: Mycena olivaceomarginata; assembly: GCA_029378375.1. Classification (NCBI taxonomy): domain Eukaryota; kingdom Fungi; phylum Basidiomycota; class Agaricomycetes; order Agaricales; family Mycenaceae; genus Mycena; species Mycena olivaceomarginata. The sequence continues at coordinate 38,933 of JARKIC010000677.1, read as the reverse complement.
CAGTTGATGAAAAAGTCGATCAGCTGAACCCAGACAGCTAGGCAGAACAATATTTGCAGCTGGTCAGATCGTCGATCAGCTGAAGCCACGCACATAGGCGAAATAATATTGTGACTCATCAAAGGATTGATCAGCTAACCGCTGGCACGCAGGCAAAATAATATTACAGCTGATAAAAAAGTCGATCGGCTGAACCCAGACAGCTAGGCAGACCAATATTTGCAGCTGATCAGAAACTCGATCAGCTGAAGCCAAGCACGTAGGTGAAATAATATTGCGGCTCATCAAAGGATGGATCAGCTGACTGCTGGCACGCAGCCAACATAATATTACACGATCAACTGAACCCAGACAGCTAGGCAGAACAATATTTGCAGCTGCTCAGAAAGTCAATCAGCTGCACCCTAAGCTCCTCGAGGATTAATATTAAAGAAGTATTATTATTCGACCTACCTGTTAGGGTTCAGCCCAGAATCCGGCGGATTTCGGAGAATCCTACACTCTAGGGATTAATCATACGTAGGGGGCCTAGACTCTTGGGCATTGTTGACTGCATATTGTGTTGAAAATCCTTGAAGCACATCTGAAGCACATGTGTTAAGCGCATCTGAAGCGCATACTCTGACTGTCCCTAGTACCGAAGGCGCGAATGAAAATTTTCCTGTTTGGGATGTTTTTCAATGAATTCCCCAGATCTTGGTCAGTTTTGCATGTGAGAATTGAATGCAACCATGAACTTTATGCAATTCTGGCTCTATGACATCATTCATAATCTTTTGACAGGATTCTAAGGCTGGATAAAAATATGAGTATATTAGATTATAATCAATTATAATCCCAGAATTATGATTAAATATGGCCTGGGCATAATCTTAAGCCTTAGGATTATGGAGGGTTGCATTACATTACAGTATGATTATATTACGGTATGGGGGTCACATTTAATCATAATATTAAGCCTCAGCACAGCTGGGGGAACACCTACCTCCCTGCCAGATAATGGATGGAAACATCCTCAGTTCAGTAATATGGATAGGTACATGGGAAGACATGCTCACAACTGGATAGAACAGCCCTTTCAGCCAACATTTGGTACTGTTTACCGCTTGTTTCCAGCGCGAACTGTGCATGTGACATGGTTGCAGTAATGTTACAAATTCAGCAGAGTACACTGGTTCATAGCAAAACAGGGCTACTGACATCCCAATTATAATTCAAGGGTATGCATTATTGAGTATGTGGTCTGGAGTCACCAATAAGGAGACTGGGGTAGATGGAGACATGGAATGAGCAAGTGGTTCTCCGTGAACCATCGGAGTGCGGACGGGATGTGCGTTTTCGAGTCCGAAGCGTGCCGCCATTTTCTCGATGTAAGCTTGCTGGTCCAGGGAAATTGTCCGGGCGACACGATCACGAGTAACGCGAATTCCGAGGATCCATTTGACTGGCCCGAGATCCGTGATTTCAAAGTGCTTCTTCAGCTCCTCCTTGAACGTCTTCATCTCGACTTTGGTACTCGACGCGACACAGAGGTCATCGACGTGCACTGCAACCAAAGACGACGCGCCGTCACGGCGTCTCGAATAAATGCTGTGCTCCACGGAAATGCGCTCGAATCCGAGGGAAATCATAGCGGCGTTTAGGCGCTGATTCCACGATCTGCTGCCTTGTTTCAGGCCGTACATGCCCCGCTTCAGCTTCCACACCCAGCGTTCCTTTCCAGGAACCTCAAATCCCTTTGGCTGCTCCTGCCAAATATCCTCCTCAAGCAACCCGTTGTGGAAAGCCGTCTTCACATCAACGTGGTCGATTTCGTAATCAAGTGTAGCTCCGGCATGCAGGACCATTCTGAAGGACTCAAAACGGGACGTAGGTGCGTAGGTCTCGCGGTAGTCCTGCCCAGCAACCTGTGATGTTGAAGAACCAGGTGAGGAGACTTCTAGATATTGTGGTGGCTAAGCCCATAATTTGCTTCCATAGAAAATGATGATCCAGAAGCAACAGGAGCTCAAAGACGTGGGTGATTGATTAAAATTTGCATTCCGAGTTCTGACTCGTATCTTAAGGCGAAGATCTTGAAGCGCGCCCAACACGAGAAAGGCTTGAGGCACAAACAAAGGTGGGCGCGCTGTCTTCATCATAAATAACGTATATGCACAATCCGTCCAGGTGCTCGAACAGGAACTAGAAGAAGAGCAGAAAGAAGTGAAACAGCTTGACGTGCGTGCTCAAAATTTTCTATGAAGCTTTTTCCTTGACATGTCTCGTTCAGAAGGACATCAAAAGGATGGAAGCGGCGTTACGGGTAAAGTGATTAAAAGATCGTGTCGGTGCCGCGCGGCCTCTCCTTCCTTCCACTGAGTTTGCCTGGCCTCAAATATACTTCAAGGAATGTCTTATGGTTTAATACATTAAGGTAGATCACAGTACCCGATTTCGTCTGGATTTCGAGCTCGATTTCGTTTTGATTTCGAGCTGGATTTGAGTGCAGTGTGACATCAAATCAATTCTGCTCCCTCGGCATTCTGCTAACACCATCGTTTAGAGTCCAAAACTCCCAGCAACAAATCGCAATCTCCTCCAAAAGAGCCCACATCCGGTGAAAAGCAGAGAAGTAAATGACTCTAGCGACGTACCATGGAAATTTTGTGTTGACCGAAGATGTTCCCGCGCGGTAATTTTGGGTATGGTTTTACTGAGAACGGTTGCCGCCAGGGGGATTCCACAATCGAGGGGAGATTGTATCGGAACCCGCGGCAGAAATGAGTTCCCATAAACGTCGGCTCGACGACATACGTACTGGTACTGTTTCAGAGCGATCGAGGCTAGCGGTATGCCTAATTCATGTCAAACGTGTTTTGCGAGTATACATTTGTAGGAGCACGCACTCAGGTTGCGGGCTCAAGCCGGTCTCGGGCCCATCGACGCCAGTGCTGTTTATAATTCACGTTAAAACACCTTTTGCGGGCAGTCATAGGAGTACGACTCAGCCTTTTTCGGTACCGGCGGGGGGTACATCCCAAACGGCGGGTACGGGTAGAAATACGGCACCGGCGCCGCGCCCTCCTCCGCGCCCGGCGGCGGCGGCCCGAGGAGGAAGCCCATGAGCGGGTAGAACAGGTGCCCTCAGGCGGGGCGGAGAATGGCTGCGGGGCCGCAGCAGCGACAGGCGGCGCGGGTGGCGCGGGCGCAGAAGGGGCGGCGGCAGCGGGCGCAGGCGGCGGTCCATGCGAGGCGGTCCATTCCGCCGCAGGGGGGCTGGCGGCCACTTCTACGGTGAAGGACTCCGAGGCGGGCGGGCTGTCGCCGTCCCTGGCCCTGCGCTTGTACGGCCCGCGCTTGACGGCCTTCTTGCGCTCCTTGCGCTGCCCGTCGGCGCACGTGTCCGTCATGCTGTACTTCTGGAACCGCAGGCACCGGCGCTGGTCATCGCAGCGCTTGCACGCCTGCGCGCAGTTCGTGCACTGGTCCGTTATACGCAGTCACCGGTGTTTGGCACCAAATGAAATTGCATGTACTCAGATTTGTTGAGCCAGGATGGCAATTTTCGTGCCGATATGTTTGAGTGGCTTGAAGAAACAATCAAATGTCAGTTACCAGGAGATACCGAAACTGTTACTGAAACCAATGGCCCGCTTCTGAGACCTTTGGCCGAATGTCGGTCCAAAGACGTTCGATTTGAACGCCCGCCGTTGGTTGACGAGTATTCGAATGACCCTGAAGCTTTCGATACTCTGTACACCGAGCAAGTAACCAGACTTGTAAAAGAATACAATTGGCATGAACACCGAGAAACCTGTTGGAAAAATCTAAGAAATGGAGACCCCCGTGATGACACTACATGCCGAATGAGAATGAATGGTGTCACATATACTGAAACCAAAGTTGAGTCCGAGTCCGGCTCAATTATATTAAAGCGTTTACACCCTCGGATTAGCAACTACAATGACGTCTTGACATCCTTGTTGCACAGCAATGTCGACGTCAAATATGTTGGCTCCGGGGAGGCTACACGGCCGTCGGAGAGATTTCCAGTTCTCCAACGGGACGGCACGGCACACGACACGGCCGTAACGGGTACACGGCTGTGCTCGCAAGTTGTATGGGTAGTTCCTGACTAGAATCTCGCCTGCGCCTGTGCATAACAAGTGTAGGAAGTGTAATCGGGCTCAGGCCTTGGCATTTGAACTTCTGATAGGGGTTTTTCATTGTCCCCAGCCTTGCAAAGTGGGGGTACCTTATGCAATAATCGAAGAATGGCCTGAGAGAAACAATGCGCTCTATGAATGCTCGTAAACCTGTTAGTACAACAGAATTCAGTGATAGTTGAAAAAGAAGTTCGAACCAGTATCAATCTCCGCCATCCCACTCGGTAATTGCCGAGAGTACCTACAGTTTGCCATTTCTATGGGCAGGAAGTGGCCAATCTTGAAGGATTCTGGATGTTCAAGACATGGACCAACGTTTAGATTATTGTATTGAGGAATTTTGGCTTCATCCTGAAGGAAGAAGATAACCCGTTCCACGGGCCGTGGGGTTGAAAAGCCGTACCGTGGTCAAGGAGAGAAAATGGCCCACGGAACGGGCACGGCACCCGTGGCACGGGTGCCGTGGAACCGTGGCCACGGTCACGGGCGGCAGCCCTAAAACTGTCAAACCATGGAAAGGTGCCCATATGGTCCAGAATTGATCAAATGTGATTGGAAGATAGTGGTAGACTGGTGAGGCACGGTTCTGAATGCTCCTCTAGTTGGCCGATTCTCTCCCAGCCAAGACCTTGGTGGAGAAAAAACGTCTACAAAGAAAAAGGCAAAGGGCAAAGCACGGGAGCCCGCACAGGGATCGGTAAATCAGTTCACTCTTTTCACACCACCACTAAATTGCGGAAATATAGTGCTCTTCTCCGATAAATGTAGGTAGTTCTGGCCCATCTTCCACTCCCCAGCCACCGCCCCCTGTTCGCCGTGCGCCGGTTAGCTTCTCAATTATCTTGGTCGATCCCTATGGCTTACCTTTACGCTAGAAAAAAACATTGAATCCGATTTATTACTTTATGAAAAGGTCGACTGTGCTGCCGACGGGTCCAAAGAAGACGGAGCATGCTACTACAAGTGCAATCGTGGAAATCGAAAAGTATTGAAGATTGGGCGCAAGATGAAGCACAACACGCATGGTACATGTCACTTGTTTTCTACTTGACACATATTAATGGCCTGAGTTTTAGGTCTACAAACGCACCTCCGGCTCTCAAAGAAGGGCTCGTCAATGCGCACCGCAAACTGAGCGATTATTTTACTAAATTTGATGAGTCGCGATACTGCACATGGGCGGCACGTAAGTACATCTCTCCTATTTCCTGACGCACTCACTTCCCCTCACACAGTTTTGGATCCTCAGATCTCGTATGAAGCCCTGCGCAAAGACTATGCCGACGACGCTGATCTACTGGGCGATCTCGAGATTTCCAAGGCAACACTGGAAACACATTTCGAGGCTAACTATGCTGACACCACTGCCGATCCCTCTGAGCCCGCCAGTGCGCTTTTGGATCCAGCAGGCTCTCCTCAGAAAATCGATTTCACCAGCCGTTACAGGAGGCGCGAAGATTCTTCTGCATCCGATGAACTGGCCGAGTATTTCAGACTCACCAGTGTGCCCGAAGGCTGGGAGGTGGACCCACTTCAGTGGTGGTACAGCCGTCGCCGCCAGTTCCCTCATTTGTACCGGCTGGTACGCAATGTTCTTTGCATTCCTGGTGCGTCAAATTCCTTCGCATAATCCAAATATCTTAGTGCTGACTTCCATATTTCCTTATCCACAGGGTCAGCTGTCGCCGTGGAACGTATATTTTCAGGTGGGCGCGACACAATTGGACTGCGCCGTGCAAGTCTGAATGCGGAAACCATCAAGACTCTGATGTTTGTGAAGGCGAGGTTGCGGTTAGCACGAAAGGCCATCATTGACCTAGTCGGCGATGGCGAGGATTGAGTTCGCACGTAAATACTTGGTTCCTCATGTGCAACGTTGAGCTGGATAAAAAAATGATCCAGAAACCCGTAAATACGCCGTAAACGGGCGGCACCCATACCGTTCAAGCCTTTACTAAATTATTTTACGGACAGCTAAACCGTACCGTAACAAAATTACGCCGTAATTTTTACGGCCGTGGCCGTAACACGGGCGGGTGCAAGCCCTAGAGCGGAGGCCCGCGGATTCGGTAAAGTCCCCAAATGATGCGAGTTACGTTATTGACAGCGGCTTCTTCAGGTACCGCAGTGGTTGTCAAGCAACCAACGACGAGGATTCCCTGACGTTCTCCAGGCCGTCAAGTCGCGCCTCCTTCAGCTCTGGTCACTGTAGCGTTCCGGAATCAAACTTCGACCCAGTTGAGGTAAGTTCCGACTCAGATTCCGACTCCGATCCTGGTATGCGCGGGGCCCTTTACGGCATGAAGGCGCGTCTTCCTGCTCCCGTGAAGGTACGCTTTTCTTCCTATTGTAATTCCTAGGTCTAAGTGCATTGCGGTAGACTACAGCCACCCCCAGTGACCCCAGACAACTTGTAGACATGAAATATAGGTAAATGTAGGACTTCTCGACACACGTATCACAATGCGCGGCGGCGCGGCTCGCTGCGAGCAACAGCTACTACTCTATGACAAGGGCATATTTTCAAATTCTGAAACCGAGGATCTTTCAGGATGATCCAAATGTTTCATTGCTTCGTGACTCAATTGTTTGTGGCCGGAGCCTTGCCGATGTCACACTTTAGACCACGTGCCCTCTCAATGTCTCATCAGGAAAAGCCTCCTTTGGCAATTTCCCGGGTTTGCCTCCAATTTGCCCCAAATTACCCTGAATTGGACCGAATATCCTTGGTTTGGTCGGTTATCATCACTTTTGATGGGCAGGCAACAGAACAACTGCTGCGGCCTCAAACCTGAGCCGATTGTTCTTCCTATAGGCTCAATCTCTTTGCGCAAGGAATGCGCACGCTTTTTGAAATGTAGCAACCTGTTCTGCTCACAGAGAGCGCAAAACGGACCAGATTGCGATGTTCTCGCAGGCTAAACTGTTTAGAATAGCCATGACTATCACTGGGACCAGAACCGATCCAAAAATGACGCTTGGTGTCTGAGTCATGCGTTTCAAAATGTAGCACCCTGTTTTCCTCACAGAAAGCGCAAAACAGACCAGATTTTGACGCTCTCGCAGGCTAAACTGTTTGGCATTGCCCTACTGTAGAGTTTCGGTCAATTCGGATGTCACGCGTCACAGCCAATTTTTGAAAACCCTTGCAATATTTTTTTCTGGGTTTTAGCGGATTTTGGGGATTTGTCGGAAAATTAAAAAGTCACGTGCATTTCCGAATTGACCGAAACTCTGAAGTAGAAGGAGGTAGGCAGTGGGTCGCGTTTAAATGTGTCTCAGTCAATTTATGTGCCCAGGACCGGGCTGTACAATTGCCATCAATGTTTCCCATTTTGGACAAGGTCCGTGCACCAATCCATATTGGGAACACTTCCACGTCATCGCTCATGGAGAACCAACTATTTTATCACCCTACCTCGCGTGAATTTCGAGCTCGAGGAGGTAGTTGTGTCACAACTTGTGTACTGGCACATCGCCGAGCTTACTCCCTTCACACAGCTGTCCCTCAGTCATTGGACTCAAATGCCCCGCTGGCCGACGGCTCCCGGCACAGGCAGGTGCAAATGGAACAGAAGTCGACGGACGCTTTCCTCTTCGCGGCCAATTTGATACACTTGGAACTTTGCCAACAGGCTGAACGGCTCCTCGTAAGTGTGGACGCGTGCAACCTTGGTGCCCGGACTAATTGTTTGTTAGACGACCTTCCCGTCCTCAATCGTGCATCAGTGTTATTGCGACCACCAAGCGATATTGGAGACGGTGAGGCATGGACAATATACAAGTCAGATGGCCGTAAGCCTTTTTTTTTTTGTCTATTCATATTCAGCCAACCAATGCCGTCTACAGATCGCGGATCTGGCGCACGTACCTCATCCTACCCCGGCACTGGTATCGACCCAGCTGGCCATTACTCACGACATAGAGCACTCGAGCTCGACAGTTGATAAGAACAGTGAAATAATGAGGCATATGTGGCGAAAATTTCGGGCAGCTGAATGGATCGGGAAAGCAGTAAATATTTGAACACATCCATTGACCGCGGTTTTTCGGTTAATATATTTCGCAGCACATGCCCAGCCCCTCCACCAGCCAGAGCAGCATAAAAATACCAATGTTTCACCGATCTCGTCCGACGGTTCCACATGCAACGATCCATTCAGCGGGCCGATTTTGCCACATTTGCGGGGACCTACTCTATCATCGCAGACCCCGAAATAAACCACAAGGAGCGTGTATCCCTTGTTTCGAACCATTTTTTAGAAGCAATGAATGTCCGGTATGTCCAACGCCATAGCATTCCATCTGCCGGCACTAATCTTCATAGACGCTCCCAATGCCTACAATACTATGAGGAAAATAACGCACTGGAGTTGATTAAAGCAAAAGATCTTACCTCGGAATTTGAGAACCGACCAAAGAAGCGATGAGGGGGTATATTGCTGCAGCAGTGGACGTAGAGGCGGAAGCCAAGACTGATGCTGTACAGGCCTCGTGGAGAACACGCACTTTGACACGACGTTGACAGGACGGATCTCCGAGATGCCGATCGCCAAGTCAACCTCACGTGGCATGTTTTGATCGCGGTGATTAGAAGTTCCCGCCTTCTTCACTCTTCGCTCAACGTAAACGGCGACGGCGAGCAACTATCCATGGAAATAGCTGTTTTCAACAAAATAAACCTGAATCCATCGACTTGCATATGTGCCGACACCCCATCATGAATGCCGATGTCAGAACACCTAAGGAGGCCACAAGCGTTGACGGATCGATGTGTTTGTTCCCAATGGCTGTGTTACCAATGGCTTGAACCAAGGCAACGTGTCCGTATACTTATGAGGTACAAGGTGGGAGTTATGCAAATACTCGTGGCCTTATATCTTTGGAAAATCAAATCAAATCAAATCAAATCACGAGCTGGCTATGCTCCGGACTACATCCATATCTAGGTGTTTCTAACAGTTTTTACGACTTTTTAGCCGTCCACCCTAACGCTTACCATCTGGTAACCGTACGAGCTACGTGTAGCTATAGCGGAATCACAATGCAAATCTATTGGCTGTATTTTCAGGCTAAGAACTAGGCTTGTAGTAGCCGTTCTGGTGAAAACGTCAAAATTTGATGAAAAATCAGGCCACTTGGACATTGTTCAAGTCCTCATTGAAAAAGGTGCCAATGTGAAGGCACAAGGCGAAGATGGTGATACAGCGCTGCAGACTGCATCTTCGAATGGCCACTTGGACATTGTTCAAGTCCTCATCAAAAAAGGTGCCAATGTGAATGCACCAGGCCGATGTGGCAATCCTGTGCTGCAGGCTGCATCTTTGAAAGGCCACTTGGACATTGTTCAAGTCCTCATCAAAGAAAGTGCCAATGTGAATGCACTAGACGAATATGGTGATACAGCCCTGCAGGCTGCATCTTCGAATGGCCACTTGGAGATTGTTCAAGTCCTCATCGAAAAAGGTGCCAATGTGAATGCACCAGGCAAATATGGTGATACAGTGCTGCAGGTAGCATTGCGGAGGGGTCGGTCAGATATTGTTCAGCTTCTCCGGGATAAGGGTGCAAAGTGACTGCACAGTAGAACACAGGGTAACACTGAACATCGTAGGCTGTAAAGTTCTCAAGGAAGGGAGCAAACCACCCGAGTAGCCACCCTGAGCATCATACTTCATGAAATACAACAACAGTCAAAGGTTCAATTTAGGATCAGATCTTTCAACTTGAGTTCATTTCAAGTGCCTGCGATAAAGCCCCCAAACTATGTGGTTTGATCATGACTTGACTTCATTGTGGAGAGCACCTGACTAGTCAATTCACGCTTTCGGAGTGACAATTTGCACTGACCCGGGAAATCACTTTCCTTCCTTGCATGCGGACTGATTTTATTGCATGTACCCATAACTTTAGGATGATTATGTAATATGTACCATATATGGAAATTCGTATCATTTTGTGTATAACCAGCACGTTGGCCCAAGGCACGAATTCTGCTGTTGTGGAACACCGTCATAAGTATGCCCAGAGCTTTTTCCAGGGACAGATCCATGACAAGCGGACACATCCAGTGTATTAGAAAGGACCGTATAACCGCGGCGAACTCGTCATTTTATTGTTAGACTTTCGGTGCAAAATCCATTTCATCGGAGACGTGCCGCGTGCACGGCAACGCAGCGGGTAGGCGCATCCAGGCCACATGGAGGGCGGACGAGGAAATGATTCGTCGTCGGGTGAGTAGAGCTGCAAGGGTACCACAATGAATGCCAGAGGTTCGGCTATATGTTTCCTGTAAGCGTACCATTTCGCCTGTCGAAGAAGCAGAAAGAGCTGTCACCCTTATGCCACAATGTTTGCAAACCCTGTTCCAACGCAATCCGAGCGGTTTTGAAATCTGCGAGGAATTGAGATCCTACTAGCGACTGGTGGAAGCCTGAACTCTAGTGCTGCGAACTGCTGTATGGGCCGCGGTGTCGGCTGTGCAGATCCGTTCCCTGTCCACATCAGCTAGAAGACTCCGTCCAACTCTGCGGGCGCCACTATTTTGGTCCCGTGTGAGGTTGCATTCCGCGGTATCCTAGAGTTCTGCACTTCCTCAACGACTGTCCTTGGCCGCTCAAGCTCTTCATATACAGGAATTTCGATCGGGGTTTGGTGTCTAAAAGCCTTGAGGCCACTCGGGATATTGGAGGAGTTATCGAGCCTCGAGGTAAACATGTTCTCATTGGTGGCGAGAACGAGGACTGTTGTTGCCGGGATGACGGGACCCTGCGTCACTGAAGCGCACGTTAATACGGATTACGCTTCAACGACATCGTCGCGGCACGTACTGACTTGGAAAATCATTCTGTCCATTTCAGAGTTTCCCAGAGCATCAGCCATATGCCGCGGTCGGGATTGCACACAAGATATGCCTTCGCTCCGCTCCGGCTGGGGTGACTGTTCAGCTTCAGATTATTCATTGTAACTGGATCTGACTTGACAGGAGCGGAACTTCCTGCGAATATAATCATGATAGCGGTCAGCAAAGACACGCAGCAGCCTCTAGAACTCATTGGACAATGCATATTCAAATGTCCGAGCACAGATTAATTGGACACCATTAGGTTTCGCAGTAATACAACTTTTTAGAACCCAGTACTGTATACCGCCGAACTCAGTGAAGACCATTACAACGATATCACCAACATCAGGAGAAGCAATTTAATACTTAGCTGGACCATATTTTAGCGCCACTGCTCCAGGACTCTGTGTGAATCATCAGAAAACAGAAGTCAATTATGGAGGACACAACAAACCGATGAAGTTCGCCCCGCAGCCAGAATCGAGGGCTGTTGAGGGGAAGCTCGAGTTCAACATGGTCGGGGCAAGCGTTCAAACGTTCGTGGTGCATTGCTGGCCGGTTGCGTGGTGCGACAGTGTCTGCCGTATCTGCGGCGCAAATCATCGATGCTCACTTGCGTGAATGATCCAGTCATGCAGAATGGGCCGGGCCTTGCTACTATTCCAGTATTGTTACCAAAGCCCAGCGGGGATGGGAGGACACATCTGCAGAGCCAGAGACCACCCATCTTCGTCGACGGTTGATCCTCGCTGCCATGCCGGATGTTCATGTTAAGGACACCGTCGTCGTAACAAAGAGACTTGAGAGAGGCTGAATGGGAAATGAAAAACTGCGCAGCTTCTGCCGATATTGCCAGTCTTTGATATCCGAGTTCTGAATTGTCCAACCTTCGAGAACCAGTGTCGCGCAGGGTTGATAGCTCGATAATCAAAGATCTAGAAAAAGATGGGGGGGAGGACAGATTGAGGTCTTCGGAGCCCAGGAAACAGTAACACAGCAGCGACGACCATGGTATTAGTCCGTCGCGACTCATGCACTTGCATTTGACTTGAGAACGTTGAACACTTTGCGTCGAGTCGGCCTTTTTACCGAAATTGAAATCTTGCGAGAGACTTGAACACCCCTTTCCGAATGAACAGAGCATAGTCTGTAAGTAAGTCAACATGAGGGCATCCACTCCACCAAGCAAGAGACCACGCACCGGTCCAAGACACGGACGCCCCCACCGGAGTGCACTCCGTCCCGGATTCCCGGCACAAAATGCAGCGCTCGTCGACCGCCCTCCCGTTCACCGACAGTGCCAGGCACGGGAAGGGTTCCATCAGGCATCGGTCACAACCTTTACCCTTGATGACGGCGATAGGAGAACGGTTCACAGAATCTGCAATTTCGAGGTCTTCAGGGTACCCAATGAGGGGGCCAATGGGGCCCTTCTCGATAGACGCAGCGGGAGGATTGGAGAAGCACCCTTCACCATCTGCGGAAGCGACTTGGGCTGAAGAAAGCTTACGAGGAATACCGTCCACGCTGTCCAGCACGGCCATCGCGACGTCGCTGGTGGCCGCTTGCTCGTCAGAAGTGTTCAGTAGATTTGCGAACTCGGAGACGCGCTTCAACGCCTTGAACACGCGGAGGGACCATTCAAGAAGCTTTGTCGCCTCTGTGCGCCTCAGAAAATGGCGATGGGACTGTGCTGGAATTGAAAGTGTTCTAAAATGCCAAGTCACACATTTCAAAATGTAAAGGAATGCAATAATGTCTCTCCTCCAATGGCGGCATATCTTTTCCAGTCCGTGTCCCCGGTTGTCTTCCAGCAAGATGCGCTGGCCAAACTCTAGGCGCGTGTTCGGGGAGTACCCCAATACATCATGACCCTTGCCGATCTCGCCTTCCGGAGTCGTCTTCGGCTCAAGGACTTGGTCTACATTCTCGACGACCACCACAGTAATCTTCTCGGGACCCGAAGCTGTAACGATGTCAAATCTTTGGAAGAATCTATCCGTGCATATCCGCCGAAGGATAGGCTTGATGACCAGGCGCTTCATGTATTCCGTCTCCTTGCCTCGCTGCACGCGTATCACGCAACCAATTGCGGGGACTGGCCGGACTGCGCTCGGAGACATTCGACTCCGTCCATCGGCAGCTATCAGGCTTAGTGTCAGGAGACCACCAAACCACCCGAGACATCCATCCGCTCTCGCTGGCACGTGCTGTGCGATCAGGCCCGCGATCGCGATCATTGTAGATACATCCGGACACGTGCTACTGGGTAGTTACCAATTAGTATATAAGGTTTCGCCTAGCGTGGGAATCCTCATCCTTTCTGCTCTTCGGATTCCCCCGCTAGGTGCATAGTATTTCCACTCCTGTATTCTAGTACCTATATTTATTCTTCGGATTCCCCTGCTAGTTTCCGTGCCCCGTGCCGAGCTTAAGGTTGCCCTTACAGCAGAAGAAAGGATCTTAGGGATCAACCGGTCAAGATTGGGAAGTTTGGTGCAGGTACGGATTCGGACCACTACTCCAGTACTCCATCCTCCCCCACTTCAAATCTCGACCCCTCCTCCGTTCCGATGGACCAGCTGCCCGCCCCCAACTCTGCGCAACCCGAGATCCCGAGTGTTCACACTCCGGATCCGGATTCCGGAGCCATGGCCCGGCTCACTGCTGTCAAAGGCTCCCTCGAGACCATCCAGGACACGCTCTGCCAGCTATTACTGAGCACCCAAAATCCGCCGCCTGCCCCCGCCCCTGCCGCTCCGGCTCCAGCGCCGGGTCCAGATTTCTCGGCCCCCCACCCAGCTCCAAAGACGGTCCTTCGGCCGAATCCTCCGGCCGTTTTCGATGGCGACCGGATGCAAGGACGGACGTTCCTTTACTCCATCCTCACCTGGCGCAGAAAGAAGTCTGGTGGAGACCACGCAGTGGGCTCTTCAGGCGGCACAGGGGCCTAGGCCCATCCCATCCCCCTCGAGCGCTAAAAGGACGGCGTGGGAGGCATTTCCCGATGTTGACGATACCCATATGCCTAAATTCCGCCGCGGCTACCTTTGGTCTTCATCTCCACAGAATAATATATCTCCTGCTGCCCTGTACACCGAGACTGCTCCTCCACTGCCCTCGCCACCCACTCATCTAATCAACAATCCTCTCTTCCAATCGTCGCTTCGCGCCATGAAGGATCACATCAAAGTTGATACATCCTTCAATGTGGACCGATTCGAGAATCTCTTAGCGGATCACCCCAACCAGCCCTTTGTGCGTTCGGTAATGACCGGGCTACGCGAGGGGTTTTGGCCATTCCACGACGGCGAATACAAAGCCGAGCTCGAAGTCAAGAGCGAGAATTTTGTGTCTGATCCCGCTGATCTCGATGCCATCTGTGCTTACCGCGACAAGGAAGTCAATGCTGCCCATTGGTCTGGCCCCTTACCAGACGACAAGCTTCTTCCCGGCATGAAGATGTCTCCCATGTTTGTCGTTTGGCAGAAAGAGAAACCACGAGTCATCACCGACCATAAATCATCGGGTCTCAATGACGGCATTCCCAAGGCAGAAGGTCATGTTCGCTACGACGATATGCATGATTTTGGGCAGGCATTGCACGAAGCTCGGGTAGCAAATCCTACACGACAGATCGTCCTCTTCAAATCCGATGTCCAGGGCGCATTCCTTAATCTGCCAGCTCATCCCCTTTGGCAACTTCATCAGGTCGTGGAAGTGGACGGCGTCCTTCACATCGTTCGGCGCTTGGTGTTCGGCAATCTCGCGTCACCTCGCTGCTGGTGCGCAGTGTCCGGTCTCCTCTGCTGGATTGCTGTGCACAGATGCTGACGGGACTTGACACAGGGATGGGTGGGAGTACAGGCCAACCCGACGGCGGAGTCCATGATGGGGCCGATGATAATCCGGTTTGTGTTGCCTCGAATAAATCTTGGGTCCCGAGAGGAATGGCCAACGTAGTGAAGTCGAAATTGTTGATGAACTCGATATCCGCGGGCGACAAATCAAAGGAAGCTGAGAGATCTGAAAACGTGGCCGAAGGTGCTAAGAATGCCGACGCCGACGCGTCCGGCTGCATGGGGAAGCCAGAAGGAGCGGATATCGTGGCTGGGAATATCTCGCCGTCATCGTCGAGCGCTGCCAAGGTACGTGTCAATTTCGATGAGACATGGTTTCGACAATGCACTTACGACGCAGCAACGGCCCAGGCGAGCTCACTGGAGAAGAGGACGCGAGTAGGGGAGAAAAAGCTTGTTCAACTAGCAGATTGATTTTGGTGGCCTTATTGGAGGCCACGTGGGCGCTTTCGACAAGGTTAGTGTGGCTGGGTGATTGCTGCCAATAGCCTTTCGGAAAACTGGACAGGCTCTCGTTGAACCCCGGAAGCAGCCACGGATATTGGACCTTGTGAAGACATCAGTCTGACGGCAGAATATTAGCCAACTCGAGAGACAATGGATCAGTGCTCACCCCGGAATTTCTTGCTTTCGTGCGTCTTGCAGCATTGATGCCAGTTTTCGATATCTATTGGATCCGAGAAGCCACGAATGTGATTCAAATAATCGAGGGTTTTCTGCCCAACAACGGGGACGAGTTCATCTGTCGATCTGTACATGAGAGATCAGTCGAAAGAGATGTCAGAGACAAGTGACGTACCTCTCCAGGTGCACAGTGCATAATTTCAGGACCAGCTGGACAAGTTTGTCGGGGTCAATGGATGGAAAGAGTGCGCGAAGGGCGGGGTCCTCGACAACCATCTTCGCAAGCAAATAACCCAAACCTTGGACTTGAGCTGCCTCCATGTCGAAATGAATGGAATAAAGATTCCCTGTCAGATGGAAGGCTTTGAAGCCAATTGATTTACCAGTCACCTGCTTCACCGTGTTGCAGAGAGCATCGAAGAGGTGCGTGAACACCTCCTTAGTACACGAGTTGATATAGGTACGAGTGACGGTGATGGAAATTAACCACAGGCGAACTGAGTTGTGCAATGTTTCCAGATTTGAAGTATTTTGCTTCCTGGTCATTCAGAAGTGGAATGAGTACAGACTTCTTTGAGGAATTGTGTTCATGTGCTCGAAAGGTGTCTTCTGTGTGCTGAACACAAAAATTAACCACGGGCAAACTGAGTTGTGCAATATTTCCAGATTTGGGAGTATTTTGCTTCCTGTTCATTCAGAAGTGGAATGAGTGCGGTTTTCTTTGAGGAATTGTGTTTGTGTGCTCGAAAGGTGTCCTCTGTGTGCTGAACACAAAAATTAACCATGGGCGAACTGAGTTGTGCAATATTTCCAGATTTGGGAGTATTTTGCTTCCTGTACATTCATAAGTGGAATGAGTACGGATTTTTTGGGAGAATTGTCTTTGTGTGGCTGAAACGAGTCTTTTGTGCAGAGAACACAAAAATTAACCACCGGCTAACAATATTTCCATATTTGGGAATATTTTGCTTCCTGTTCATTCACTATTGTCACCCAACGGGCCGACTACACGAACACCGCGTCGCCCCGTCCATTCCCTTTTGGTGAGCACTCAACCCCGTCAGACATCTTTAACATCGTCATTTTTGAGTGTGTGCTGCCGTACATGCACAGCCAGACAGATGGTGTGTCGCGCTTCGAGCGTCCATTTGCGAGCAACAACTGATTTGTGACTTTCACGATTGCAGTCGTCGCGGAAGCTGTTTTGCCTGGTAGATACGTTTTCCACGAAGTCCGTGTCCCGCTCAACACGGTGTGTGCGTCGATCTAACTTTTTCTTGCCTCAACTGATTTGAAAATGAAATAAATTTTAAATTTACAGTGCTCGCAGTAAACATGGCCGTGCGCCCGATAGCAAAGAACCACGAGTTTAGCGTGCTTGAGGGCAGTCTGAGCATGATGTCCAAGGGTGCGTCGCGACGTCCACCCCTTGCCCTTCCTCGTTCCCCGTTCCCCATTCTCCTTTTTGTTTCAATTTCGTTTGCTTATCTTTCCCATCAGTGCTCAACGACGTGCTTGATTTGTGCGTCGTGTTTTTCCTTGCCTAAATGCGCCCCAGCTTACCAACTTGGGAAACTGGCCTCAGAAGAAGCCAGAGAATGAGATTCTTGTAGCCACTTGTGCCACAATAAAAGTGCATCTCTGAGTATCCACACAGGATGGCAAAGCAATATTATCCAGACTGCATACATATGTACAAGATTAAAGAAAGATACTAAAATAACTTAGCCGGTGTCATCAAGGTCCTTGGGCATTCTGCCAAGAGGCGTCCGGCTTGCTTTCTTTGTCGAGTGGAGGTTTACGCCGGCCCTCGAGTACTTCTCATTTCCACGGGACGGTCGTCACTTCTTCAACGTGTCACTTGTGCCCGGTTTCCCGCTTTCAATCAGCTGTTGTATCTTTTTCTTCCAAGACAGATGTACATTTAGAAAGGCAGGTACAGTGGTTGGAGACCTAGGGTGTGAGGCTAAATTGGATACTGTATTGAGTGCCACAATAGCTTGTTATATATAGTGCATGCACTCTGCTGTTTATATTGTACATACACTCTGCTAATTATATTGTACATACACTCTGCTATTTAGTACAACTTTATGGTCCAAGCAAAAAGTGCCAAAGATCATTACTTGAAAAATTCACAGAGGCTGCTAGAGAGGATAAAGAAAGATTTTTCCGGGAATCGAACCTAGAGCAGATCACAGATTCTGATTACGTTTCAACACAGCCTCAGAAATCTAATGAATCTTACCGAATCTAATGAAAAAAGGTAACAAAAAAAACACTGCCACTGGAGGGCATACAAAAAGCTAATGGAAAATAGGCACAGCCACTAAAATCACTAAGAACGATAAATGGCTGTAGTAAAAACGACGAGGTCCACGAAATGCCGGTCTCAAAATATTATGAACGATTAACAAATACTCGTAACATTGTCACTTTGGCATGTCAGGATTGCATGCTCGTAGCGGCTGCTCAGTGCTACGGGTGGACTTGTTCGCGGTGCACGTGCCTCACATTGTGCATGTATGCGCTTTGCGCCCGCTCGTAAACTTGCCACCAGGACACCAGCTCTTGATGATGCACATCAATCCGTCGACACTCTTGGCATGTTTGTGAGAGAGGGTTGGTTCGTCCTCGTGGCATCTGTCCTCAGTAGTGCACTCATCCAATAAATTTTCACCAATATTTACTGAACATTGCTAGATTTGTTCGCGTCCGCAGTGGTGCACAAGCGTCTCAGTGCATGCGCATTGCGCCCCCTGCTCATAGGTTTGTCACCAGGACCCTGGCTCTTGATGATGCACATCAATCCGTCGACACTCTTGGCATGCTTTTGCGACGGGGGCGGTTCGCCCTCACGGTATCTGTCCTCAGTAGTGCGCTCATCCAATAAATTTCACCAATATTCTACTGAACGTTCTCATGCTAGATTTGTTCGTGTTCGCGGTGCACAGGCGTCTCACATTGTGCATGCGCGTTGCGCCCCCTACTCATAACTTTGTCACCAGGACCTCGGCTGCCCCCTTGTGCACCAGCAGGTCGGCATCCTTCTGAGAAGAGAGGGCCACTCGCAACGGTGCGTTGCTGCGTTGGGCTAGATCATCTTTGCTGCACATAAAGGGTGCGGTTTGAATAGCCCCAGTAACCCCCCAGCTTCGCAGCCAAGGGATGGCGTAGGCGCGGCAGTGCGCGTCAATGCCGCGGCAGGCGCGGCATTTTCTCCTGGCCTCTACGTATGCCGAGATGCGACTACGTCTGCCATTGTATGCTATTTACATTTATTCTAAAGTGTATTTGTAAAAATCTCGCTCTGAGTCGTATCCATCTTCCTCCCCCAAGTCATCCCTGCGCTCCAATTGCGCTCATATTCTCCCCTGCAGTCTCCTCCTCTGCCACAACCTCCCTTTCAGAGTGTTTGTGGCCAGTGAGGATGGTGGTTAAGAGCGTCGATGTTGTTTGTTAATGTTTACAAGCACCGAAATTACCTCTTCTGTCGTCAGAATATTCTAGTGACACCTCAACAATCCTTGGTTAATATATTTATTTGTAACTGTCGGAGGAAATTTCTGTCTGCGGGAAGGGAGTCGAGATATGGGGGTGTGCAGGTGTCTCATGACCTGGACCTCCGGAACGGGGCCATTTCTGCAAAATTCCTCCGACAGTTACAAATGAATGAATATTTAGACCTTAACTAGCCAAACTCCGAGGTCAAATCCCTGCTGTGGGACCGAAACAACACTTTTGCCTGGCATCACCGCGAGATCAGCATGCCGCTGATGGCCGGTTTGGCAGACAGCTGCGCCTACCCAGAATCCCGACGTGCCAGCAATGGACCGACAGGTTGAATGTCTTGAAATCGGACGTGATACTGTTATTCTGTCCCTCAGGCGGGCACACAGGTACCAGGCGCCGCCACACAGCGACGTAACAGTGGATGCCGGGAAGGCGGAAATTAACCAGTGGTACTGTACTATTTAAATCACTTCGAATGTCACGCATCACAGGGCCCGAAATTTTCGAAAATTTTCGAACCTGTCACGGGTCACCGAAGGGATTTTCGAAGATGCAAAACGAGTCACAAAATCGGCGAAAAGCCCCCAAAAACCGTTTTTTTGCACGCGCGGCACGTATGTTTCTGTGTTTGAGCCCGAGGGCTCCCACGAAATGCCAATGTTGACATGATCGAACTGATGCTTCCGTTTTGCCTCCGTCCACCACATTTCAGTGTTCATTACCGTGGCACCCCTTGGTTTGTGGTATAAGGGCTTGCTGTACGCGACGGCGTGTCCATGCCAGATTCCGACGCGGAAGCCGTGTCGTCGTCAGATGCGTGGTATTCGGAGTGTGGTGGTGAGTACTCCGAATTTTGTCCTTCATCCCCGCATTCAACGTCGTCTGTTTCGTCCACAAGGTCCCCGAGACCGAGGGAGTGCGCAAACGTGAACTCGTAGTCTCGAGCATCCCTGGCAAAGTCCGATGTCTACGAAAATGAGAACGGCCAAGCAAATGTGCGTTAAACCATACCTTTCTCTCATGCCGCTCAACAATTCGCAGGAACATTTTGATGCGCTCGTCTGCCATCGATGCGGCGGTAGATTCCGGCAGAGGGAAGCGCTCCTTGTCAAACCAGTATGCGAGAGCAAAATATGCGATGATTCCGCAGAAATGGCCGTCGAGCTGCTTTGGGACGGATCAGTGCCTGCCATGCTTCTTGGTATTTACGTGGGCTCTGGTACGTGCGCGTTTTAAAGGCTTTATCTGCATCTTTAATTTTTATCTCGCATAGCACGTCGGTCGGCAGTCATTCCAAGTTGATGCTGGCTAATGGTCGCTGTTCAGGTGTCAATGTGCAGCCCACAATTTTAGGCGAGTTTCTGTTCGAGCTATTTCAATACGTGCATCGCACCTTTTGCTTAACTGCCAGGTCCGTCACAGACGTAACTTGAGTTGTATCGGATGCGGATGTCCTCGTGCTGACGTTTTTGCCGCCCCCGACCATGATGCGCTGCGCCAAGAGTTTGCTCTGCGGCCGTGGACCCACAGTCCTGTAACCATCGGCCCTCGCCTTCTTTCACGGTCGTGGATTACCTTGGAGGTCCGGCACACAGTTCCTGCGCATTTTCGCCGCCGTCCCCGGCCTCTGACAGTCGCGGCCCACACCATGGGCTGCACAGGCATGGGGTCAAAATTGCGTGGACAGCCGCTCATTCAAATTGATGGCCAGGCTTCGTTACGCCATTACCCATGTTTCACCATTGTCTGCCAAAACCTCTCCGCGATGAGCTAGAATCTCGTTTCACACCGTCACGACCTGCCGCTTTTTCGGACCCCTATGCACTTCCCAACACAAAGCCGAGGAATAATTCTTTCCCACCTACGACCAGGAACAGGGCTCAACTCGCGACCACATGTTCGTCATCGGCCATTATTTTCTAGATATATTTCGGATTCCCAAGCCGTCCTTTGAGCATCGGAATTTCTTCCTGCTTGGGGATTGACTGACTACTGAGCAGGACCGCGCTGCTCAAGACCAACGATCGATCATTTCGCGAGTTTCGAGTAGTCTCTTACAAACAGACGCTACAACAATATCAACTCGTACCTTGTTTGTTGTAATCTGTCAGAACCCTGTGATCATTGATGAGAAGTCAAGCTTATTGTGTAAGACCAAATTTTCTCGGTGTTGCTGAGACTTTCGAGACGCGTATTTATGCCATTTTGAGACCGTGGGCACATACTTCGAGCAGGAATAAGTTCCTTGCTCAGCGAGGCCGTGGCGAAGGGTTAAAAGACAAGTGATGCCCAATTTTGATGGCTCGGCTGCGTACCAAGCGGATTTTCTCCTTCTGGTCCCAGTGAGATGAAATAAAATGTTCTTACTCCTCGGATGTCTTTTGAATGCAAATATAATCTCTTTGGCTTCCAAACCCTGGGCATTGAGCGCAGTGGAGGTGTTCCAGAGCCGGGTCAGAATTCAAACTCCGAAGTTTATGTAATAACCCTGCCCTCCATACCTCAGTGGCGGGGCAAGCAACAGACTAAGTTTCGAGGCACTCAGCGGTATCATGCATTTTGTCATGAATAAAATTCGAAATCTCGGCAAAAATGCATGGTTGTTTCTTTCCACCCGACGACTCACCAGCGACTGGGAAAAGACCCGCGGGAAGCAGAACCGCGCCATCCATGGGACGACAGTCACATCTGGGTACTATGCGATCCGGGTCGCCCGCGGATCGACTCGTGCTATGCCTTCCTC
This sequence comes from Mycena olivaceomarginata, assembly GCA_029378375.1. Classification (NCBI taxonomy): domain Eukaryota; kingdom Fungi; phylum Basidiomycota; class Agaricomycetes; order Agaricales; family Mycenaceae; genus Mycena; species Mycena olivaceomarginata. The sequence goes on along the minus strand of JARKIC010000677.1, from coordinate 17,201 downwards.
AGTATCTGGACGACATTTTAATCTTCACGGAGGATCTGGAGGAACATCGAGTAATCGTAAAACGAGTCCTCGACATCCTAGAAAAAAATAGACTTTATCTCAAACCTGAAAAGTGCGAGTTCGAACGCACGGAGATTGAGTACCTGGGTGTTATTATCTCGTATAACACGATGAAAATGGACCCCGTGAAGATACGCGGAGTGACAGAGTGGCCGGAGCCGAAGAATGTCAAACAAGCACAATCATTCAAAAAATGTAGTTAGAGCTTATTCCGATCCTCTGCATCACCGGCATGATCCCTCCATTCCGATCCTCTGCATCACCGACATGATCCCCCTTCTGGCCTCCCTGCATTGACGATGGCAACGTCCTGTCTCAGGCTTAGCAAACCATTGACCTCTTCCTCTACCGCCTCCCTGTACTGATGATGGCACCATCGGTATAGCCCTGTCCTTGGCTTAGCTTCCCAACGACATCCATATTCACCGATCCCTGCTCCATTACTGGATGGTCATCCTTGCACCTTCAGTATTCTGACGTCGTTTGCCCTGGAGTCAGATCTCTGCTGACCTCCTCCTCGCTGTCATCCCCACCGTGCGCAATTTGCGCAAACTTCAAACTTCACCGATCACAAGTCACAACCGCCGAATCTACGGTCGAAATGATACAGTAAATCATTCCTATGAATCTAAGGAGGCCAAGAACCGCATCTGACATAGTGTTGCCGGGGTTAGGTTCCCTTTTTCCAAATTTTCCGAACCCCGAACCTCAGGACGGGTCAGGCTATGTTCTTTAGTTTCCACAGTGAGCTCAGCCGCACCGTACGCGTCGCAAGCGGGCGAGGGAGCAAGCCGACAACGGAAGCGGTGGGCGTTAAGAGCGGAGAAGTCCATACGCAGCTGGGCGAGCATGGAGATGTCGGCCCGAGTAGCGGAGGACAGGTACGGCGAACGCAGAATAAGGGAAGGCGGAGTGTCGTGAATCTCGCGAAGACCACGGCTCGGGGCAGAGACGTCGCACCGACAAGGAGGCATATAAGGCCGCAGATTTGGGGCAATAAAAAGCGTTCCAGGACCAGACCCACTACACGGCCATCATCTCCGACTCTCATGTCTTCACATTTTCCTGAGGCGGATAAACATTTTCTTGAAACGATCGGGGAAGAAATGAAGGAGTTATCTGCACTCATTGCAAATGTTCTGAGGAGTGGACCAGAGGTACATACGTAGATTTGTCGGACCGAAAACCCTTAACTCTACTCGTCGCATAGCAAATAACCGAATACATGGATAGGCGGAAACTTACAAGCCGAGCTGGATCGCTGAGAGGAAAGTTGGCGGCCATTCTTTGTCATCAGTCTGCCATAGGGAGTATCCTCACATTCCGAAGAGGCCGAAAGGTAACTTCACCTAACCGTTTCATGAATATTGACGACCGAAACCACTTCAGCGTCACGTCCCTTTGATGCACGTAGAGCTCTTAACCCCGACCCATGCCAGCACGGTACAGGGTAACTTTCCTGTTACCCTGTGCTTCCCCAAGAGCTCATCGAGGCCATCCTGTCCGAGGTACCGGATGCCGAATCTTTGAAGTCCCCGCGCGTCAGTCGCATCGAACTTCCGCGAACCGAGCCAACACGTGCTATTTCATTCACTAACAGTCGATACATATCAGAAAATGAGCAAGACGTCCACTTTCCTCACAGAATCGCCGTATATTGGGGAATATATTCGGCGTTTCGCCATCCAACTCGCTCAGAAGCAATCGCTCCCTCTCGAAGCCATCGCGCTTATTCTCACCAAGTTGCAGAAGGTGCAGCACTTGACCATCGCGGGGAGCCTTCCATCGAAATTCGCGGCGACGCCACTCCCCGCCCTCACATCCCTTCGTTCAATTGAAATCGGAACATCTTTCTTCAGCGCAGATCGGCACTGGGTGGACATAACTTCGCTCTTTCTCGCCTCTGCAAACTCCGCTCCTCTTGAAGACGTCATTGTATCTTATAGACTATATCACGCGCCCCGCATCGCCCCCACATATGAGGGGTTGCTTTTGGATCTCGAACAGTCGCTTTTGTCTCACCCTGCAGCCCCGCGCATTCGATGGCGCCTTGGATACGAACAGCTGGACTTTGGCGAACTCGCCGGCCTCATAAAGGAAAAAATGCCATGCTTGCATCAAGCGGGTAGGGTGCTGTTTTCTTGAAAAAATGAGTGGGGAAGACGGGTGACATAAAATGGGTGTACGACCCATCGTATGGCACATCGCGGTCGGCCCGATTTCACGCGTCGTTCTCGGGTTCGAATTGTTAGCTACTACAATACGAGGGGTTTATATACAAAGGCTGTAGACTTCAGTTGAGTCAATGCGACTCGGAATGATTCCTAGGAATCACTTAATGAGCTTCCAGCTAGGAGATATAAAATACCGCGAGTTGAACCAAGTCTAATGACACTATTTATGTGTACATGCGTGTGTCATTCACGCAGACGAGTTCAATCCAATGATCCATGGTCGGGGCTGAATTGTTCAACGGCCTGAACTGCCTTGGTAACATCGGGTCGGCAATAAACAGCTGTATGCATTAGCAAACTGACGGCATGCTAGTGGCGATCTCCAAGAATGGAGCTCCGTGGCAAAAGGGTACTAGTTCAAAAGTCGTCGGCCAAATTAATGCAATATTGACTTCGCCACGGTATTCAATATTCCAGAGTACGGCGAGTGAAATATTTGGCTTGTCCGGGGGTCGGGATATGCTGAAATCCAGGCTCAAACGATTCCGAAAAAAAGTGCGCAGGGCTTCGCGGCTCAAGATTTCTTCTGAGCACCTCAAGGTCATTTACTGGGTCAAATTCTGCTGTTTTCGGCTGTCATGTGCCGCACAGTAGCTGTATTGGTCGGATTCACCTAGATTTTTGATACGATGCGCTTCATTTCATTCTGGAGGGCAGAAAATACCCGAATAATGAATGGGCCGCCTACATAAAATTTGTAGCTGATAGGGAGATTCATCCAATAGATTTCCCATTGCTGTCCTCGTCAATGAGCCTGGGGCTCTGAAGCTCTTCATTCTACAGGGAGGCGGTGCTGTGAGGACCGTATTCCGTCGGTCTAGGCCTCACAACGTGATTTGGTATGGAGACCTAATTTCTCGAGCTTGAGTGAGAGCTGATAGCCAACGCGATTCTAAGCAAAACTGTCTCTTTCCATTTCCTATTGCTGCCCGTGTCATTAAGTCTGGGGCTTTGAAGCTCTTCATTCTAAATTGAGGCGGCGCTGTGAGGACCATATTCCGTCGGTCTAGCACAGCCATCCGGATTTCGGGATCGGTCACAGTATTGGGGTCGCAAGTTCCCCCAATTATATTTATAGGGACCGGATGATCGCCTGCATCCATCCAGTTCACTGCAAGGAGAGTGACCCCGCTCGTATAATCAAGGGGGCGCCGGCATTCAAACCGGCGACCAAGGGCCGGTTAGTTAGTTGTTAGTTAGTCCGGCCGCCAGGCCCTCTACCGAAATGCCCATGTCGATTTGAATGTTAAAGTACAGTAGAGGACTTTGTCGCTTCCCCTCCGTACGATTTCCCGGCGCGATGCACCCACCCTCGTTGGTTTTGCCCCTGTCTGCTGGTTATGCCATGGGCATGCACTGCCCGCGTCACATCGCGTCGCATGAGCAGGGAGTGGGGATGGATTATGGAGATGTGGGGCAGCAGCGGCGGGAGGGGTACGAGAGTTGGGAGGAAGGTAGATTGGAAGCCAATGGTGGGGAGAGGTAGGAAGACGAGAAGGGTGATGACGTTAGCGTAGATAGCTGGGCGAGGATGCATCGGTGTGGGATATGTGGGCTGCGCCTTTTCTCTTGTCTCCTTCGTGATTTTGTTTTTCATTCCACACGCACATCTCCATCTACATTCGACTTTCTGTATGTAGCCCATCGCTTCGCTGTATTCCGCGTACTACTTGCTCTTCTCGATGTAGTAGCTAAGTACCCTGACACCCTGAATCCATGATGTGAGAATTGGTGCGCCCCGAGTCAGTGATTTGAGGGGAAGACTTCGACTTGCTAGAAAGAAAAGATCAAAAAAATCGGGAAAAGTGGTAGGCGCGATGTAAAGGAGGGCTCGAACGGTCCTGAAAAAAATCGGAAATGAAATTTTAGGGGTCAGAAATGGTAGGGAACTAAATCTCAACAGGAACGGTGAAGATTTGCACTCACGAGAAGATAAATTTTCTCCTGCTTTGCATAAAGTATAAGTGTTACACGAAACTTAAATTCGGAGTTGGTGGTGAGTGCAAGGCGAAGGGGCCATAGGATCCTTCTGAAAGAAATAGAAATGTATTTGCAGACGTCTCAAACAGTTGGCCACAAATTTGCAATGGATTGTACACCTAGAAAATGGTAGGGTTTAGGGAGGTAAACACTCAATTCTGAATTTTATAATCCAGCAAGCGTGTCATTGGAAAAGATTGCGTTGAAATCTATAAGGGACCAATGAATGTTACAAAATCTTGATGTAACAACAAAATGTACTAGGCATGAAACAAATGCCAGTGTTCATGGTACATTTCGACTGTAGTGGATTGAAAGCACAAGTGGGTAGTGCGGCGGGAGAATTGAAGTTGGAATGGGTGTTTGAAGTGTTGGACAGGAAAGCTATACCAGTTTATTGGAATCACGGCCTTTACTTGCTCTGTACAGTGATAGGCGTCCCGGATGCCCATTGTAGATGCATGGATTCTTTGACAACCGTGTGAGTTTTGTCCTCCGTGTGGTGATGGGCGTGGGGCGTCCGGGATGCCCATCAGGAGAGCAGAGAGGTATTGACAAGTGTGTGGGTTTTGTCCTCCCTCTAGTCATGGGCACCCGGGACGCCCATACGTCTGGCCCACAGAAATTTGGGAAATTAGCCAAACAACATCAAACGAAAATGAAGCAAACATGATTTTTTACGCCTCGAGCAAGGCCATGTGTAATGTTCGCTCAGGGACATTTTTTATCGGCCCAAATCTATGTTCTGCTTTTTGTACCCAGGTGTTCCTGCCTGAACCCGAGATTTTTTGGTCGAAATCTCATTATGTAATGTGATCAAAAAAAAAAAGCCGGCGCTTGGGAGACTGCAGATGTTCGTTGTGATTCCAACGCACCTACTCTCAAGGCAATCCGATCAAAATTGATCCCTGTCCCACGTTGCTTTTTCTTTTGTGCTTATTTCTCTTGAGAAACCTTGAGAAACCTTCCGCAAAGCTCTCGGACATATTCCCGAGCTTTTTTTGCACTTGCTCTGAGGGGGGTCGGGCAGGGTCAAAATCAACCTAACATTCAACCAGGACTCGGAGGAATTTCACCGGACCATAGGTTCATTTTCACACCGGGATTTTCCAACAGAAGCGCCGCAGATTGGTGCACCCACTAGAGTCTCACTTGAATTTTGAAATGACTATGCACCCCTCGGATTCTATAAATGACAATTTCATGTCAAATTTCCGGTTCTCACTCTCTGGGAAGTCATAATCGTCTCTCGTAGACAGACGTGTCAATAAAAGAGGGTCGTACCTCGCTTGTATTGTTGAAGAGGATGTGGTCTGATATGGTCGAGACGGCGGGAAACCACTCTTTGCTTCCGAGTTCGTTGCTTGCCCATTGCCGTGGCCCAGTGCCAGGTTGTATCCTCATGCTTGTGCCGAGTTCAATCCCGTGCGGATGCCGCGTGCCGCTGTGCCGTGTCGGCAGCTCCGGTGATGCATGACAGTGTGCGTGTGAAATGGAACGTCTTAGAATGTTCTAGCCTCCTCATTATATTATATAGAGAGATTTCATGCATGGCCATAACCAACACGCATGGTCATGCGTACTTATGCGTTGCCATGGATGAGCATGCATGGAACGATGTCTCAACCAACTTTGCACAATGATCTCAGCAGCGGCGGTTCAGAGACCCGCACTCGCAATATAAAATTTTGCATAATGGTCTGGACAGCAGGCATGTATACATGACGATCTTTGCTCGCGGGACGTCCAAAACAATAATTTGAATCCTGGATCGGATGTACGGGGCCGGTCACCAATTTAGTGGTACTGGACTGTTCGATGGTATTGATTTGAACACGAAAAATGCTTAAGCCATGTTAAGATGCAGCACGGGACAAATTCCCTCGGCATGCCCGGCAGAAAGCTTAAATTCGTCAAGGGGCACCCCCGCCCACCCAAATTACGGCCCAATGTAGACACTCCGACAATAGGGGCAGAAGAAAATGCAACGTCAAATGTCCCCTTGCGCTTGACCCTGAGTCACTGTCACCATCCGTGAAATGAAACCGAGCGGATATTGATTTGGTGCATGAAGTCGAAGCCAGGTGGATGTTCATATTGGGGGGTTGAGGCTTTAAGGATTGCAGACCAGAGAAAAGGGAGCACGGACTTGAAGCTACTTGAAAGACTGGAAGAGAGCAATTCCATGGCATACTGAGAGAACTGTACCACAAAACCTAGTGGACTTTCGCTATGAAACAGGTGGAACTCATTCAAAAACAGAATGAAATGGTTGGGTGAAAGCGGACATATAGTTAGTGAAATGATTCACCCATTCTTACGGTGAAATTCGCTTTCTGACCGCGAAATTCAGGCCGTTCAACAGTGAATTTTGGTCAATAAAGCCGTGAAAAATCCCGTGAAATTCACTAGCCGGCATTCAACAGTGTATATATATTCACATGCTCATTGCCTCTCATTCTAGCACAAAATAACTTGCAATGATTTAGGTTGAGCAGCCATCCACATCAGCCATTAGCCATCAGTTTGCGCAACGCAAAACAGCTGGCTCCAATGGCTGCAGCGCAAATAGTCTATTATTCATTTTGAAACCCGTGCTTCGAGAGCCTTGTATTTAATCCATTATTGTGTTTTCCATTCATTTTGAAATGTGTGCTTCATTGCAGTTACAGCTAATAACAGTACCGAGGGTGCGGCCAAAAAATTTCCCCTTTGGGACATTTTTCAAAGAATTACCCATAGCTCGGCCAATTCTCAACGGATTTGCTTGAAAATAGGCTACGTTTGCTAGGCTAATTCATGCGGAATTAGTGATAGAAATAAACTTGTAAAAAATATTGTATAGTAGATGGACTTGGATTTTGGGGGTTGAATGCCAGATCCATGACACAATGCTCTCACCTGCATCAACCCACACTCCACAACTCCACTTCACGATAAGGTGATCTCGAGAAACACGGCACAGTAACATGACTGATTCTATCCGCGGTTGAGTGCAGACCGAAATGTTGTGGATTTTAGCGAGGGTTTGTCTCCACACCTCCACCACTGTCACCACTGACGTATCCAGGTTGCCAGTTTATAGAGTAAAGACAGCAGCATTTTCCTGTACGCTCCCCACTTACCATTGGACGAATTAACCCGCTCTCTAATCTCATAACATGTCTTCCGCTGCCTCTCTCATTGCTCTTGTCGTCCTCGAGAATCTGCGGGTCATCCCGAAGACGAAGACGGTCGTTTTCGATAGTCAAATCTACCTTGGAAGTTCCGAGCCTGTCGTTATCGTCTCGCTCCGCTACTTCAACGGGAGCGATACTGCATTCCCGGATGTAGGCTACTATAGTGTCGTTACTCATGTTGCTGTATCTCCATCGCTAGGATTCTTCTTCGTTTAACCACTGCATTACAATCACTGTGGTTTCTCCCCGCTTCCTCCAAATGATCAAGGGATCAATATACAGAAACATTGACGGGTCTCACATGCTTTGATTTCCGGGGGCTCGATTTTCTTTTGGAGGATTTCGCCTTGCAGAAACGGCAGGAATAGGATGTCGCCTTGCAGAAATGGCAGGAATAATTACCCTGCATACCAATGTGGGAAGAAAACTCCCTGGTCCTCGTGGGAACAATGTATGTTACGCAGCCAAAAATTTACTTCATAAGGAAATCTGTTTTTGGGGAAGTCGTCTTCTCGGATTCCGCCTAAAACCAGAAACTATGTGTTTTCAGGACCCCTCTTCCCAAAGACATTGAGGATTTATTATTGTGTTAAGATTCCTCACGAGGTAGTTAGCTGGACAGTTGACCGAAAACATGAGCCTGCGAATGGGAGCTCAGCAGCGGCCGACTAAGGAGTGCAAAGGAGTGATCGGTGATCGAGTCACTTACGCTGCGTCCGGTTGGGACATTGTATCGCGCCGAATTCCTGGAAACCCGCAAGGTTTGGAGCCTTGAACGGCCACGGTTATCGCATCGGAGGTACAACACATTTGCTCCTTCACGGAACCGATCCATTGTGTTGTGGTGAATCAAGGCCACTGGTCCTCGCCAGTTTTCGTCCAGCTAGAATTCTTTGGGGGAGTCGTCGCTTCGTTTGACCGACTGACCGTTCTCTTCGTTCTCTGTTGTGTGGGTTAGTGGTCAACCGAACACCTCACTCACAGAGATCCGGAAGCCCAAAGGCTCCGAGCTCCTCTTCCCAAAGTCTTCTGTATTCCATTCGCATTCTAACGTCTTAGTCAGCTGGGCAAGTTGAGCTCAAAGTGAGCCTGCGAGCGAGAGCTCAACACAGGCTGACTAAGAGAGTGATAAGTAATGCTATGAGACCGGAGGCCGTCCACTCCGATCCAGATATATATGTAGTCTTTTCCAAGTACTCGAGTTGTCTTCGACACTATTGCTCCAGCTTTTTAAAGCCCACCCACCACCCGAGTCCTGGTGCTCGTTGATCACTAGGGTTAGTGGTCAACCGAACACCTCACTCACAGAGATCCGGAAGCCCAAAGGCTCCGAGCTCCTCTTCCCAAGACTTTTAATTCTATTTCTAAGAATCTATATGAAGTTTGATTAATCATTGCTGTCTCAATGCATAATCCGTTTCAAGCACTGATTTGTTTAAACAGTTTGGAGGCTTGCGGCGCAATGGTGGGGGCACTCGGTGGGAAAAACATCGATTTGTTCCAATCAAAATCTGGTTAAACCGGATTAAGATGTGTTCAACCACGTTTGAACAGAGCAGTGTTCATGGAGTACAGCAAAAAAGCCTCCACATGCTAGACTCGAACTCGAGATCTCCGTACTGCATGGCTTGTGTCCACAGGAGAGCTTAACCACTGAGCCAAACAACCACAAGGAAACTTCAGGTGCGATTATATACATCAAGAAGCTCCTGTTCGACTTCCTTTCTAGTTCAAGTTGTGGTCCCTAACAGGGCAAATTTTCTAAGAACAAGAGCACATCTCAAAAGTATTCACTCACCATATGTTGCTTTTCCAGCTCTCCATTTGCAGGGCACTCCCCATGATGGAGTACATCCAGTAACATGCAATTAAATCTACTCCATTAGGCGTGACAATGTTCCAGCTGGGGCGGAAAACTCTGTTCAGCTGAATAGATTCGGTTCATTTTTAATAGATCTGATTAATCCTCTTTTGTGTGTTGAACCAGGAGTTGTGTTTGAATTGGTATATACATTTGTCTCCACATTTAAATCATAGTTCAGCTTCTTACTTTACTTTCGTGTGTGTGTTGTGGTTTAAGAGCCAATGGTGAGTCATGGTATGGATCCTTGGAGGTTACAATGAGTTCAGTGGTTTGAATATGTGTCCTTAACGGGTAACTGAAGGCTGAGGTGGACCTCGACATATTTTTCACAAAAAGTATCACCCCTGTCTGCACTGTGGATTTTGAGTTCCATTGCTGGCTCAGTTGGTATTGCACTTCGCATTCCCATTTCGAAGTTTGGCCGGCCCGGGTTCGACCCTCGGAAGTGCCACCTTTTTGCAGTCTTTGGGCACCATTAGCTCCTCCGCTAGCCAGTAAACTGCGCTGCTCATTGTAACATCACGCACAGGGTGGAATTGGATAGGAACCCGTCGCCATGACTCTCGGTTTTGAAGTCCGATGCGAAATCGCCTCTCAACGGTGTGATTTGTACATCATTATTCCTCTCTAGCTTCGTTCAAGAATATGCCCTCGCTACGAGTAGCCTGTGAAGAAATAGGATTTCTTTTGGTGGAGCAGAAAGACACGTTGGAGGAGCAGATCAGCCCCTCGCCGCCGTCCTCGCTGCGCTCGCGCGTCCGGACACCTTTCCATGCGCTGGACCCATTTGTTCCAGACTTGAGCGGTGACCTGCACGAACAAATTTAAACGTCGGTGAATCGGGCTTCGGGTTCGGGAGAATACCGAATCCTCTTAAATACCTCACCGACTAACTCGACGAAAATTTCGTAGGACATTTCACTGAGCTGGCCTTGGTCTATAGAATATTTTATGAATTCAGAAGTGTGCTTTATGATGGCCATGGGAGGATTGACTCTTCTTTCCTTCCTTTGGAGCATGATCGTGTCAACTCTGGGAGTCATATTTGGGGTGAAATTTTGTAAGCTTCAAATCCGCCATAGAATCAATTTTGACAAAGTCAATCCAGACTCCTCAATCACCGGGCCACTAATTTATGCATTCGTTCTTGACGAATTCCTTCATCTTGCATTTTTGGTATTAATGGCGTCGTCCATATACATCAACGCCAAGGCCGTGTGGCGACGGAAAACAAAAGATATCAGAACGTTCGCCGTCCTCCTTGCAATTCACCTATTGTTTAGCCTCGGATTGGGAATGTTCTTCCTGGCGTTCCTGCTCAAAGTTGCCTTGAAAAGATCGGTAAAAGCCGCCGCCATCACATTGCTAACGATTATGTGGGGACTCGAAATAGGTGAGTGCGACACCTTAACAGTAGATATTGTGTTTACAGTAATCCAGGTGCATTGATCACAAACCTACGCCTGAACTCGATTATTCGGAGAGGGGCACGGAAAGCCTTCAAAAAACCGGGGGGAGATCCTCGGGACGACTACATGCTAGAATTTTCGACACCGTACCCAGGTTCCTACCCAGCCACGGTTTCGAGGTTCTTCAGAGAGAGTAGGGTAGATTACACTTGAATACAGAGAATGTGACTGACCGGGAAAATCGGACCAGGAGTGGCGTGACTGTGAAAAGTAACAGAAGTTGGGATGAACCTATGTAATTAGTAGATGTTAATTAACACTGAGAATAAGACCGAGATACCAAGGACGATGAGGGAGCGGAAGAGAAAATGAGTAATTCGATCACGTGCATGAATATTCGGAGATATCATAGAATTGACATGCGTCATGTGACTCTACCTTTCTCTTCCTCTTACCACCACCATCGACACACCTCAGATATCGAGTAATAAGATACGCTGGGTTAGACAACCCTTCTGATTGCGCGTTGCTCTTCTCTGGGTGGAGATATGGTCTGGATACAAGGAAGCTCAACAAAGGATCAGGAGCGAGAGTACTTCTGGTGCCACAAGCTGTTTCGGCGGCCGTATGCGACCGACATTTGAAATGCAGGCGACTTCAGCCTATCTGTCGACTCGCTTCTCCATTCTCGCGCGTTGGATCACAGAGTTAAAGGAATGAGATACAGCTCTGGGCTAGACAGCCTACCTGATTGCGCATTCCCTTTACTCTGTGTGGATATGTGACTGGAATGAGAATCAGCTGTCGCCTGATCAGAACCTGGACGACATTATGCTTGCATCAAGCTGTATCGGCGGCCATATTCGACCGACAATTGGAACGCAGGCGACTTCAGCCTATCTGTCGACGCCCTTCTCCGTTCTCACGCGTTGAATCGCCGAGTTAGAGGAATGAGATACAGCTCTGGGTTAGACAACTTACCTGATTGCGCGTTCCCTCTACTCTGTGTGGATATGTGACTTGAATGTGAATCAGCTGTCGTCTGATCAGAACCCGGACGATGTTATGCTCGCATCTCGACCATTCGACCGACAATTTAAAAGCGGGCGACTTCGGCTATCTGTCGACGCGCTACTCCTGTCTCGCACGTTGAATCACCGAGTTAGAGGAATGAGATACAGCTCTGGGTTTGACAACCTACCTGATTGCGCGTTTCCTCTACTCCGTGTGGATATGTGACTTGACCCTTGCCACGACTGCGGGCGTAGGTCATTGCTGGCCGGTTAGAGTCTCGTTTTAATGCGACTTTTTTTATTTATTTATCTTTTTTTTTTTTTTGCGCCGATAGGCGTAGTGGACAAACAAAGACCAACAGTGACTGATCCCACTGATCCCACCAAAGTTTCGATAGATGTTGGTAATATGGGGACAATTTGAGCACATGGAGGTTGAATCAATGTCAAAATGGGTATTTATATTTAATAAGCACCATCTTTCCATATTTTAGCCATGTTTTTGAGGTGAATGGACATATGGGACGAGGCAGGAAGCTACAGCTCCAAATGCCATGGCATTGATCCTCCTCTAACCAAACAAGTTTATCTAGAAGCAATAAGGAAGACACTATCATAGTTGCTTCCTGGTGCTATTAGCAAGGGCATGACAAGGTATCCTACCATTTGTGTGTTTGCAGCAAAGACCTTCCCTTCCATTACGATCCCGACAACGATCCTGACCTCGACAAATTGGAGCGAGAAGATTTCACGAAGGACGATGACAGACGAGGCAGCAGATATTATGACTGGACTGAATGAGCAATGCAGCGGAGGTACGAATCGTTTGAACAACCCTGTGGATTACTTGGCTGCACGTGCATAGATCGTAGTTCGAACTTGGCAAATTCAGTTCATCCTCATCTTACATGACGAGGTGGAAGCACAGCATCCTATAACCGCATACAATTCGGGATGGCTTGCCCTGCGTTGACGCAGCGCTCGGGGTTACAAAATCGTTTCGTTCTCCGACGTCACTATTCGAAACTTCGAGCGTCCATGCTCATGATGACCCTGGAAATGTGCTGGCTGACTCATGTCTGTCTTCTCATTTCATACGATTTTTCGCGGCGAATCCAGGCGCACCAGTTCTAGATTTATTTGAAACAGTCATTCGTCTGTCAACATCATTCCGGCCGTGATGCGTCCCGAATCCACTGGTGAACTGAAACCGCCGTACCCTCACTTCTGGCTCGAACGCAGGGGATTCCTATTCTTCAAGTTCTTCAAGCAATGTGTTTTACGAACCGTTCACAGCCTAGTCTCGATGTGCTATGAACCGTTCTTCAGTGAAGCTTTAAGCCTCCGAAGCACCGGCACCTAAGTATTCTCGGGCGCTCACGTCCCGACGTCTTCTTGGTCCTTCCATTCCTTGACACTTTCAACATCGCATTTTTCTGGGCAATTGCTGTCTCGCAAATGTCCCGTAATGAAATACCGACGTATTTCCGCATTGGGGATGTCAAACATCAGCGCCCACCACAATGGTTTCGTGTGGGCCAGCGCCCCGTTTTCTTCAACACCATCCGCCAATTCTAATCGAATAGGTTTGTGTCACCGATACCACCGTTCAAATGCACAACGTCCCTTTTTGTGCAGGAATTGAGCACGGTCGCCTGATGTCCATCGGCCAAGAAAACTTTAAAAGAACAGACAACGCACGTTCTTACGTTCTTCCTTTAATGCGGGGCAATTTCTCCTTTAGGCAACCTTGTTGAACTGCCATGTCAAACCACATTCTCGAAATTATTGAGACTCTCCGCCGGTGTTCGCAGGGACCTGGATGAAGGTCTGGGCACTCGTGAAAGCTATAAAAGCCACGCAGGAGACTCAGAAAAATTGTGCGTCCATCTCTACAGACTCAGACTCACACACACAGTACTGGTTATTCGAGACCGTCATGCTCTTCAACACTATCTTCTCTACCCTCATCGTCGCCGCCGCCAGCGTTGCGGCTACCGCGAACTTCAGTAGTGCGTCCGTCGCACTTGCAGGAGGTTTCACAGAGAAGAACTGTTATGGCGCGCCCATTCCCCCGTGGAAGGCTGGTCATCACCCGGGCTGGTACTACGGCAGCAGCACCGCGCCCCAGGGTATCAGCTGCGTCTTGGATACAGTAAGATTTCACTCAGCCAAATGCCAGCATGCACGACTCACTTGCTACCGATTATAGTTCTTCTGCGAGCTGCTGAGCTTGTTCCCCTCCGGATACCACTTCCCTACGCCTCTGCCCCCTCCTCCCAAGTTCACTGAAGTTTTCTACAACCTGGAATGCGCGTCTCAGGACGACAGCTACTTGACGTACGGTCTCGTTGACACCGTTGCTGGTAAGCCCTTTCGGTGGGAACTATTATTCATCGTCATTGATTCTGGCAATAGATTGCAAGGCCATGTGTGAATCTGTCTAAGGATGCATTTTTTTTAATAGTGAGATAAATTTTTTGAAAGAGAATATTAAAGCAAAACTCATGTGGATTTTTACCAGCTTATCACGATGCCAACGGAAAGGTACAGTGACTACTGCACAACCGTAATGAAGCACACGTTGTGGAATATTTGCTGAATTTTCTGGCTGTGCGCATATTTTACCTCTTCCCAGTGGAGAAGTGGAAGAAGGGTTCATTCTCTCCTCGATTCATAGTCTGGCTACGTGAATGCACCCTCCAACATGCGCACAGAAAATTTAACCCCCAGCGAACCATGTTGTAGAATATTTTTTGAATTTTGTGGCTGTGCACATATTTTATCCCTTCCCGGTGCAGAAGTAGAATGAGTGTTCATTTTCTGGTTGATTTATAGTCCGGCTGGGTGAATGCATCCTCTAACATGTGAACAGAAAATTTAACCCCCCGGCGAAGCACGTTGTGGAATATTTTTTGAATTTCTGGCTGTGCGCATATTTTATCCCTTCCCGGTCCAGAAGTAGAATGAGTGTTCATTTTCTGGTTGATTCATAGTCCAGCTAGATGAATGCATCCGCCAGCACGTGAACAGAAAATTTAACCCCCGGCGAACCACGTTATGGAATATTTTTTGAATTTTCTGGCTGTGCGCATATTTTATCCCTTCCCGGTGCAGAAGTGGAATGAGTGCTCATTTTCTGGTCAAATCATAGTCTGGCTAGGTGAAGGCACCCTCCAACGTGCACACAGAGCTTTTAACCCCCAGCGAACCACGTTGTGGAATAGACTCATAACCGGTCTGCCTACAAGGAGCAAAAAAACGAAGGTTAGCCAATTCCAACGAAATGTGGAATAGGTCTATTTTGCGAGTACTTTCAGGCTATGTTACCCATTTTGTGATCCGAGGTCAATCCAGAAAGTCGGTTTTTCAGAAAACACTCAGTTATTTTCTCCTGATGGATCCAATAAGACTTTATATGGTTCAAATGGTTGATAACATCCTGAAATCACTCAAAAATCATGCCACAATTTCATTTGAAGTGATTCGACCCATAAAAGATTTCGCTCGGAGGCATTATTGGCTTTTCCACACGGCGGTCAATGGATACCATTTTGAAACACGTGACTCTGGCAGCGGGGTGAACCGGACCCGAAGGTGCATCAATGAAGACGTTGCCTTCGGATTGATTTCAATTCCAGCACAATCCCAGAGCCATTTTCTTTCGTTCGGATGGATAGCCCTGATCATTCTGAACAATTCCCTGTCCTGCCTGAAATCACGATTTTCAGTCGAAATTTCCATTTTGGGACCACAAAGAAGGCTTGCAACTGCGGATTTTGAGTGCGATTAGAATGGGATATGTCTCAAGGTGATCCGATAAGAATTGCGGCCAGGGCGGCTGTTTTGCCCGAAACGTCCAAAAACGAAAAAAAAATCGTCCGCGCCCTGAGTTCTGAAAAGAGTTGTAATTACAAGGATGCATGCCATTCCGGGTACATTTGTTTCATTTCCTGCCTCTGTTTAAAATTCGCCTTATCCAATTGCGGGAGGCCAGGAACGGTCCACAACGACCATCCCTCCTTCGCTGTCTCTTCCACCTCGCTTCAACATCAAGCCTTGTTGACCTGCCATGTTCTAGCCCCTGGCATCCTGCCCCAGTGTCTTCCGACACCAACTGGCCCGGTTGCCATTTAGTTTTCGTTTATGGTCGGGCGTAAATTAAACGGAAAGGGTCAGAAAACCAGCGACGAGCTTACTCTCATATACAGGCTGGAATCGAGTGTGATTGAGACAAGGCGGCGGGCGCGTTACTGGTGGCCGAAATAAGTGTTGGCGGGTTCATAGCATCAGTAATTTGAATTTTTTGAGATAATGAGACCGCCTTTTGATGTAAACCAAAGTATGACTGGGACGGTAATGACCCCTGTCATCCAACTTTCAGGACCTTACGATATGGCTTCCCCATCTGAAGGACAATCTCCTTGTCAATAAATCTCACAATGAGTGGTCATTCAAAGTGATACGCCAAGACTTATTTCGGCCACGAGCATTGTCTTCTGTTTAACATGTTGGAAATGACCGGCGCTTGCCGCCGCTACCGATCAACTCTGGCTGCAGAAATTGGAGTTTATTCTCTCCCAGGTACAGTGTCTCGCGCTTTAGGACGTCAATAATCATTTGACGTGCTTGATGTGCTCCTCGAGAGAATTCGAGTAGATGATAATATCATATAGGTACACATCCATAAAGCAGCCAATGAAGTCCGAAAACGAGTAAAATCCATTAGAGACTGATATGTAGCAGGTGCGTTACAATCACTCTGCTGTACTACCAAGCTGACCATGTTTCCGTCCGGTGTTGTCACCGCGGAACGAGGAACGTGTTCAGGGATTATCCTGATCTGTTCATAGGCATCTTGGCCGTCAATCAATGACCGATACTTGCAACGTGCAACACGGTGCATATTCCTTCCATATCCGAGTGGGGGTGACATCTTGCGAGTATTTTTATTCCGTGCTTGCAGATCCACTACGACTCTCAATCTCGGTGGATTTGTCTTTACTCTTGGGATCAAGAGCATCAGGACAGTATTTCCCGAGTTGGTAATTTCCCAGCGACCTGTACTCAAATAATCTCGCCGTTTCTCATCCCACTGAGACCGTAACGCTTCAGGGCAGCGGGATGGCCTCCAAGGCAACACCAAGGACTCGTCTATCAACGGAATGGTATGATTTATTTGCCTAGTAGCAGTGACTGCCGAGTCGCCGACAGTGCCGAGATGCCACCCAACAGTAAAACCTAACTTCCCGAATCGGGATAAGCACCTCGAAACTCCCGAAATTCATTGTCAAGTCGACTCTCAAGCGCTCATCTGCTCGTCAAATGCGTAAAAAAAATCTGATTCTTACAGACACATAAAAACATAATTCAGGAGTCGAGACGAGATGATACGTAGCTATGCTTTCAACTTTTCGAGAAGAGACGGGACGGGACGGGACGAGGACGGATGAGGAGAGTGA
>JARKIC010000676.1:0-214020 GCA_029378375.1 Mycena olivaceomarginata | reverse complement strand
CAAAATATTTCCGATCACATACAACGCTTGGATCCGACACCTAGGTATGATTTTCGTGAGGGTTTGCGAGATAGGCTTCTTCCGAGTTCGTACCAGCATACGTGCTATAGCACAACACGCCTTATGAGTAGCCGAGCGAAGATTCGACACACTGAAATCCTTACTAGAGGAAAACCCCCAACTAAAATCCCAGACAAGGTTATGAGGGAGGGGATCGTCGATAATTCGACAAACTCACGGCCTCCGCAAAGCATTCGACGAGCCAATGGATGCTGGTGTGGCGGTGCCGCTCAAAGGCAGCAAACGCGCGCGGGCGCCGTCCTCGGATATCGCTCAGATGGACGAGGTTAGACATGGGCGGAGACAGAAGATAGTGTGCCTTGGTGACCCGCCCATATTTGTACCAAAGCCCTGCGATAGGTACATCGTGGGACGCCGCAACCGCACCCGCGGGAACAGAACCGGGAGCAGTGTCTCTTGACTTCAAGTCGGGTTATCGAGGACTTTGGATGGTGAATACGCTTCGGCACGCCATGGCCTACGATGTACCAAGTAAGTCGCCTTATCCCTGATAATCAGGGAACGAAAATCGGTAGAATCAAGCAAGGCGGATACCCGGAGATGAAAATAGCAGCGGTCATGAGACCAGACTTGAACAAAGGCTCCCGGTACTGCTACTCCGTGCCCACAACTGCCCCACATCTGCAGCCGAGACCGACTCGCTTTTAGTGCTGCAACAGGGAGCAATGCCTATCACCGACCTATTTGGCGTACAATTCCCTGTGCTGACTTTTCAGTTTGAGAAACATGCCACGGATAAAATGCGATTGGCGTCCGCGGTAGTATCGCGCCGGTGGACGACACCTTCTTAGTAAATAGCGGAAGGAATTTAGACTCAGGAAAATCGTCCACGTTGCAGCAGATTGCAGCCGCTTCATCAATGGACGAATTCACCCAGGAGCCACGACGATTGCTGCCGTTCAGCCCAACCCTGACATCGTACGACAGAGGGACAAAGGCAAGAAAAGGGGGAAAAACAAGGAAAAAGTGGGAAGAAAAGCATCAAATCGTGACTGATGAGTGACTCATCCGGTTCCTACACCGACGCGCAGAGGGAGAAAGACAAGGGGGAAAAACAAGGAAGAAATGGGAAGAAAAGCATCAAATCGACTGATGATTGACTCGTCCGGTTCCTACCGGTCCGATCAAGTTCAACTCCGACAACTCCAACTTACTTTCAAGTTTCAATCAAGGTCGTGAAAAATGGTCCGTCCAATCGCTCGAGCTCTCAAGCCTTGCAAATTCGGCCAAGTCCCTTGAAAAGACATTACCCTACCTGAGAGCTCGGTTCCCAGGAAGGCCGAAACTCGCGTCCGGGTTCCCGAAAACGAACCTGAACGTGCGTTCAGGCTCGAGCTCCAGCGTTTGAACGTTGATCACTAGTCGGGCCTGTTTTGGTGATCATCAGGCAGTCTGTCAAGGAAAAAACCTTCGCATCTTGGCACGTCGTACGAATATAGATGTTCCCGAGGCGAAGAGACTCCTCCTTGCACACCACAGAGCACCTGAACAAGAAGGCGAACTGAATATCCGTGCCGCGTCGATATCTGTTCCAAATCGTATTTAATCGTAGATGTTAAACTCGTAAATTTCTAATTTTGGACAGACCGGGACTGCGGCCAAAAATTCTGGTAGATGGCCTATTCCGACCAAGAGAGAAGCAGACCACGCTAAGATACGCGGTAATTATTCTTGGACGTGCCGAGTGACCTAACTGCTCCTAACTGCCACAAAAACGTCCTCGACATCATTTTATACGAACCGACGGGCCGCGGAACATCCTTAGAACATAGAACAATAGAACAGACAACCCCGGCACATTCCGAATTGGCCCCCGTCGGTATAATTTATCCTGGGTCTTGTCACAATAACCAGGGTCACCGGGTCTGAATGGCCAAAAAAAAAAAGCACAGGCCACTCCGAGATCTATTTTCACTGAGTACGTCTGAATACACATTACAAAACGTCCGACTGGGGTATACAACGACATTAACACTAATTAAAGAAGCGGTGAGGGAATTGAATTGTACTGATACAAAAGTCTAAGATGCTGGAAAGTTAGGAGGCATAACGTATTGATTAATCGAACAAAAGCAATATCCTGGCGTCGGTTACGATACCTGGGGATATCCGGCTTAGTCGTGGAAGAAGCGAAACGAAGAAGGTACTCACATAGTCCGACAGATCGGCGGGGAAGTAGAGGAAGGAGGAGTCGGTGTTGTGGTTGGGATATCTTTGCATCGGGGGGTGACCCTGGACATTGAGGGGCGAGGCGCTCCATGATGCATCTTGGTATGTGGAGTATCGGGTGTCTGACAGCGCGGTGGGCGCATTGTAGGATGGCACACCCTTCGAAGGCACGTCGAGGAGGGCACCATACGATCCAGGGTGCGACGAGGAAAGATTTGTGAATTGCTTAGGGTAGCTGAATTTATACGTCGCCGAGAAGAGGATAGACGAGCCCTCATTTTTGATGACTTCTTGGAAAATCGTGAACCGAGTGGGATCTGAATGAAGATGAGTTTAGAAAGCGCAGTTCTGAAGGCGTCGTACGTACCTGGGCTATCCACTATTACTTTCCAATATTTTGGGATCAGTTGGGCACTGTACACAAAGCCTGACGGGTGAGGAGCCTGATCCCTCAGAAGCACCAGCGGGACTGTTTCGGCATGGAGGATGATCTCTTCGGAATACACCGTGAACCGCGAGTGTGCGACAACCGTCGAGGGCGCGGTAAAGGACACAGTAGGGTTAATTGATTCGAGGCGTCGTGGATGATCCGAAGCGTGGATAACATATCCAGCATCCGACCACAGCGAGGACGGCGCTCCGCTATTCGTCTTATCATGCGATCCCTTGGGAAGGATGTCGATGTATATGACAGTACTGCGGGAGGATGATGTACTGGGAAAGAATGCTTCCCCGAGAGGCGAGGTGGGAGAGCTGAGGGCACTATCGGTGGACGCAGAGGACGGAGGACCAGGCTTTCGGAAAGGACATAGGAGGTTTATCACTGGGAGATAGACGAAGGTCAGATCGTGGTCGCGCAGAAATTCAACGACAACGTACGATGTGTTCCTCCACAAGACTCCCTGAGTTGCTGCAGACGACTGCCAACCTGTTTGGGGGAACGTCGCTTCCCGGTCTTGTCGAAGATATAGTCTGAGATGAAGCGATTTCGACGCGGGAAGCGACCTAGCATCCGGGTCTCCCGAGAATCGTCGGGCTGATATTTCTCCAAACCTATATGAAGTTGCGGTTAGTGGGACTGTAGATGGAGATCAAATTAAATCAGTTACCTTCGAGCAACGCAGCCTCGAGGTCCAGTGGCCAAACAGTCTCACCCCCACGCGAAGTTTTCCACGTCTTGCGTACTCTCAGGACGGATTTCAACACCTCCTTGGTGGCCTGGCTCTGCGTTGGGGGTGTCGGCCATGAACCTTCGCTCAAGGGTGAGGGAGGAAGATCGGAGGAAGATGTCGAAGGCGTCGGGCAACCGGCTGAGGAGCCAGAGGTCGATGGCGTGTTATCGCGTTCGTTATAGTACATCGCGAAAGGCAGAAAAAGTTGAGTTCAGACGTCAATCGGGTATAGCGGCTTTATAGAGCTGGGGTATGCAAAGACAGACCAGATCTCCGTGCGGAGATGTTCCAATATTAGACTCGGCGTTTCGGCGAGGTTGGGATCCGTAAGAGTGCAGCGCTTGTCAGTGCTGCCATCGCATCGCGAACAAAGAAGGGGTCGGGACGATGGCGCAAACTTTCCCCTGCAGCACAGCAACAAGGGTAAACGTGGCTATGAGTACCGCGGGAGCTCCTTGCCAATAACAGCATCCAGACTCCAGAGATCTGGCGGCCCCGTCAAGAATTTGCGACCCTGTCGAGAAATTTTCGTTACGCAATCAAAAGCAATGTAACCGATTTTGGCGTATTGTGAATCCCGTTGTGGTACAATGTCAAAGAGCTTTGCCGACCAAGAGGGTTCAGACCGCGGGAATAGATACCGCAACTGAACTTCGCCGGTTTCCTGATTGGGCACAAGGTGCACTGGAAGCGCTGATCCGTCGCCACTGCAGTGTCGGCAACGGTTCATGTGGCCCGATAATGACGCTACTTTCATTAAGCAGAAGCGCAGACTGACTTCTTTCGAATCACATTGGTCAAGCGTTGGTTCCGCCGTAGGATCGTGTGAGGCCGGGAGGGAACCAGAATCAAGTAGCTTTGAGTTGCCAGAGCGTGCAAGCCGAGCATGCCGTGGCGAGACACTGATTGAAGCCGAGAATATGCTTCAATCCGTCGCGGAGGTACTTCCTGCCCGTCGAAATATCCGCAACTTGCATAAGCAGAAGGAACAATCAGGATTGGGATACACAAGGTAAGACTGATGGAACAATCAACAATGCGCGCAAAGAAATAGGCTTTGACAGCCTCTGCACACTACGACTCCTCCGATCGCGGAAGTATGTTGAGCGCCGCTTTTGGTTCCCTTCTTGTTGATAGCCATGTGGGGAGGACAGACACAGCGAGAAACACGGAGACAGAGAATGTTATATTTGGCAGTTGGCGCGGGAATGAACTGACTTGAATTCCGGAGAATATTTGTACCGAGGCTTGGTTGGAGTTTTAGGGTTGAACGGTGCATAGAGGTTCAATCGTGCTGCCAAGTACAACGCCATAGAATCCAGGGAAAAACAAGGACACGAGTGGAGTTCTCTCTTGAGGACGGCTGTCGTTTGATAAAAATGCTCTAGTTCAGTCGATTCTGAAGCGACCTGGAATATCGTCCGTTGGAATAGTTGCTGTCGTTTTCGATGAAAGACTTTCCAGAGAATGGAGAGAAGAGCTCCCTGGGATCATGCTGGAATGGTTCAAGGACGACACCTATCGGGTATGGAAGCTACTGCCATTACGCGCGGAGTCGAACCTGTCGGTGAAATCCTTGGGAGGGATTACGAGAAATCAAGCGCCGAGAGTCATGGCGGTGAAAGGCTCTTCGTAGTTTAGGGTTCCTGGGAAAACGGAATCTGGGGGCTGGTTTCATTGAGTCGGGGTACAGGCCGTATGCTGGTTGGTTCTATTTGAGACAACTCCAGGTTTGGCAAGCAGATCCCTGTTGACACACGTCAGAGAGTCCTAATCGTGATAAAGTTGATGAGGCAAGAATCGAAGCTACCCAGTCGGATTTGAGCATCTCTGGCGACAAAAAATGTGGGGGGTTTGAAATGAGCTTATTGATTTTATGACACGCTTTCGACGATACAGAAAAAACTGGTCTGGCTCGGGGGAGGTTTCCTCAACGAAAGAGCCAGGATTGGATCATGAGTGAAAGCGTCAAAGGAAGCCTGGTCACGTCACATCACGCTGTCATCTTTACTTGATCAGTGGTTGATCCGATTCGCTGAGTTCAAACCCGGGTAAAGCGGAACAGTGGAACTAGGAGATTATTCGAAAGAAGAGACTCGCCGAATTTGCGGTGGAGTGCGGTTCTACTTCTCTGCACCATTTGATTGACTGCAATTAGTGTGCCGATGTATTGTTCGACGCAAGTTGGACGCGTCCGTCAGACGTTGACCCATTCGTGTTTATTACATCTGGATTCTGCCTTCGGCATATCTAACAGGCGCGCACATAGAAGAAATCTTCATTCCGAGTCCACGCTGTCCTCGGAGTGTCCAACCTCGTCCGGCATTGACAGACAATCGTTCTCGGCAGCCGTTTTATGTTCTATTTCAACGGGCGCACCACTTCCTCCATCCAGCTCTGGATGTGGATCTCGCAACTAAAGTTCCCCGGAGGATGCGGGGGCCAGACTCAAGTGTTTGTATTGCAAAAGCAACCTGAATACAGTCTATGGGAAGTATGGCATTTGGAAATCAAATGGAAATGCACCAGGACACGTGAACAACAGGCGAGAAAGTAGTGAAAACTGCCGCGGAACCGAGACAGATATCATTTGTCAAAATCATCGCGATCGGGTAGCAAAATTTGAAGCAGAAAAGCCGGATGGCGATGTATCGTCTGTGCGACCGCACAGAGCGAAGTATCTGGCAGCAATACAAGCCGTGCCAGAATATCCCCCTTACTTTGAAAGGCGTTGCGGTCGATGTAACGGACAGGAAACGAGCGCACGAGTTTGCATCGGTAGGGATAAAGCAGTCTCTCCCTCCCTCGGAAAGGTGGAGAACCGCGTCATCCTTGATCTGAACCGATTGTTGTACGACGCTCGGGACGACTGCGTTTCTCTGGAGAGCACGCCGGCAGTGGTCGTAAGTATGACAACTGGATGTACTTTATGTATTTGATCCAGACGCAACGTGTTCATTGCCGTTGGATTTTTGAGAGCGGCAAGGACCCGGAAGTGGATAGCTGGGAAGGAGGAGGTGGTGAAACCGAGGTGATAATGAGATTCCTGTATGGCCAGGAGACGGTTACAGACGGCGGACGAGGGTCATAACGGAGGTATTATTAGGCGAGCGGCCACAAATGCCTAGCCAACATATTCTTGGCGCTAGACGACAATCCTAGACGCGCAAGGAGCACTTGAAGCTGGCGGACACACGGTAATGGGGTCCAGAGATGCGGCGAAGAACGGTGCTACTGGGGAGAATGGGAGTGCGAGCCAAGCACTGGTTGTAGCTCAATGGCGGGTATGCGATGGTGACAGATGCCCGAACATGCGGGAGGAGCATCGGAAAGTCATCTTCTAGGCGGCGATTGCCCTGGGAATGGCATCGGGGAAGGTAAGCCCGGATATGACTGGAAATCGCGCGTCTTCGATGGGCGGCGGAAATCCAAAGGTGTAGCGGGTAGTCGAGTGCTCGGTGGACGCAATGTACCGGTATGGTGTCATCACCGCGCTGGGGAGAGTTGATTTAGGGTCGGACAGAAGAAGGGAGGCAAAAAGGGAGATGCACTCTTTCGGCAGACTTTGCAAGTATTCTGACAGGAAAGACGATTTGGGGGCGAAGCTGTAGTGCACAGGTTCTCTGGATGGAGGGAAAGAGCGAGATTAGTTCGACATAACTCCGTGCAATTCAGAGGCGTACGGATGAACGAAAGGTTGGTAGTATTCTTGAGAGTAGGTCGTAGCACTGCCATGGAGTTCAGAGGGGGCTGTCGATTAGGAAAGAAATGGACGTACAATGTCCCCGACTGTTGTGGGTGGAAGCTTCGATTTTGAGCCGTCTGAGACGCAGAAAATGGGGCACCGAAACTGGGAAACGAGAATTTTAGAACAAGAAACACCGGGCGAAAGAAAGCACCAGACAATTGGATAGGTGGTTTGGACTGACGTTCTTGGTGTTCATGAGTAGGGGCCCTGCCGAATTCAAGACCAAGATTGAGCAAGCCATGGGGCCGTAGAAAATACAGGTACGCACAGCGGTGAGGTTTTAGGGAGTCGGTCTCTCGTGATTGCAGGTGGTGGAGCCGGAGCCGGAGCCGTCGTGCGTGAGTTGCGCGATATCAAGGACGGGCTGCACATTGCCCTTTAATGGACCGGTTTCAAAGATAAATTCGACTAGAGCGTACCTTGGCGCAAGAGACCGTGCAGCCCGTGGATAATATCTCTCGGTCACATACTCCTGGGAGTCATCCTCGAATAAATCGCCCGATTCGGAGAGAACTTCATCTTCGTCGAGATACAAGTAGCCAACCGAAGGATCAGATGTGTCCTCGATTCTAATGAATCGCTTGCAGAAGAGCGTGATAACCACTGAGGTGAGAAAGAATACGAGGAAACGCTTCGTGGTCGCCAAGCCGCGGAGGAGATTCAGAACGGCAGACGTCGCATGTTCCAGTCCTATGAGTCCCGCCGTGAGGACGGCAATAGTTATGAGAGTGCGAGTTGAGACAACGGAAGTCATGGTAAGTGGTAAGACGACGAGATGGTAGCGACCACACTTTATAGTTGTTCTCCCGTGAGGGCCCAAGCGTACAAAGCAGCCGAGTCATCAAAGAGACAAAGACGCGAGAAGGCCAAAGCGAACAAAAAAACGGTTGCCACGTCGAAAAACAAAGATTCGCAGGTTGGTTGGTTGCGCAGGTGAGCATGGCTAGCTCCTGGTATCCATAGAAGCTTAACACTTTGTTCCCGCACCCAGCACAGACACAAAGATGAAGACAAAAGAGAAAGCGTAGTGCACAGATGTGATCATTTTTGGGTGATGCCAACATTCTCGGGTGCAGTTGACAAGTTCCAGCTGAACAAGCTCTGAACTCGAATTGGGGACGTTGGATTGCAGCCTTCTTGGCTAGTCCCGAAGAGCCTGTTTGAACTAGAGTCGCACGGAATTTCATTTCGACATACCCAAGTAACCCTCTGCTTGGCAATTTTTATGCAGACGAAACACTGACAGATGAATGGTCAATAAATCGTTGAGTCATTGATGTGGTTCCTGTTCGGTCTTTAACGAATGGTTTCGCCGAAGTAGAAATGATGACACAGAGTCACCATTTGTGCCCTAGAGCATCAGTTTTACATCCCTGTACCTCGAGCTGAGTGTCCGGTCACCAACTCTGACATCGACAGACAGTCATATCGGCACTAAAAGAACAAGTCAGCCAAAGTGGTGGGAATTTCGTTCAAACGATGCATATTCTGTTCGGCAGCACGACCCCAAACTAAAATTGGGCCATCTTGAGAGATTGTGAGGATAAGACTCTGGATAAATTTGAGGTCCCTCCTGTTTTCTCCGTGGTTCCAGGAATTTGGACGAACTGGTGTCGGTCCGATTCATAGGTCAGACGGTCATAATTCGCCGAGCGTAACCATCTGCGTCCTGGGGCGGTGAGGTGGCTTTACTATACAAGACAATTGCGGAGATCGGCGTTGAATTGTTTTCGAGAAAGCTGATCTTCTGCGATGTGATCCTTCTTCGTCATCGACTCCGCGAAGAATGGAGAAGAACCTTCAAGTGGCGGATCTTCCGCGAAGTTTGACATCTTCCAGTTAGGGGCGGTTGTAATTGTCTGTTTTTGCCCAGCGCGATTAACGCCTTTCGCGCCTAGCGCCACTGCGGCCACACTTCCGACTTCCAAGGCGGCGTTGCGTAGGCCGTCTCGTCCAGTTAGTCTCTCGAGAATTGGCAGGCCGCATATTCCCCATAGACCAGATATGCTCGGATCAACGACCGTCGGGGTAAGTATGTGACAACAAGAATGAACTGGCTGAAAGGAGGTGCGGCGGATGCCGCGAACTCACGAGTTGTTGGATGTCAAGTCATTTTACGAGTAGAATATGAACTGGGTAGGTTCAGAGGACGTGGACGGGAAAAAAATGCCTACTTTCCCAAACAAAAGAAACAATAAAACAGAAAAAAGTCCCTCCTCTGCGCCGAAGGGATCTAGCATCGACGGAGCAGGAATGATTAATCTCGCAGCCGACCCCACGCCAGCAAAAGAACGTGGTTGCCTTCATGAAGTCAACGATGCAAAAAGACAGTTCGCGTACACGATAGGCGAGCCGTGACTCACCTACTGGACAAGCTTCCATGAGCATGTTAGGTCAAGTTCGCGGGAGATTAATTTAATGGAGCTAGCGTGTGATGGAGCTTAGCGTAATCGACTCTCAGAGCGGAGCGCTCGATTACGCAGGAAAGGTTTGTCCGAGGAGCATGAAAAACTGAGATTGAATCTCAGGTGTCAGAGAATTTCGAGGCTGCTATATACTCAGATCTGTGAAATACATGGTGTGCGCTCCGTTCGATACCGACCCAGGTTTGGACGGTTTGGACGGTTGGCACTGAGTAGATGGATACCCATGCACGGCAGACCAACGCTCCGAGTCGGATGGAGCAGAACCTGTAGTTAAATAGGGTTCAAGATCGATACCTCGCGAGCTGCGCGGGGGTGGGTTGATGAACTGGTGAATGAAGAACGGAAGGTCCAGTCAAGGTCCCGTGGCTAAGGAGATTCAAAAAACACCTGGCACGTGTTCAAACGCGCCAAAGCCCAACAACCAACCACAGACAAATATCAATTACGATATTTCTGAAAGTCCTCCAACGTAGAAAAGCGAAGATTACTATGGCCGTGCCTGGGAGATTGGAAAGTCCTGTGGTTGATTGGTGTTTGTTTTTTGTTCCACAATGAGTGATTGCCTGAGCAATTTCTTGCGACGAGCCTAGGATATCGATAGATCACTTAAAAAAACACCTGGAGCGCACTGATAGTCAGCAGTCATTGAATTTTCCTGCAAATCTGGTCGCTTTGCATCGGTTGCTCGACGCCTCGGGCTCGGTTCAACTTCCATCCATTTCTCTCTGTCAGATCGTACCCGAGTTGGAACTCATCTATTGCATTTCTGTCTTCAGCCTCTCGTTTTACGCACTCCCCTTTCCCCGGGCCGTACTCCTTAAAATAAATCTCGCAGTTTCCCCTAACTCCTCAGGCAATTTTCGGGCTGAATGAGAGTTCCAATCGTGATCCCTTGATTTGAATTATCAATGCAACGACCGCAATTGTTACCCCGAGATATTCGGAAGCGTGCGGAAACCGGAATGAAACGAGCACCCAATTGCGAAATCCAACTGGGCGAGGACACAGTTTCGCTCACCGATTGTGCAATTGCGCACATACAGCACAAGCTTGGCGTAGCTCCCTCACCAAGATCGAGTATGTACCATGTGTTTTGCATAGAAAAAAGGCTTAGCGGTGTGGCGAGCTGCGACGCCGAGGTACTTTTGCTGTTTCCGCCCGTGTTCGCCCCAGTTAGGTCCGTTCTCCGTTTTCCGGCTGCGAGCCTGTGAGGTAGGTAGGTAAGGTATATTCCGGCGCGGGTCCCGTTAAGGAAACAACCGGGGCCCCGTACTACATACATCACGTCTTCTAATGTATTGCTACGGATACTCGTCATCTTCAGCCACTTGATTAACCTGAGCAACCAATTGTCCCCAGGGTCGTATGACATCCAAAGTCGAGTACGAGAAAGAAAGCAAGTATCATTCCATCGCCTGGTATAAATACTCGGCAGGTTTGAAGATCTCGCAAGTCGCATATACCGCGAACACTTCAAAGTGTACTTCGCAAGCCTCTGAGTCAAGTCAAAATCATGACAGTGCACTAGTGCGAGGCAGGAGCTCTCGTCGAGTGAGGTCCAGACGCGAGGGAGATCTGGGGTCAGTACATAGACATCTTGCAGAAAATCCTGCGCAACGCGGACCAGATTGAGTTCGGCCATGCATCCAGTAACGCGTGGCTCTCGCTCTCCACTGCAATCCGACAGAACCGGCAACGCCTCCAACAGCGGAGGTGTGCGCTCCCGATAGCGCTCCTTGTAGCGCAGGACCTCCACACCGAGCCTGTGCGCCGAGAGATACAGTCGAGTCAGCGCTTTACGATGGTGCTGGTACTGGACCCGAAAGGTATTGTCGTAATTTGACTGGCATTTGTACGTAAGTCGCCATCTTCATTGCGTTCTAGTCGCCCTTGGATCAGCGGGAGGCGCGAGAGTACTTGACTTGTCAGTGTTGCTAGCCAGTTCTCGTAGCCTTTTCTTGAGCGCCTTGCCAACGGTCTCGACGGTGTCGACAGTCAGCTGATCTTGGCAGTTCTACCGGTACCGGCATTGACTGGAGGACAAATCGCAGGTCCGATATCCAACACGGAAATTCCCGCTGTGGCTAAAAGCCATGAGTCCAAATAAGCGGCATTGGCGAGATGATTCGGTTAGGGCAGTGCGAGGAGGTATATGAGATAGCCCAAAGCCAAGATGGGACGGCGGTAGGACAGGGGAGTGATACCGGTTTCCGTGAATAAAACGGATAGAATGGAGGGCTGTGGACCCACCAAGGAGACGACGAATGAACTCATGCTGGACATCCGTATAGTTCCTTCAAGGTGCGCAGGGACGACGTCGAGGGAGACCTCGCATCCAAATGTCAGGTGCGGGTCGATCCGTGCCATGTAGAGCTGAAATGCCTTCCGCCGGGGCAAACAGCCACATCATGGATTTAACAGCGAACATTCAGTGTTAGCCACCACCCTAGCCTTTGACGCTTTTTTGGCCATAGTGGGCCGCAAAAATATCGCGGTCCACAGAGGTGAAGATTAAACCCACGAATTTATAACTCTGACGAGCGTGATTGAGCAGTCGCCCACCATTATCACAGGGATCGACCGAGGAAGTGCACCGAAAATCATCCACTCCGTTTTCATGATGCTGATGACCATGAAATTAATCCTGCAACCATCCGAAGAATTGATTCAGCTTCCGTTGTAGGCCCGCCGCAGTAGTGGAAAAAAGTACGACGTCGTTGGCCTGTTCCAGATGAGAAACAGGACGGCCGTTCAGTTTATGTCGTCGTCGGTCAAAACTCGAAGACATCTGCGAGGTCCGCGAAGTATATGTTCCACAAGATAGGCGATGCCGTGTCTCCAGTGAGCACACCGATTAAGGATTTGAAGTCCTCGGTGAGATCTGATCCTTGTCTGACGACATATGACATTCGCGCATAAAGCATTCGAAGCCAGTCAAACAAAGGGCCACGGACACCGGCTGCGAAAAGTTTCAGCCATAGGGTAGGAAGGTCGGTGGATGGGAAGGCATTTTTGAGGTCTACGAAGGCGACGTAGAGGGTTTTCCCCTCAGCGCGTGCCCTGTCAATCGCACATCGGAGGATAAAGCTGTTGTTATGGGTTCGATACTTCTCGCGAAAGCCATTCTGTGAGTCTGGCAGGAAGTTCCGCTTCTCAGCCCATGCTCGAATGCGCATATCAATGAGCAGGGTGAGGCACTTGAGCAAGCAGCATTCTAGACCAACCAGCCTATAACTGTCCGGATCGTCGCTTGCTTTCCCCATTTTCAGTATTCCGACCAGGATAGTAATCAACCAATTGCGTGAGCGGTGTTTTTCGAGGTGCAATAGTTGAACAGCTTGAGAAGGGCATCGTTGGGGAATTGACGAAATTTTCTCGTACGACACCCGGTCAATCCCATGAGCGCTCTTGGTGCTGCGGCTACGAAGCTTTTTCTTTTGCTCCACATCGTTTAATACGAAGGGCGCCGAGAAGAACCGCTCAAAACTTTGATCCAGGGTACGGTCGGGGATGGAGGCGGACATAAGGTCGTGGAGGCGTTTAAGGTCGGCATCGAAGTGATCTGGCATGACGGCAGGAGGGTTCAGCCGAACTCGAAAGACATCCCGCAGTTGTTCTACTGTGACTCGAGTGTCTCTTGGCTTGTGTCTGTGAACCCGCGTATAATCTGCCACCATTCGCGTATCGTTTCTGCTTTCAGCAATTTGCTCAAGTGTCTCGCTGGATTTTCCTGACTTTGCGCGACTACGATGTGAATCAGGGTCGTCCCCTATCGCGAGCTGCTCTGCTGTAATTTCGATGATATTTCTCGGCTTGGGCGCGTCCTCTGCCGGCAAGCTGGTAACCACTTTTCGGGTTGTCCAGTCGTCACAGGAGGAAGCGAGGGTCACCCGCGTCTGAGACTGGAGGGCAGTACACCAACGGGATAGCCGAATTTTGCAGCAGACTGAGCCAGCATGAATGGTCAATGAGACATCCCAGACGAAGCAGTTGTGGGCACAAGGCATCGGG
This sequence comes from Mycena olivaceomarginata, assembly GCA_029378375.1. Classification (NCBI taxonomy): domain Eukaryota; kingdom Fungi; phylum Basidiomycota; class Agaricomycetes; order Agaricales; family Mycenaceae; genus Mycena; species Mycena olivaceomarginata. Next base: position 200,413 of record JARKIC010000676.1, on the reverse strand, counting down.
TAATTCTTCTGGAAACTGGGGGTTTCAATTTGATTCCTTCGGCGTAGTCTCGTACACAGAGCCTCCTGAAATCCCAATTGGGAGCCCTGTCATGAGCCTATTTGGCGCGTACTATCGAAGGGGTATCTGTGCAAACTGCGGTAAGTACCTTTGCAAAATTTTGATCTAACGGTCTCAATTTTGCGTTAATTGTGCTATAAAAAAAGCAGAGATCAAATACACAATCCTTTGACTGTTCCAAATATTTCTGCAGGCGAACAGCAGCATTTGAAGCCACAGGAAAATCGAGAGTCGGCTGTTTGATGAAGTCCATCAACAATGATGGCAGGCCATCAATTTTGCAAAGGTACAGGCGTCTCGGGGGGCCTCCTGGCATCCTCCAAATCGCACGCTTCACTCTGAAAATATTCAAGCATGGGATTCATATGTATGACTTCGTTTACGCCAAATTTTGGAGAAATCCGAGCTGAAAGGCCTTCCACACTCGGCCCATCAAAACACTTTTGCAAAGATACCCCTTCGACGACGATAGTATATCACTGCACGATATGTAATGCACGATGCGCCGTGATCTAGCGTGATCTCCGTTTGTCGATTGGCCGTTTGACATGCTGTTTCAACTTTGTCTTGCCAATCCGTTCACAGATGTAGGGCTGGCCCGGCTGGGTTGGCAATGTTTTGGGGTAGTACAGTTCCAGACTATTCGTGGCTCCCAGATTTCTTCCAGCCTAGTGAGCAAACCCGGGAGAAGCGGAGACGAGCCCCGAAATTGTATTGTCTGTTATCGGCGCAAGCGTTACTTCCACGCGGTCGTACCTGCCAAGAGAGATATCGTTGTGGGGTCCTCAGAACCGACGTTTATGGACTCTGTTCAATTTCAGTCGCAAAATACTTACAGACGTCTGTTCATGAAATCTCAATCATAGAGTCCCTGTGCAGTATTCTGAGAAGGAATTGGACTCTAGGAAGCTCCAAATGGTGCTTCTTGGCGCCAAGGAGGCTCCCAATTGATGTTACATGTGAACCATTTACCTAATGGGGCTCCTACACCTGGGGCTAAAACCGAGTCGAGGACCCCCGGAATACCCTTTGGAGGCTAGGTCCCGACTGACCCAATTTTTTTGTCCGGACAGACTTTGCGAGATGGAGGCAGTTTTTGTCCGGACAGGACCTAGCCGACCCTTCCAAAAAAAGGTAATTTTCCGTTCCCACGAGCCCAAAAATGCAAAATCTCCCAAACATACCCATTTGTGCCGTTCGAGCGAAATGCGAGTGAATTGGATGTATTTTGGATGCCCACTGTTGTTTTTGTCCCAAAATTCTCACCAAACATTGACTCAAGACCGGACGGGACTTGGACGACACTCACGATTTCGTCCGGACAGGACCTAGGCTGTCGAGCCTCAACCCCCTATTTTTGTCCGGTCAGGACCTAGGTCTCCGGGTCAAAATGACCAAAATTTGTCCGGAACGGGGGCTGGCCTCCAAAGGCGTGTTCCGGGTCCTCCAAGTCGCCATGTGGGTTTTAGTCGCAACCGAGTTTGCTACTTAAACCTTGGGGAGCTGCGGCAATACTGTTTCTGCTCACGCTCACTCACCCACCCTCCCTACAATGGCTGAGAAGCAGGATCCAGTGGTCTCCTGACAAGCAGTAGACAGCGGCTCCTTCGTCGACGACCACAAGCACCGTTCCACCTCCGATGCCGACAGCGTGCTCGCGAACTCGGAGGGCGTGACGGCCGCATGAGATTGCGACGCTCAGACATGTACGAGACAAGATGCCGTGTGTTTCGATTCCTAGTTCACAAAACATAATTATTCGTCTGATTGATATTCCGTGCAGTTGGGCAGGGCTTCTCCGTCGCGGCCAGTCGAATTCGCGAGCGTTGGACATACTACGGCACCAACGGTATGCCATTTTCTCCGTTTCTCAACCTGGGCCCGTTAAAATAATTCGATAGAACAATCTACAAACAATTACATTCGTGCTCCTCTCCCGCTGGCTTCCCGCGACGGCTCTGTCTTGCCGCAAACCGGTTAATCGGTGTTGCCGGTGCTCTTGGCCTGGCCAAGAGAAGTCGTTTGCTGTCCGGAGCTGTACGCATACGGCATCCCGTTCCTTGTCCTAATGCTGTCAATCCGCAATTCCAGTTCAACACATTCTTCGTGTACGTGACACCGTTCATCGGTGCTCATTCTCGCGGACACGAAATGGGGACGATACAAGACCATCTGCGTCTTCACCGTTGTTATTTGTGGTTTCACTCCGGTCCAATGCCTTGGTTTGCTTATTGATGAATACAGCCTCGGCCACATTATACTCGTCGGCCTCGGCCACGCCTTCCTCCCTTGAGCACCCGCAAGCGGCTCTGGGCCTCCTCATCCTCGCAATCTTTGTCATGGCTGTTGGCGCTGGGTGGGTATCATCAATTGCCTTATTATCCAACTCTAACTCAATATTTCTTCACCAGTTCCATCAAGTCGAATGTCTCGCCAATGATTGCTGAGCAATATCAGGGGAAGCTGCGAAAGGGTGCGCCTTGTTTTGTCTCTTGTTGTAGTTTGGTATTAATCCTTTTACCGCCAGAAACCTTGCCTTCGGGCGAAACTGTCATTGTGTCGCCGAGCATCACCGTGCAGAGTATATACCTTTGTACGCGCCCGCCCACATCATTATCCGTGTTTCTTATTTTCCCGCCTCGCAGACTTCTACATGGCCATCAACTTCGGTTCCCACCGGCGCCATCAGCGCCTCTTTCTTGGCGCGCGACAACGGCTACTGGGGTCGCGTACCTCGTTCCGACGTTGCATCTTCGCTACGGTGCCCATCGTCCTGTACCTCGGCCGCAACTCCTACGTCAAAACGCCCCCGCGCGGTTCGATTATCCTCGAGACATTCCGCGTCATCGGCGTCTGCCTGTCCGCGCGCGCAACGTTTCAACCCCGTCGCGTTAATCCGTGATCTCAGGAGACCCGGCTTCTGGGATCCCGCGAAGCCGAGTGCGTCTCCGTCTTAAATATATATATATATATTGACATTGCAGCTGATGTATAGGCTATTATCACGGCAGTGAGATCCCCGCAAAGATCACATGGGACGACGAGTTCGTCGGTGAGGTCCATCGCACCCTGTCGGCGTGCAAGGTGTTCCTGTTTTTCCCCATCTTCTGGCTCTGTACGTTTTATCTTTATTTTATTTCTCGTTCAGCACATGTCCACTCATGCGCCGAACAGGCTATTCGCAGATTGATGGCAATCTTGGCACCGTCGCCGCGGGCATGACCCTCCAAGGTGGGAGCGCTGTCAAGCCCCTGAAGCAGAGGCTGATAACTCGTTCTCGCAGGCACGCCGAACGATCTCATCCAGAACCTGAACCCCATCTCGATTATCATCATGATCCCCATCTTCGAGCAAGGCATCTACCCTCTTCTGCGCCGCCGCGGCATCAACTTCACCCCAATCAAGCGCATCACCGCCGGGTTCTTCGTCGCTGGGCTCGGTGCGCATTTATTTAATTATCTATAATCTAAGCTTAAGTGTACCCAGCGATGGTGTACGCCTCGGTCCTGCAACACTTCCTCTACAAAACCTCGCCGTGCGACAACGACCAGCCCTCAGCGTGCACGGACGCGGACGGCAACCCTGCCGCATCGCCGATCAACGTCTGGGTCGTCTCAGGGCCGTACATCCTCGTCGGCATGGCCGAGATCTTTGCGAGCATCACCAGTTCTGTGCGTCCTTCCCTGGTCTATTGGGTTTCGTGAGTAAGGAGTGCTGACCGCCCGGCCCACCTACAGCGAATACGCTTACACCAAGGCGCCTGTGCGCATGAAGTCCGTCGTGATGGCATTCTCGCAGCTGCAGACCGCGCTTGCCAGCGCGCTCAACTTTGCGCTCGTCGACGTCAACGTCGAGGACAAGTTCCAGTGGCTCTTCGCGAGCTTCGGGATCATCGCGACGGTGTTTGCGGGGCTGTTCTACTGGACGTGAGTTGTCCCTCTCCTCCGACTGCTGAGAGTGTTGTGGATACTGACGATGGTTTGTGATATGTAGGTTCCGCGACCTCGACCGGGCGGAGATCCAGCTGAATCTGATTGGGACGGGTGAGCGCGCGGGCTTTGCGGGCGAGCGTGAGGAGGGCCATTCGGAAGAGAAGAATTAGATACGTTTTTAATGAGCCGATACATATGCCAATATTTTTCATCTTCTTTTGTGAGCTGCATCGAACGCGGGCCGTGTATCACTAGCGCGGCGAGCGCCGCGCACTGTACGCAACAACGTTCCAGCGCTCTCCCATTCCAAACCCGGGTCAATGCTTACTAATCCCGAAGCTTGCGGGATATAATTGCTAGCTAAGCCAACCGTCCGCTGACATATTACTTCGATTTAATCTACAACCACTGAACCAGCACCCGGATAGGCCGCAAGCTTCGGGGATTTCAGTCCACGACATCCCCGAAGCTTGCGGCCTATTCCGAATGCTAGCTCAGCAAACTGCCGCCGACTTCAGTTGAATTAAATTCACTGCGCATATATACCGTCGAGCATTCCAATCTAGACCACAGTCTTGAACCCAGGATGACCATCAGTCAAGATTCCTTCGCACCTCTGGTAGCCGTAGTTTGGTGCCACCGGAAATCAAGGTGGCAGCGTCGTGACTGGCCTGGAGGAATCCGACAAGCCCTACCGCGTCCGAGCATTCACACGGGACGCTTCCAAGCCTGCTGCTCAAGCTCTGCGAAGCGGGGCGTCGAGGTCGTAGTTGTTTCGCTCGTGCTTGAGAACAAGGAGGAGGTATACAAAGCGTTCTCTGGAGCGGATTCTGCCTTCGTAGGTTTATTTTCGTTGTCCACACCGAGTCTCTGCCCTCATGATGAACATTTAGCTCGTTACCAACTATTGGGACCACGGAGACAAGGAGAGGGTTGGTCGCATTTGCTTTCGACGTCGATTCGAACTGAGTAACGATTCCAGGAAACCAATGAGGGAAGCTCCTTATTGATGCCGCGAAATCCGGTGGGGTGTCCCGCATCATCTGGTCCGGTCTTCCGTCCTACACCAAGCTCAGTGAAGGGAAGCTCGTGCACGCTTACCACTTTGACTCAAAGGCTCTCGTCACCGAGCATGGTCGCCAGTCCGGTTGTCCCCTTCGTCGACCTTCAAGCCGGATTCTACGATACGCTCTTCTTCCTACTGCCAGTCCTGCTTCAAAAACAACAAGATGGCAGGTTTGCGATACCGATGCCGGTAACATCAACGCTGAAGATGCCAATGCTCGACGTCGCGCGGGACTATGGCCTATGGGCGCGTTATCTGCTTGAACTCCCGACCTTCCCGGACGGCTCGAGCATCGTCGCGCACAGCGACTACCTTAGCGTCCAAGATTTAACCCAGCAGCTTGCTAAGGGTGCGAAGTATATGAATTCAACCCTAGCCTTGGTACTTACGGGCATAAAATAGCGACCGGGAAGGAAATTGTGTTCACCGAGATATCCATGGAGCAGTTCAAGCAGAACCTCCAGGCTGCGGGAATCCCCCCGAATGTAGAGGAAAATTTTGTCGATGTATGGCTGGGGCTGGCAGATTTCGGATGTAGGCAGGAACACAACTCATAAATATATTCTAACATTTTGTAGGGCCTATCACCACCACGACAGAAGTTCTTCCCAGACCCACACGTACCTGGGCTGAATTTGCGGAGATTACGGACTGGAGCAAGGCGCTGGTGTAGTTTCACTTCATTCTTGAATATATTTTTGTTTCTTCGTCTCAGTTCTGACTCGGACAATTGCAAATGTGGAAACCCTCATCTCCAATACGCGTCCAATAGGGGTGAATTGAATGTCACGTAATGCGACGCACGTGCAATGTGACGCGACGCGACACACGTGATGGCGTTGCTTCAAGTTTGAGCGCTCCACATCATCGCTCTGCACCATACAAATATGTGTTTTGTATTCCGGTTCCCGGATACGTAAGGGGGAGCTCGAGTTCCAGTTATGATTTGTGTGTGGTGCGAATCAACTCGTGACTTAGTAAACAAAGCCAAACCGCCGTTTTTTCCACGTGACACGCAAATCGGATCCCCTTGATAGATCGGGGTCGCAAGCTCCCCCAATAATGGACATTGACTCCGTATCTTGTTGATTCATGTTCGTGGGTTTTCTCATTCCAAACTCAGGGAATCACTGAATCCAGACCCTTGCGGACTGGCTGATAAACCAGTTGTCAGTCATTGCTAAGCAAACCATACACCGACGGCTCGGAAGCCGTAATTCTGAGTCGCTGGACACACTGCGGATATATATTCTTCGACATTCCAGTCCCAGTCCCACCGCCTATACACCCTGAACCTTGCCCGGAATGACCATCAGTCAAGATCCCTCTGCGCCCCTTGTAGCTGTCGTGGGCGCCACCGGAAATCAAGGTGGCAGCGTTGTCAATGGGTTGGAGGAATCCGACAAGCCATACCGCGTCCGTGCGTTTACACGAGATGCGACGAAGCCTGCGGCCCAAGATCTCGCGAAACGGGGCGTTGAGATCGCAGCTGTCTCGCTCGTCGTCGAGAACAAAGAGGAGGTATACAAAGCCTTCGCCGGAGCGGATGTTGCCTTCGTACGAACGGATTTCGTTTTCTATAAAACTGTTCTCACGATGGCATCTAGCTGGTCACTAATTACTGGGAACACGGAGACAAGGAGAGGGTCAGTGGCATTTGCGATGCTTATCGGTCGTCCTGATTCTGACTATCTCGATTGCAGGAAATCAACGAGGGGAAGCTCCTCATAGACGCTGCAAAATCCGGCGGTGTCTCTCGCATCCTCTGGTCCGGTCTTCCGTACTACAACAAGATCAGCGGCGGCAAGCTCGTGCATGCTTACCACTTCGATTCAAAAGGCATCGTCACAGAGTATGCTCGCCAGTCTGGTGTTCCCTTCGTTGAGCTTCAGGCCGGACTCTATGGCTCGCTCTTCAACGTCGTGCCAGTTCTGCTGGCAAAACAGGATGATGGGCGGTTTGCCATGCCATGGCCGGTGAAACCCACGCTGAAGATACCGTACATCGACATCTCGCGTGACTATGGCCTATGGGCGCGTTATCTACTTGAACTATCGACCTTCCCGGACGGCTCGAGTATCGTCACTCACAGTGAGTACATTACTATTCAAGATATGGCGCAGCAGCTTGCTAAAGGTGCGAAACTTATGGTAATGTCACTCTGGCCTTGTCACCGACCCACATACAATAGCGACCGGCAAGGAGGTGGTTTTCAAGCAAATATCTGCTGACCAGTTCAGAAAGAATCTCGAGGCCGCGGGATCCCCCCCGGACGTCCAAGCAGCTTTTGTAGATGTATGGCAAGGACTTGCGGATTACGGGTGTAAGCTACTCGCAAAACTGTTGGATGAACGCGATTGACAAATACTCCTGGTTTTGTAGGGCCTATCACCTCCACGACAGCAGTGCTTCATAGACCTACCACTACGTGGGCGGAATTTGCTAAGAAGACGGATTGGAGCAAGACCTTTGTATAATTATAAATTATTGTTGTTTTTGTCTAGATATCGACTGGGTTGGTTGTACAATTGCAGGTAACGAATGTGGGATGTAGAGTCCATTCTCTAATCGATGTCCGTGCTCCTCAAGTACGAGGTATAACATCTATGATACATGCTGAAAAGCGTCCTTCACGTCCATTCATATCACAGCATTACAAGGTAGTTTGAAGGCACGACTGCAGAGAAAGGATTCAGCGACAGAGAACAGAAATCGTTCTTGTTTGAAGACTCACTGCCCGCCGTCCCATCAGCCTTTTTGGCCTGCCACCATTTACCCGCTTGGTCCTCAATTTCGAGCACCTCACCCTTCTGGAAAGACAGCTCGGTCGGGTCGTCCGACGAGCCCTTATCTGGATTCGCGAATAAATTAAACATTTTCATGGAGGGAGGAATACTCACATGAGTGCAATGCGCGCGCGCGTAAAATGGTCTCCTCCTCTGTGTCATCATCACTCTCCTCTGACTCTGCAGGCTCTGGCAAGAGGGGAAGCGGGACCAGTGGAGGAGACGGCTGAGTGGCCACCACCCCAGGTAGCGTAGCGGACCTCGGTAAATCGGGACCATCGGACCTTTTAGTGGCCCCAGTCTGCGACCTCGCAAGGGGTATCGCAGGCGGGGGCACACTCGGCTCTGGCAACGGGGGAGGTACCGCCGGTGGAGGCGGCGACACGATAATTATCCCGGGTAACATGGCGCCAGCATGGGACGCTCTGGATCTCGGTCCGTCGGGTATTTCAGTGCCTGCAGTCTTCGACTTCGATGGTGTCAGGGGTGGAGGTACGCTGGGCACGCCGGGCAGTCCGCGAATCGGTACTGGGGGGACGACTTCCAGCTGTGGGACTGGCATGCGACGCGATTCCGCCTGCGGCTCGGACGCCGTAGTGGAGCTGACCAGGCTCTTTTGGCTAGCGTTCGAAAGGGCCGTTCCACTCCGCTTCAGAGTCGCCGTGCTCGGCTGGCGTTTGAGGCTGCCTATGACGCTGCGGGCGAGGCTCTCTCGCTTCAGCTCATGCATGCCCATGTCGGGTGAGCCTACGCCGCCGCCGAGTGCGTAGTTCGGCTTGCTGGCGGTCGTAGACGCAGAAACAGGCCTACTGCGCTTCCGACGAGTTGGCGGTGCGAGCCCGCCCGTACCAAGGCGGTTAATAAGATGAAGGGCTAGAGAGTCGGCCTCGGAGGTGAAGTAAAGCACCCAAAGAATGTCGATGATCGCAAGGACCATGTAGCCTGCGCCCATGGGCCGGAGTGCAGTCTCTGAGGAGAAGACGCCGAGATCCGTACCACGTACTGCGTACAAAGTAGCCATTCCACTGAAGACAGCGATCTGAAGGCGTGCCATTTGGACGGAGTCCGTAGCGACCACAAATACGACCCCCACATTCAGTGCGGCCTGGAGCAGGATGGCAAACCATAGTGTGCCGACGACGCGATGTCCAACTGTGATTGATTGAGTCTACGAAGAGTAGCAAAGACATGAAAAAGGACGGACACTGGGCCGTGGCGATGGCCTGAAAGATAAATGCCAGGAGCCAGCCAAGCTGATACAAAAATCAATTCTCAATTCTTGATGTGAACGCTGATGCTGAAGGACTTACTGCTGCCACAATGGTGGTGGCGAGAAAGAAGTAGTGCGTTCTGAAGGGAGAAAAATCCAGGCGCGAAGACATGGGGGCGAAGAAATGGAGAGCCAGCCACAGTGTGGATCTCTTGAGGCGAATGGAAGATTGTTGCCGTCACGGCGTTGGGACACATAATGTAGGGTATAAAATGCAGTCCGTGATACAATCCCGCTGGTCGTCAGCTGGAAGGATTGTGCAGCGATAGATTGTGGGAAAGGGTAACGAACAGAGTTATGACGGTTGTTGGCAGTGATGATTCTGGATTTTTCGATAGTGCGGATCTTCCACTCGGCTTGATAGCTTGATGAATACAGCGCCGTCCGCAGTACACACTCATGGAGGGCGGTGAGATTTCTTTTCGTGAGAGGCCTGTAAACCGATGGTCGATTCGCACATTCCCACCAGCACGATATCCAAGCTTCTTCATCCCAACCTGGCATGCCTTGGAAACGGGGTGAAATACGGGCATCTATAATGGAAGGATGGCACCTATCTGGTCCTATCAATGTCGGTACAAGCACAGCAACAAGCACAGGATTTTCGAAGGTCTACGACGTTCTCTGGCAGATCGAAACCATGCTCAGAGTTCGCTGTCAATGTCGCTAGAGTAACTCATACAGAGCGCCATTCATGAGTGGAAATAGTACGGCGGGCAAAGAAGGAGATGACTAGAATATTGCGAACAAATTGCGAAGATACGATCAATGCCTTCGGATCATTCGACGCGGCCGGTTTCTCAAGAAACTCAACAACAATGCCCGACTATATCCAAACCTCCTTCTGTGCCAAACTGAGGCAGAATGCCTGAGAATCTTTTCCGGGCTGCTCTTATCGGCAAATAACCGAGCCCATCGCCGCCGCGCTGCACCAAGCCACAGGGGGAGGGACGGCCTTGAGCCAAATAAAATTAACTGACCCTTGCGCTTTGCTGGCGCTCGCTCCGGAGAAAAGTCGAAAAAGGAATCTCACAGATAAGTCTGATCAGATATTTAGGTGGAATGAAGGAAATGGGGTTTAAACGCTCGAGCGGTATGCGACGCATGAGCACCTCGGACTTCTTATCGAATTACATGAGCTAGTCACCTCACCCTCTTTTCACCCTCTTTATAAAATTATGCCATTCTGTCTGTCCGAAGCTTTTTAAGCTGCGCTCAGAATGTTCACTCTCTTGAAATGCCGGTATGTTCCACCTACCAATGAGCTTTGATGTCCGCTCCCGGCTCTGTGCCGACCTGGCGTCATCGGTCTCACTTCAAATAATCTCACAGCTTCTCCGCTTCCCGAGACGCTCGTGAGCGACGTCATTGGCAGTTGACCTACTTCAAAACGAGGTGCTGGGGCGCGAAGCGCCCAGCGTGCTCTTGTCAACTTTACCCGAGCCACTTTCGCCGTCCCGTGGATAAGGGAGGTCGCGCTTCTGGTCCCGGGATACCGTGCCACCGGGTTGAGCGACTTCGACACAAGCCAGCTCATCGATGTCAAAGAGGCACATGCTTTTGTCCCCGCAGAGCTCAATGACTTCAGAGGTCCTTGCCCTGGACTTAACGCACTTGCGGACCACAATTACACCCCGCGTGTCCGTTCTGGAGGCAATCTTTGTCTCTTTCGAAGCTGGGTAAATCCTTATGCCCAATCCAACATTATCAATATTTGAAGTCTTCCGCTTGGGACCCGATATTGGGGCGATAGCAGGTGTCCTGGCGCTGTACGGCGCGAATTTGCTGGACATCCCATTTTTCGAGTTCTCGATTGGCGCGCCGCCCGGAGGGATCGGGGGATTACTCGGACTTCCTATTTTAGGTTTGCAAAAGTGGTGTAGTGTGCAGGACGAGTTGCTGACCAGTGCATCTGATTCTAAAGGCGGCCCTTCGGGGCTTTCAGCTACGCATAACCAGTTTGAAAGCGATTCATCCGCGACCCGATGTGATTTGTACCAGCGGGACGCCAAGTGGTACGTGGTTCAAGTGGACCCGCGATCATATTCCGCTCATGCAGATGTAGTCACGGAGATAATTACAGCGTTCAGCCACCGTTGATCCAGGCGCTCTTCGATCTCATCCAGCAGAAACAAAATACAATCTCCGATCTGGAGATTATTTTCGAACATGGATTGAACACGCTCCGGCATTCCAAAGAACACAACCCCTACTTTTTCTACGGGCCGATTGAGATGGCGAAGAACTCCCAACGAACACTACCAAGCCAATCTAATTCCTCCCAGGTGATCTCATGTGTTACGCACAACCTCAGCTTTGGGCTACTGGCAAACCATTCGGCGGCGAATCCCGACGGCTTCCTCTCTGTCGATGGACTTTTCGTCGTTGTATGGCGTTACTCGCGACGACGACGGAAAGCTGCGTTACACGCGCAATGAGAGAATCCCGGAGAGCTGGTACCGGCGCAGCAGCCCCTACTTCGGAACCACGAATGGGATTGCGGACCTACTCCGGATGTGGTTGAAATACCCCGAGACTCTCATCATTGGGGGCAACACGGGCACTGTCGAGAGGTTCGTTCCTATCGACATCGAAGATCTCACCTATAAGGTCTATAATTTGGAAAACCTGTTGAAGGGGAGCAATGCGGCGTTTTTTGCATTTCAGTTTGTGCAGTTGGCGATTCCGGACATGCTGAATAACGTGGAGGAGTTGGTAGCGGGTATACTGGCTGAGGTGGCTGGGGCTGTGGGCAGGAGATTCTCGCCCTAGCATGCCCCCAGCTCGGGGTGATGAAGCTGTAGTCGTTGAAGATATATCCCGGGTATATGAGGACGGCGAATCGCTCAACATGATGGACTGTTCGTGCGGGAGTTATAAATGGTTTAGAAACAATGAAATGGGTCGATCCTCCCTGCCCAGCGAATGACTTCGTTGAAAAAGCAGCCAGAAATTCGTTCTCGCCAGATCGTACAATTTGCGCTTCCATAATCGCGATCATATTGAGATTGTAATACATTCCCCGAAACAACCACCAACCCCCTCACAGGCATTGAGAGTACTGTGGAGAGTGAGTTTCTCATCCGATCAGGAACGAAGCCACTCACGAATGGGTTGAGTACTTGGCAGGTGAATGGCGAGGCACAGACCGTAGCTGAGCAAAAATGAGCAAATAATGGAGAGAGCGCAACAGAAACTCAGCACCTCCGGTCCAACCCTGGCCACCGCACTGGTCTATATTTAAGAGTAAGTCATGATGAAGCACCTGCCAAGACACGATAGCACTAACCCCAGTGCTGGGACACGCCGGTCGGTGTGCTGGTGGGTGTGCTCACAGTGGTCGTCGGTGGGGCGGTCGTGCTAGTCGGCGGGGCAGTGCTGCTGCCGGTGTTCAGGAGGCTCGCGATTGCATTGTAAGCGGCCCTGTGTGGTCTATAAGCGGCGAGGGATTATTCAAGAAGTAAAAAGTATACTTCGGTTGCCAGTTCGCGTCGAATAGCAGACAGTTGGTGCTCGCACGCCAGGAGTCGGGGTCGCGGACGCCCCAGACAGTGATGGAGACGCATGCAGGGACAGCGAGGCAGGCATTGACAACGGTGGTGTAGTCATTCGCGGCCGCGTTGGCGATGTCCAGCTCTGTGAGCAGATCATTATGGGTTTGTTGTTTAGAACGAAACCACCACAAACCAGTAATCGCCACATCAACACCGGCACCGGCGAGTGCGACGAGTGCGGCCTGAACACCTCCAGCACCGCCGGCCTAGAGTAAGACAGTTATTCCTCAAAATGTGTTTCGCTAATGGATTAGGACAACATACGCCGAGGTGGGCCTGTGTGCCGATACCATCGACGAGTTTGCCGTTGGCGTTGATGCTCTTCACCAGTTTGATGATACCCTGGACCTTGGCGTTGTTCGAGTCGAGGTTGTAGTCGTTAATGTAGAGCTACATTTCCATCAACTTCATAATCCTAAGCTGAATCGAAATTCAAATACTTTGACGTTGGGGTCAACTGCACGCGCAGCCTGGAAGGCGATGGTGAAAACGTTGTTTCCGAGCACTAGAGACATTTTAGTTCACATCAAAGACGACGCCTTAATGTCGAATACCCTGAGTCCAGTGTGTGCTCTTGATTGTTCCGTCTTCGTTCTGCAGAGAAATTGAGTTCAAAATCGCTGTGCGAGCTGAAACACTAACGATGTGCTCATTGACAACATCCACAGCGTAGAGCTTGCCCTTGTAGTGGGTCATGACCTGGGTGATGTGGTTCTACAAATTTCCTTCAACAACAAGTCGGCCTAAAAGAGATGTGAATACGCACCTGGAGGACAGCAGTGAGGGTAGGTGCGTCGTTGATGGCCGTGACCCAGGCGGGTAGCTGCTCAGCCCAGACTATCATGGGTTAGGCAAAGATCGAAAGATCCATGCCTGGCTGCACGTACCAAAGGTGTGTCCGCGAATCTTCTTGCCGTTGGTTGTAGCCCACTGATATCTCGAGTGAGCAGCCGGGGCGGAGCAAGGATAAAACAACCCACGTTGACGAGGAAGTCAGAACCGGCAAAATTGAAGGAGCCGCGAGATGCCTCAATGGAGTCCCACTACAGAAATATGAGCATGTCGAGCATTGCAGAGCAGGTGTGAACATGCCTTCATGGAGTTCTCGGGGGTAACTCCTCCAAAGTCGGCGGCGCTGATGGCTGCATCCTGCGAGACACTGAATTTCCAGAGTCAGAATGCGATTCTACAGACTAACAAGACGTACGAAAGACGGCCCTGGTCGGCAGCAATGCCAAAGAACTGTTTGCCGTGATTTTTGAACAGTTTGTCGATGCTGGTGGCAGCCTGCCGCGTCTCGACGGTAGCGCCAGAGACGGCGAGCGTGAGCGCCAGGAGGACGGATGCGACCGAGAGTCTCATGTTGTGTTGCGGCGATAACTACGCGAACTGTGACGACAATGAATAAGTATCGGGGAGGAGAGGCCCTCTTTATACTGGACTGCAAAGCCAATTTCCTGACGTATTAGTCCGAGGTTAATCACCCGATCGCCTGCGAGACGGAAAATTGTGGAGGGCATTTGTCAACCCAGGCAGCTGTCGCATCGTTGAAGTGATCCAAGGGGGAAAAGGTCGGAGGGGCATCGTCCGACGCATGGGTTGGACGGAGCGGAAACCCAAAGACGGCCAAAAGAAACCCAAAGCACCGAGTTTATGATCGGAGGAAAGAAGCTTCGCGGTCAGGTGGTCGTGGCCAAGCAAGTCACACCGTTGATCAAGTGGGGCTGCCAAGCGATTCTATTCTCTCTGAAAAGACACCGTTGATCAAGTGAGGTCGCCAAGCCAGCTATGCAAAACCAGCTCATGTAAATGTGGTTTGCAAAACAGGAGGATTAAAACTGGGCTGACTGCGAGAGCGGCCAAGGCATCACTGTCAAGGCAGAGTAAACCAGAACTTGCAATACGAGAGCAAGTACAAAGAGTAAGCCTCCGTAGAGTCCAAGCGCCAAACGCTTTAGACAGCGCTTGAGATGACGATGCGGGATATTTCCGGGTCGGCGATACTCATCCTAGTTTTCGGCGGATAGACGGACGGTGTACAGCAGCAAAATTAGAAAATAAGCCCGAAGTGACAGCAAGTTGGTCGATGTTCAAAAAGAAGTATTCGGAACATGAAGACATGGAGCAACGTGAAGCGGAAGCGAGACACACATTATTGAAGAGCTGTGCTAAAACTCGAGCATAAGTCTCGAGCCACGACGAGCTGATTCGGAGACTCTCCGAGACTTGCTCCGAGAGACATTCCAAGGATCTGAAATCTCAAATTACTTCCTGGAATTCCGGAAAGGGTCGGCAGAGAATGAGAGTAAAATCATGACGTTAGTTTCCCTGTGGACCTTCCGACAGTTTTTGACGCAGATATTGGTTGCCGCTGGGATCTTGGTCATGGTGGTTCGGAAGAAAGGGCGATTTGGCATTGTTTTGCAACGGTGGCATCAGATGATCATTCCATGAAGCTCCAAATGGAAGTAGCCCACAGCCTCCACCGAGACAACCATCTACGAGCGTCGTTGAATCGAGGGCGCGCCATGTCCACCAACCTACAACCGTACGATCTCAAGTCCGGAACCTGTGAACCCAGTCACTCACATATTCATCCCCCAGCATTCAACCAGCCGCTGCAGCTCCACCTGCGCCCAGTTTGCCTCGTCCGCGCCATAGGCGCATCTCCCGCCATTCAGTCTACGGCATAGGTAAGTAGTACGTGTATTTCATTTTGGACCTCTGATCTCTCCTCCCAGGTGTCACCACCAAGCCGACGATCCGGCGCCTTGCCCGCAGGGGGGGCGTCAAGCGAATGAAGGGTTTAGTGTATGAAGAGACACGTGGATGCCTGTTTCCGTATCTTCAAGGTTTGCTGAGAGACACCATCCTACACACAACGCATGATTACCGGTACCGCACTTGACTCTTTCTGCATTATTCGGAACTGACGTGGTACTGCAGCACAACGATCAGTGCCAAAGATGTTGTCCGTGCTCTTCGACGATCGGGGCGGAACCTCTACGGATTTGAGACATAGTACCTGCCGGTTATATCACCACTGGAGTTGAATCCACCTGTACGTTGTACCTCTAACCAGTTCTCCATTCGCACCACGAGAACACAGGAATGATCCGAGTCTCTACTGCAGACCGACGCTCTGTGATCTCCTGCTCACATAGGCCATTCTCTTCGGCAGCGGTCGCAGAGTGGCATCATAGGTTTGGGGATATGCTGCGCTGAGGCAGGACAAACCTTTCCGGCTGGTGATTGCATACTGCCAGATATTGAACTCGCCTTCTTGATATCAGAACTCCGACGTCGACATCAAAGCCAGTTTTATCTCATACCGTTCGCGCCGCGCATCATGGGTCTGAAATGTAAACATCAGGAATGACAACCAAGGGACGCAAGCAGCGACTCGCACGAACCCTGTAATCATGTCAACCCCGCTGATCATTGCCGCGGCCGCCGCACGTAGTTCATGAATGTTCTTGGGCCGTCGGCAGTATCCCCAAGGCGCTACTAGCTGCAGCCGCATAAATACCTCGGGCGGCAAAATGCTTGTAGCGTCGCGGCCTGAGTTTATCATCGAGAACTCGGAGGCTCTCAGATCACGGCTGGATTGGATTGGAGTCGAGGTGACATACTATGAAATAATGCAGAAACCCCGAGCTGCTTGGGTCATCAAAATTGAGGATCCTAAAGAGCATTCAGAGGTGATGAATAAACTCCTGTTCAAAAACCTACTTCATTCCAGTTCGGTCTAATCTAAAAGCTTTACTCGCAGTGAGAACACAGTTTACGACCGGCGGGTAAATGTCATACCAAGGACGACGACTTGTGGTTCCCCGGTTCGCGTTTGAGCATATTCCGCTGCTTTCTCTGGCCTATCTGTCAGATAAATGCACCTGGGTGATTGTCTCAGTCTGAGGTAAGTTCTGCGGAAACCAGAAAACATATTATGCATACCGTGATAACTGAATTGTCCTGGCGACAAGGTGTTTCTTTCCTGGGGCAACGAGACACCGTGCTCGAGAATGAGCCGCGCGTTGGCCACAGTCGTTCCATGGTACAGCACTTGGTATCGGGGGTGCGCCCATGTAGGGCGTAAAAGGTAGACGCAGCGGTGCCACTGGGTACCCCAGCTGTTTGCGAGGAGCCTCCATTCGCGGCACTCGTCACAGAAACAAGGAACTCCAGTCCGGTGCAACGGATGAGCCAGGATGTCCATCGCAGGTTCAACTGAGGGGGAAGCCTAAACCAGAGAACTTAGACGGCCCGTCGTTTTTATAATGAGACACGGGTCAAAGCTAGTGTGGCCACACAGCCTCTTTGTGATCTTGTGAAAACACAATGATCGGAAAGTTCAACAACAAAGGCAACGACTTTGGCCCTTGTGCAAAATAAGGGTTACATTACTATTGTGTAGGTTGCTTTGGTATTGACCTCGCTTACCTTCAGGATGGCTGTTTATTGTACGCATGGGCCGGGCTCGGCTCTGCTTTGATGACGTAAAGGGTTTCTGAAATACCTGGGCTCATTGTTTCGGCTATCTCAATTGAACATGATCGAGATGCCCGAAATAGGCCGGTTGACATTTTATCGAGTTCACACGCAAATGTATAAATATTTCAACACTTGGATGCTGTACAAATTCTCCCCGCAGTCTAGATATTCAAGCCAACAATTTGCTCCAATCCGCGTCTTTGACGTAGTCGGCCCACTTGCGCGGGCTTCTCACAAGTCCCCGAGGGATGGCCGGGACTTTCCCTGAGAAAGGCCGTCGAGTTAGTGGATGGTCACTGGGATTCTGGAGAATACTGACACCCGAACTCGTCCCAGGCCAACAATGTATCTGACAGGTCAAGCACGATGTGCGGCGGGAGGCCCGCACTTCCAAGGCGTTGTTTGAACTCCTCCGCAGTGATTTGCGTGAATGAGATGCTCTTCCCGGTGCCTGTGTTTGCAAGACAGTTAAGTTCAATTTCGGTATAGATAGAAGAGAATACTACGTACCCTGCGACCACTGCAAAGCCAGATCCTTCATGTTGATATTTTCGGCATACGCAACAAATTCGCCTCCGTCGGGAAAGACTGGCAGTTCGAGGACATGGCGCACGAAAATTCCATAATCGGGAATGGCGTCGATAATTGGTATCACCGTCGTGGGGCTGACGGGCAACTGAAGTGCGAAGGACCCGTCGGCCTGCTTCACTGGCGCGAAGGGAAAGTTGCCGAAATTGGCTCCGTACGATCCGGCCTGGACGTCAACGAAAGGGACGCCAGCCTGGCGGCCGTATTCCGTTACAACGGCCTTCCCGTCGAAGTGCCAGACGTGCGGGAATTTACCGGCGCTGATCTTGCTAATCGACGGTAGGCCCGACCATACGATACCTGAGGCACCGCCTGCCTTAGCAGCGTCGATGAGAAGCTTTCCCTCCGCTATTTCTCTATTGATGTCGACATGTTCCCAGAAATTTGTGACGAGCTGTAATGGATTCAACCGTCAGAACTGCTCTCCATGCGTAAAGTGGAACAATGTACAAACGCGAAGTCCGCTCCCACGAACGCCTTGTACACTTCTTCCTTGTTCTCTACAGCCAGGGATACCACAAAAACTGCCACCCCAAGCTTAGATAGCTCCAGCGCAGCCGGCTTCGTGGCATCACGGGTGAACCCACGAACGCGATAGGACTTGTCCGATTCCGCCAGCGCTCGAACGACGCTGCCGCCTTGGGCACCGGTGGCACCAACGACAGCAATGAGTGGCGCAGAGTTGTCCTGGGTGATAGTCATGGGTAAAGAAATTTGAGGATGTGGGTTTCGAATTGGTTTGTGAGCGTTGAATGTTGGATAAGGACCTCATTTGCGGGAGAGTTTTATAGTGTTACGTTTCCCGACGAGTCGGGACCCGTACGAATTCCCGAAAAGCATCGGAATAAAATAAGGGAAGAGTGGAAAAAACACAAAGGAAACGACAGGCGGTTGGACGGAAGAGCGGAAAGGTCCAAAGTTTTCCGAAGATCACGGCTATTCGCTATTGTCCAGGAACTTCCGGCCGCCTTGCGGCGTTGTTGAGGGTTGTTTTACCTGTCCTTCGGACGGTCCTCATGGGTAGCATTATTAGGGAGCTCCGAGTCGAATGTGCGTAGTTGGAAATATGAGTAATTCTGACTTGGTTCAGTCTTTGATGCCGATTATCCCCGAACTCGTCGGCCGAATGCAACGTGAGCCTGAGCGCCACGTACGGCTGCGCTCCGCCGCTGCTCCACAGTGCTCCCCCCAGGCTATCTCTGGACTCTGGTGATGACAACATTCACCTCAACTGCCTGTTCCAATTGTGGCTTCGTATCTCAAGTCACCCACCCCGACTTTCATCCGGATCTTCCACCCATTCTCAATCGCCTCCTGGAAAGCAACGAGCTTCCAACAGATTTGGAAACTTTCCAGCTTGAGATGGCCATGGACGACAGAAGGACTCGTATCTTGCAGCTGGACAGCACAATTGCCGCTCTCCAGGCAAGCCTCGATCAGCATCGGAGGATGCGCCACGTTGCAGCCGATGAAATTCGGCGCGGAGCTGTTGTCTTGTCCGTGGTTCGCCGTATCCCCACAGATGTCCTCGCAGAGATATTCAACTGGACTGTCCCCGATGAAGCTCGCAAACACGCCACGGATCGCTGTCCGTGGGTACTAGGACGCGTCTGCCGCCGCTGGCGCGCGGTGAGCCTCTCATTGCCGAAACTGTGGACCACCATCGATAGAAGGATTCCCCTGGGATGATAAAAGCCCATTTGGACCGTTCAATCCCGTATCCATTGACCGTCGAGCTCGGCTTTTCCGATACAGGGTCCGTGGAGCTACTTATTGCATACTCGGTGCGATGGGGAAGCGCTGACATTGCAATGCGCGCGTTCATGGGACCGGCGCTGATGTCGGTGCAGGGGAGACTGCCTGTGTTGCGCCGGCTGAAGTACAACGACAACAATGGGTTCCGTTTGTTCGGGGCGTTCGCGAGCGCTCCTGCCCTGCGCGACGTCTCACTTTCCGGGAAAGCCTCGTTGGTTCTTCCATGGGGGCAGATTGAACGACTCAACCTGAAGCTTTCAAATCCCGCTGGTCTCAATCAACTTCAGGAGACACATAATCTCGTCGAATTGAGCGTGACGGGTCGACCCGACGAGCAGCTTGCTTTGGCAAACCCGATGGAGCTGCCGCGCCTCCGAAAGCTTCTCATCAAGGACGGAGTGTTCCTCCAGTCTCTGAAGCTCCCTGCGCTGGAGGACGTGTACGTCTCCATGGACGTCTCCTCGGTTCCCTCCTTAATCCAGCGCTCGAGTTGCCAACTCAAAGTTTCACCACCGATGTTCAATGTATGTCGGCGGATATCATCCCCATCCTCGAACACGCGCCGGGTCTTCTGGAGCTGCGGGTCACCGCAATTCAGGACGTCCAACTTCTCCTCTTGCGCCTAACGATTCCCGGGTCCGGACTAGCTGCATATGCCCGCCCCCTGGTGCCGGTATTACGCGCGCTCACAGTAAGCAACGTCGGCGACGCGTTGCAATGCACGCACCTGATTGCGATGATGGAGTCTCGGTGTGCGAGCGCCGTGTGTCCTGAACCGTCGGTCTGCGTGTTTGACTTTGTCAATTGGACGGGACTGAACTCACATGCGCTCGAGACACTCGCTGTGCTCCGCGAGAAGAGGTTTACCGTCGAGTGGTTGACCGGCCCGCAATCTATGGATCGCTATCGCAGTTGGCGCCCCACTTACCCTTGAGGTAACAAACCTCTGCCTATACCATTTGCGTTCTTCTATGTACCGCAACTTCTATCTTTGACAGTAATCTATGCCAATCCCGATTCTTCATTCAAGCACTTACTATTGCCCACTGCGTAACGGGCCACCTTCATGTTGAGTGCCAATTCTTGGAATTGGGAAGCATCTCCACATGACGAGGATAGTGATAGTGATAGTGATAGTGATATATTATACACAGCATGGTCCAGTCTCTGAACACTGTGTTCCCAGAGGTATCCCGGCACGCGCGAGACCTTTGTGCCTTCGCCCTGGACCCCAACAACCCTACTTGACGAGGTATTCGAGTGGTCGCCGAACGTCTATCTAAAGTAGAATGGAAGTGGTAAAAAAGAGAAGCTAGTTGTTCTGGTGCGGTAGTGTCAGCCAGTGTAAAGGAAGAGGGGGGACATAAATAGGAGTAGCCTGAAACAATTGAGTCACTTCGTATGCGAATTTTGCAACCAATGAGATAGTCTCTCTGTAAGCGACCATGTGAGTGAAGAATTTCGCGGTAGGCATCGAGTTCAGTGGTGGCAGACCAGGTAAGTCCTTCCTCATTCGAACGAAGAAGTCCTGGCGCAGTTGAGTAAGTTCCAACTCTGCCGTGCACTCTAACAGCGCGTGCTCCGGTGATTCAATCTCGGTTTTACAGAATCTGCAGACCCTCAGGTGGCGGTCAATCCGCGGGCGACGAAATTCGACCCAACGCAATATTTCTAAGGCTAAACAGTGGCTCGATAGCAGAAGTTGCGTAAGTGCTTTCCGATGCTTTGGGTTCACTACATTTAAATAGTGTCGGAATTGCAACGTCTTGAGAACTGGTGCACTGTCTTTCTCCGGTTCTAATCTTCCTCGCAGGAGATACAATTTTGGTGAGTCAGGACTATCAATGGACCATTGGAGGTACGCTTGAAGACCGGCATCCACGGACTTAATCACCCTGTCGACCATGTTCGGCGTAATGGTTGCAAGGTTTGGCAGCACAATTCTGAATGGTAGCTTGTCGATCACATAACAGAGATCCATAGCCCATGATGGCATGCCGGAGTCCAGGAGCAACACTGAATCGCACATGGCCGTTTTGACATATCTGTCATTGTTCACGGCCAGGAGGTATTTCAAGTGTGTCAGTGCCAAGATGACTCGCCTGAAACGCAGCGGTACTAGACCAGTTTCTGTGAATAAGGGTGCAATCATTGATCGCTTGTTAACGCCCAATATACGTCTTAGGAATTCCGTCTGTACATCTTCCAAGGGTTTGAGAAGGTCAGGATTCACATCTAGGCTAATTTCACAGCCGTGAGTAAGATGCGGATCCACCAGAGCCATGTACATTTTTCGCGCTTCCCACGGTGGCAGTACGCCAACCATAGACTCGAGGCCAAGCAATGTGTTTGCGATTGCCCTGGCTTTGCTCGCCTTTTTTTCGTAGTGGTCTTCGAAAATATTCCTCTTTGTGGAATTCAAGTTGAATCCAACATACTTGGTTGACTTAACAATCGTCACGGCCTCCGTTCCGAAGTGAAAGATGGGCAGGAGTCTTGGGATTGAACCGTAGATCATCAAGAGGGATTTAATAGCGTTGATGATCATGAAATTCACACTGCACCATTTCCATAGGGTATTCATCTTTCGTTGTGCCCCATCGGCAGTCAGGGAAATCAGAATTACATCGTCGGCTTGCTCCAGGTTTGTGATGAAGATACCAGCAAGGAGAATATCTGTGGTTGCATCAGAGAGGAGCTTGAAGTCTGACAGGTATAATGTCCACAGGATCGGAGACGATGTGTCTCCAATTAGGATCCCGATTAGTGCGCGGAACATCGTAGATACTTCTGATTCATGCCTGACAATGTAAGTCATTCTTCGGTAGAGCATGCGAAGCCAGTCAAAAATGGCCCCGCCAGCGCCTGCTGCACGCATTTTTAACCAAAGAGTTGCTTGGTCCGTGGACGGAAAGGCGTTGCTCAGGTCTGCGAAGACAACGAACAAGGGTTTTCCGAGGGCTCGAGCTCTGTCGATTGCACAACGAAGAATAAACATATTATCGTTCGTATGATAACCCGCACGGAATGCATTTTGGGAGGGAGGAAGCATCCCAACAGCCAGACACCATCGAGTTAGTCGCATGTGGATGAGGAGTGTCACAAGTTTTAGAAAGCAACTTTCTAGGCCAATTGTACGATAGCTGTTAGGGTCGTCTTTGGGCTTTCCTCGCTTCAGGAGACCAATGAGGACAGTAAGAAACCAGATTGACGGTGCATCATTGTCACGCATGCAGCGGTTGACCAGTTGACAAAGAACATCATTCTCCAGGTCGCAGACATCGGCATAGCTCTGTCGGTCATAGCCTTTAGAACTTGTGGGAGGGTGCCGTTGAAGATGATCTTTTGCCTCCGCCACCTCTTCTTCGTTGAACGGTTGCGAGAAGATGTGATCTGGTGTTCCGTCAGGTGTTCGGTCGGGTATTGCCGCGGCCAAGGCGTGGTTGTACTCCAGTCTAACGTTGTCAAAGGACTCGGGGACAGGTTGGACTGGATTCATGCGAGCAACAAAGACCTCTTTTAACGCCTCTGCGGAAAAGCCAGAGGTCGGGCGCTTTGGATTCATGACATCCCTTGCGACCATCCAGAACTCGCGCTCCGTCTCTGCTTCCAGAAGTTTTTTTCGCTGTTCAAGTTGAAATGCAAGAAGGGCAGGTCGATTACGGTGTGCCGTGAGAGCAGATGTATGATCCATGCCGGACTTACGGGCACCGCTCTTCTCAGGTTTCGGTATGGGCTGATACGAGACCTTCATGACAGACGAGTTGTCTATAACACGGTAACCTGGGCCAAGTTGCGGTGAAGGTTGAGGTAGCGGTGTGATGTACGCGGGTACCTCCGGCAAAAGTGCACCTTGCTTTGCGAGCGCATCTGCCGCGTCGTTGTGACGGTTACCACTGTGACCTTTTACTTGAACAAGAACGACTGGTGCACGACGAGTTTTAAGCAGGCCGACAATGTCGTTGAACAAGTCACCGTTGGGGCACTTCCAGCCACGAGAAGACTCATCCGGGGCTCGTATTGCAATTGTCTCCAAGGCATACTCGGAATCAGAGTAAATGTGGAGTGTTCGTGCCGGACTGGCGCGAATTAGGGCTCGGAGAATTGCGTAAACCTCGCCGCGGTTGTTAGTTTGATTGTCTGGTACACGGACAGCCTCATTCCAAGTGTGATTCAGCCCCCAGTATATTCCAGCGCCCGCGGCAGCATTGTCCTTGCCATTATTCAGGCAGGAGCCATCCACATAGACCTCGGTTGGATTGCTTGTAGCCGTTACTGGACCGAAGAGTTTTACCAGCCTCTGCTCTAGACTCAGCTTTGACTGTAGGGCGGAGACAAAGAGACGGTCGAGTTCTGTAGCGTTCGGCAGGATTGGCGCATGAGGCTCCTTGGTTTGCCGAGGCTTTGAGCTGTAGGAGGGCATAGATTGTTGAGCTCTGCGTGGGGCCGGTCGAGCCGGGAGAGCATCCGCCGTTTTGAGTTCCAGAACAATCGCCGCATGGTCAGATTGAGCACTGTTGGGCTCCAGGATTGTGAAAGACTTAATTCGAGCTATTGCAGTAGAATTTGCGATGACATAGTCCACCACCGCCTCGCCCTGAGGTTGAAAAGAGGTGTATCTGCCGTTGTGTGGCCCAAAATTTGAGTTACCATTGAGTATCTCATATCCATTGTCCCGGCATAGGCGAACTAAAGCATTCCCCCTTGGAGACACAGGTTTATGGCCATCCGCGCTGATACGTTCAACGATCGCGGACCCCCCTCGGTTTGCTGTGCGCGCGTTCAAGTCGCCAAGACCTATCACTCCTTTCCCCGTGAGCTGCAGGAGAGCCATGGTCTCCGTATATTTGAGCCAAGGGTCGTAATCAGCCCATCCATGTGAGGAAGTCTGCTCAGGATGAATATATCCATTCACTAGAAAGAGATCTTCATCTTCCAGTTCCAGCACCATAAGATCAGGCCCTGAGAGGTCATCGCGAATGGTCGTGCGGATGCGGTCGTCCGCAAAAGTAAGTACGCCGCCCCAGGGGTCTTTGAAGGAGTTGGTATATTTTCGTGACTTAGCCCACACCTGCACACCGTCGGGTACATCCAGTGTTTCGTGTTGGTCAGGTCTGAGATGGGTCTCCTGTATTAAATAAATGTTGTGGTCGGAAATGTCTTTGCGGAATTGCGGGCAGGCAAGCTTAAGTGGTAGATCACCGTCAATATTCCAGCATTTTATGCGGAGTATATTTTCGATAGGTACTACAACATTTTGGGGTGCGCGAATAGTGAAGTATCTACGGCACTTCGGGCATCCTGAGATTAATGTCAGTCAAGTGTTTCGAATTTATCTGCTGATTTGATCATGTAGGGAATTTTCTTTTGCCGCGACGCCAAAAATGGCAATTGATGGGGAAGCGGGCCACTTGCTTTTAGACGTTGTTATCACGCGGTATGGGGCCTCCAGTGCATCGGATGTTGTAGCGAGGCCATTGAGGATATATTATACACATTTTTGTCGTAGCTAGAGGCTTCGAGGGACGTACTAAAATTCCGGTTTACGGGGGAGTCAAATGCCCGGAAACAGATCTGCTAAGTATTGAAGCGTCGCACGACGGAACAGGTCCACAATGGTTCAGATTTGGACACATATGGATCACTGATAAGTAGTCCAATATATCCGAGTCTAAGCCGACATATTGATCTTCTGGACACAACACCTCGCTGACAAAGTTCAAAGGATCCAGATATTGATTTGGGTGATTTCGGCCGGTCCAGGGCAGTGCATGGAGAATCATCTAGCAAGGAGAATTTTGGCTTATAGCACGAGTCGAGGTTTGGTATGTATATTATGTCCATGCCAGACCCCGAAATGATACTGGGAATATGTCGTGCGGTATGGTAAGCGGTCGCACCGGGCCCTTCGACAGCAGAACCAAGTTTTTGTGGTGGTCTGGTGCACACAGTGTTGGATTCAGAATCAATAGAGCAATCCAGTATTAGCTATGGGATAGTCATACAAAAATCGTCAGGAACTAATTAAGCTAAGTCTGAGTGAATTAAACCAAGGAAGCGAAAGCAACGTAGAACAAGGTAAATGAAAGGGGATAGGGCGTCGGAGTTAACGAGCGATGGACTCGGAATACCAACACACAGATTGTAATTGTTGCAACCCAGTGGCTTTCATGGCCCGAGCGAGGGGATCAGAACGAGCACAAAAACTCGGGGATTAGCGTAGAATTGGCGAAGAATGAGCGATGGCAAGCGGCGGAGTAGGCGGTGGCTAGCGCTCAGGCTGACAAGGAAATGTCATTCCCATGTCTCAGAACGGTGATCATCATGCCATGTTGAACCTCTGATTTACAGATAGAATTCGTCCATGGCCCGCTTCCCAGTCGGAAACAGTATGGCTAGGTCCTCTATTGATCCAAAGTGCCTATTATGGGTCTGCAGTCTGATAGATTTTGACTGTCACCGCAGACAGGTCCGACGTGGTGTTAACAAACTCCGCGTTGCGCGCAGCGAAGCTTGGTTTGTCTCCTTATCTCTCCCTCCCGCACCCATATTTTCCTCTTCCGTCCGGAGTTCAGTTTTCTTTTTCGCCTTGCAGACGGCTTACCATCTATCTCTTCCTCCCAGCGTTTCTCATAAGTTCTGTATTTGGTGCGCACAGGGCTGATCTCTGTCAGTGGCGGCCACTACTTAACCCTACGGCTGGGAACTCTGCACCTGACAAGGTAGTGTCGAAATGCATCAGCCAATAGCATCCTAGGACTTTCTCCCAGATGTGGTCATGCCATCGATTATCTCTGAAAGAATGTCTCCTCTGAGCGGTAGATCCAACAATAATAGCACATCATTCCCTCGAATGTCGATGTGGATTCTCATATATATCATATCTCGCGGCACGAGACCCTGCTCCACGCCTCTTACCCCCCCCGACCATGGGTACCTCAGGCGAGTACGACGAGAAACGCAGCGACGAAAAACATCTTGACGAAAAAGCCCCTGGGGCGATTGAGGTTTCGGTGGATGACGTCGATACTGGGGCAGCGGTGGCGGCCAGTGGGGACATGGAGCTTGATCCGCTGGAAGCCGTGCGACTAAGGTGCGGGGTCCGCTTGCAGACGTGCCATTATGCGCCATGGTTGACTGAGACATTGCCCACAGAAGAAGATCGACCGCCATATCCTTCCCTTGATGTGTGGTACGTTTTGGTTATCATTTAGTTATTTTTATCTTGCTGAGTTCTCCTCCTCCAAGTGCTATACTGGTATGTCTATGGTCGATGTTATGCATATACTGTCTTGACACGGGTGGATCAGGGTTCAGTACATGGGTACGATATTTTTTGTTCGACCAGGCCACGCATAAACAATTTGTTAGATAAAACCACACTGGGGAGCTCTGCCATCCTCGGCATCAGGTACGCTTCGACATCCGATGGCTGCGCACTGTTTAGATTTTATAATTAGAGAAGCAACTCATCTTTCAACGAATCAGTACGACTTTTATTCGCCTTTTTGCCGTACTTTCTTGACAAATTCTTTCTTGCGCAGGTATAACTGGTACATCTATTGCCCGAATACTGGACATGAATCCATCTGACCATGGAGCAGGCTGAGCACTGTCTTCTACCTGAGCTACCTGGCCTTCGAATTCCCGCAGAACTTGGCCCTACAGCGCTTCCCGGTGGCAAAGTGGATGAGGTTTTTTATGTTCCGGCGTTTCGGTGTATGGGGTTTAAATTTTTCTATCCCAACAGCATCAACATCTTTGTTTGGGCCATCGCACTGTCCACCCACGCAGCGTGCAAGAATTTCGCCGGGCTCATGGTGGTTCGGATCATCCTGGGTATTTGCGAGGGGTACGACTTTTATTTATTTACTCTATTGATCGTCGGACTGAGTTCCTTCCGCAGCTCAATCACCGCAGGGTAATAACACCCTCCCAGGCTCTCCGAAGCCAAATTTCTTTTATTGATATCTCCCCAGCTTTCTCGTTGTGACGTCGATGTTTTACACCCGGAAAGAACAAACCGTTCGGGTCGGGTACTGGTGTGCGTTGTATAACATCGATTTGCCCGTTTACCTATTCTTCTGGTTATGCAGTCCTCATGAACGGCGTCGGTACGTCCTGTCCTTTGGGCAAGACTTTCCGTGCTGAAATACCCCCGCAGCACAAATCATTGCAGGGTTCATCAGTTTCGGGACGCTGCACATCCACACGGACAAGTTCGAACCGTGGCAATGGCTCATGATCATCACAGGGATCATCACTTTCATTGTGTCCCTCTCATTTTGGTGCTGTCTCATCGCCGCCCGCTTCTTCTCCGCAGAGAGTTGATGGTTAATGCGGCATTAGGTTCTTCTTCCCTGATTCACCGACTACCGCGTGGTTCCTTACACCCCACGAACGTACCCTCGCCGTCATGCGTATCAAAGTAAACGCGCGGCGCATTGTATACCCATCGCCCGTGAAACTGATCACATTTACGCAGGTGAATCAGACTGGGATTGAGAATAAACATTTCAAGAAAGAACAGTGCGCCTACCTTCCATCTTTCTACCCACCGATGCTGAGATGCATTTCTGAAAGGATGATGGAAGCCCTGACCGATCCTAAGACGTGGCTCTTCGCGCTGTTCGCCGCTTTGACAAACATCCCGAACAGGTGAGAGACACGCCTTCCACGAAAATTATATTCCAACCTAATCCCATCCCCAGTCTCTCGTACGTGTCAGTCCTCGACCACAATCTCATTTTAATCCCGCGCCGAGCACAGGAACCAAAAGCCGCTCATCGTCAACTCGTTTGGCTTCACGGTGCTCCAAACGACGCTCCTGACGTGCGTCGATGGCGTCGTCGAGATTCTCACCATTTCCACGGGCGTTAACGTCGCCGCGCGGACGGGAGAGCGCGCGTACACTGCGGTCGTCTGGAAGGCGCCCGAGGTTCTCGGTGCGATTCTGATTAACGCGCTGCCGTGGAGCAACAAAATTGGGCTGTTGTTCTCGTTGTGGGTCACAGGTACGCGTTTACAGCTTGTCACGCCGGCTTCGAAAATATTACTTACTTACCGCGCGGCAGGGGTGGGTACCACTGGATTTGGTATGCAACGTGCTATTATCGCTATATCCGCTTCTCATTCTACTGCGCAGTTATCACGCTCTCGTGGCTTGCCTCCATCACGGCCGGCCACACTAAACGGGTCACCACGAACGCCATTATGCTCAGCGCCTATGTACGCCATTATTATTTCACTTTCTCAATCCCCCCATTGAGTTGAATATTCAGTGTATCGGAAACTCTGTGGGGCCTTTCATGTGGAAGGCAAGTCTGGGCCGTCTCCTTCGTCTCGCGTCAATTATACTTATACGATGCAGCAACAATATAAACCCCGCAACCGCATACCCTGGATCATCATCGGCGTCTGCTACATCGTGTGCATGCTCCTCCTGCTCATCATTCGGGCTGTCCTCGTCGCAGAGAACAAGCGCCGCGACGCGGCACCCAAGGTCCACGATCCGCATGATAACGTGTATGTGGAGCGCCTCTCGCCCGACGGTGTGTTGGAGAAGATTAAGGTGGACAAGGTGCGGCTGCAATCTGGGTTCAAAAGTTACAGTGGTGGTTCTGACTAGCCCATTTCAGGAATTTCTGGATCTTACCGACAGGCAGAACCAGGATTTCAGATATGTGTTGTAACGTTGTGAGAGTTTAGCTCACCTACGCCGACGGATCTTGTTTATTCATGAAATTATGTATATCTCTCTATTGCTTCCTCTGCGAGGGAAATCTACTGATTTTTTGACCTGGGGGCCACGATTGTGATTTCTACTTTCGCTGACCACAATAAATCACGGGTCGCCAAATCGAGAACACCATCAGTGATGCGATTCTTGATGCATGCCGCATCAACGATGATGCGTCGGGCTATGTTCGCCTAGCCAACAGGATCGGAGTAAAGATTAAAGACTCGGGTAGGTGATAGGAACCGCGAACCTCTTTTTTTTCTCTCTTGGATTTTTTTCAGGCAAAATCGTGCAGATTCTATACACGTGAATCCACAGAGTTGAAGCTTGGTTGAAGCTTCTTATGAACTCTGACCTAGGATCCAGATCTTCGCGATCGTGATACCTCGTCGTCCTCTCAGTTTCTATGTCCAGACCGGCAAACTCGTGGCCGCATGGTTGGTGGTGATGAGCAACGACAGCCAGCATCGGCCGAGGACGCCAAGGTGAAGGCGACGCTGCGCACAATCGGCTGCTGTCGCATTGGGCTCACTGCACGCAGTCTTCATCGTCAACGGGTGCGGAGGTTGTGTTGAATTATCCAAGGATTCCAATCGCGGTTGCAGTTCACGATGGCTTTGAACCGCAGAGGACTCCAACTGCATCTCTAAACCAGGTTATGACGCATACGCGCAGTACGGAACAAAAGCGGGGACGTGATCGGAGTAGATCAGGAACCTCAGCGTTTCCGCCAGGACGACGTACTTAGCTGACACGTTGAAAGCGAAAATAGTGTCGGCAGTACCGGCGATCTGTTGTAAGTTGATGGTTGTCGGTAGATCCGTGGCGGTGTGCATGGTCGTGGAGCAAACGTTCACGGTCAATTCTGGCCACCGCTACTTTCTGGACGATTCCTTCAGATGAACTTGGGGGTTTTCTGGCGAATTCTCTTCTTATACTCTGCTGGCGGCAACTTGCAAGTATCCTACTTGTGTCGCCGCAATTCGATTTTACTCCGCAACTGCCCGCAACAAGCGGAAGATCTTCAATTCAGGGATCGTCCATGGAGACGGATCGAGATCCAGCTGTCTCTATATAAGGACTCCACTGGCGCTTCTGCCCCAATCTTCAGAGCATTTTTTTCGCCCTCCTCCATCATTTACACACCGGGTGTGTTTTTTTTTGTTTTCTAACGTCTTCCTCATCCACCGCTTTTTGTCTTTCAACCAACCAATCCTTCTTTCAATAACAAAATGGTTTCCTCAATCATCCGTGTTGCCCTCTTCTTCAACTGTGCGTTTCCTCCGCTCTCTTCCAGATTAACAGCATTAATTCTGACCTGGCCGTCTCCTAATAGTGGCGCTGATGGCCAGTGCTGCGGCCGTCCCCCGCCCTGGTCGTGCCCTTGGTGCTCGCGCGCCGGCCGGCACCCAATTCATCACTGGGGCCTGCGCATCCGACGACGACTGTGCGTCCGGATGTTGCTCCAAGGCGAACTCCAAGTGCGCGGCCCGCCTCGTCGCGCTCGAGGGTGCTGGCTGTGGAGGTGGAAGCGGGGCCGCAGCTGCTGCCCCTGCCGCCGCCGCGGCCACTGCTGCCCCCGCTGCTGCGGCCCCCGCCCCCGCTGGCACGCAGTTCATCACCGGTGCATGCGGCTCCGACGCCGACTGTGCCTCGGGCTGCTGCGCCAAGGCGACCGCTCTCTGCGCCGCCCGCCTCGTCGCCCTCGAGGGTGCTGGCTGCGGTGGAGGTAGCGCTGCTGCGCCCCCCGCCGCTGCTTCCTCCGCTGCTGAGGCCCCTGCTGCCGCCCCCGCTGCCGCCGCCCCCGCCGCGTCGCCCACCGGCACACAATTCATCACCGGTACATGCGGCTCCGACGCCGACTGCGCCTCCGGCTGCTGCTCCAAGGCGTCCGCCCTCTGCGCCGCGCGCGCGGTCGCACTCGAGGGTGCCGGCTGCGGTGGCGGTAGCGCTGCTGCTGCCCCCGCTGCCGCTGCTGCTACTTCCCCTGCCGCTGCCGCCGCCGACGCGGCCCCTGCTGCCGCCGCCCCCGCCGCGGCGCCCACTGGCACGCAGTTCATCACCGGCGTCTGCAAGACCGATGCCGACTGTGCGTCTGGCTGCTGCGGAAAGGCCAACGGCCAGTGCGCCGCGCGCCTCGTCGCGCTGGAGGGTGCCGGCTGCGGAGGCAAGTAAAGAAGAATGCTCACGACTTGTTATTATCGTTGGGAGGACGAGTACAACACAAGGCCGTATGGTAATGATATAACCTAGAAGCGTTGAAATTAATGGAGTCGAAACATCTCTGGAGCTGCTTGAGTGAAATCTGAGAGTGTTCTGTGCCCTTTCGGCGAGCGGGATGATGTTTCCATCTACCTATCAAGACGACCAAAACATGTACAGGTCTATATATCAACGACGTACGAGTTATAAAGGTATGTAGCGTCCGTCAAGACTAGTACAAGTCAACCAAGAACAAGATATCTATTGACCGTTGCATTGCTCACCATCATCTCTGTGTCCGTGCCCCAAAAAGAGAAGATGCAGGTCAATTCAGCCTGTCCGTAGTTTACCCCCGTGCCCGACAAATCTAAAAGTGTGGAATGTCTGAACTCCAATCAACATCCGAAAGAGCACCAGCAGGGATCCTCCGCAAAGTCGTGAACGGCAGCACGATAAGCAGCAGGCGAGACACGACGTAAACGAG
Source organism: Mycena olivaceomarginata (assembly GCA_029378375.1). NCBI lineage: Eukaryota > Fungi > Basidiomycota > Agaricomycetes > Agaricales > Mycenaceae > Mycena > Mycena olivaceomarginata. Next base: position 168,486 of record JARKIC010000676.1, on the reverse strand, counting down.
CATGGTGCCCATAAACGATACCTCGACGAGCTCCGATTTCGGGAAGCCCTGCGGCCCTCGCACTTGGACAATACCCATTAGGGCGGGGATGACGGTGATAACGAGCGAGGAAGATCGCCACAGCCATTTCTCCGCGACGGAGGGGAAGCTGGCGTTCCAGGCAGCGCAGTGGATGGCGCCGAAAACGATCGCCACAGAGACTTCGAGGTAGAAGGCGTGGGAGAAGGTGGCGTCCATTGAAGGAGACCATAGCATGGGCACAGCAGAGGAGGCACGATTATTGTCATTTACGGAACCGTAGATCGCCGTTACGATTGAGGTGAATATCCTGGACGGCTTCTTCGCAGGCTCGTTACCCTCGCAATTGCCCATAGCCAAAATGGTTTTTGGGAAGGTCTGCCCGATGGGAATGGGGAATTGAACGGCAAGCGGCTTGTGGAACCATAGAATCCATATGACCACGTTGACTGCTGCAAAAGCCACGGTCGCGACCTCGAGCTCGGTGATGGGGAGGTGCTGCTGGAAGCGAGCTATGCACTGGAGGATGAACCAGCCGGACTGCAACAGCGCGACTAGCTTTGACAAGGCATCTCCCTTGCTTTTATCCATGATAATCTCACTGTCGATGGCGCGTATATCCGCCAGAAATTGCCTGCCCAAAACGGGGTCCTCGAGCTGCGCCAAGATCGTAGTAATGGGATACTGTCCGTCGGCGGAAACGAATCCCCCCATAGCGAAGAAGAAGCCATGCGTGCGAGACACGCCAAACTCTTCTCAACTCTGGATGAGAGCTGGACTTGCAATTTGAGAACGGTGGAACTCACTCTTGGAAAATGCTCTGGCGAAGAAATATTGGCGTACTGCGAAGAACACGATGAGCTCTGGGGCTATGATCGCAAGAAGCATCATGCCCAGCCTCCGAAATACAAGGCCGAGCTGCGTCTGACCGGGTGCGGGCACATTAGGATGCACCGCCAACCAGGTGCACGCAAAAATGGTCCCTAGGCATCCCCAAACGATATCGAAGAATGTGCGGCAGTTTTCAGGAGCCGGACAGGATGAAGATGGTATGATGGCATTTAGCATGAAGTATTCGTATATGCAAATTGTCGGGCAGACCTATGTGGGATGTGGGGGTACGGGCCGACTCTAGGCGAGTCACTAACTCTCGAGGAGGTTTTTAAACCGGTTCCCAGGCGGTAGTAGAGGTGCCATGAGGTGTCAAGCAGCGATCTTTTGCTGCTGAATCGGGTTCTTCTGGAAGCCCTCAGCATAGCTTAAGGAACGCAAGAGGACGGAGAGATCAAAGAGATGACGGCAGGGTGAGCATCACATCAGTCACCCCGGCCCGGCCCTCCCTCCGAGTTCTTTTGCACAATCCAGATGCAGCCTTTACGTCGACCAAGCGGCAACGTTCAAAGGATTCGAGATAAATGCCATGTTTCTCTCCGATACTCGACTAACCCAGCCTTTCATTCATTCTGCCGCCGCCATGCTCCCATTGTGCTCGCTGCGCAATCGCTGCGTGTACTGAAGTGAGGCTGTTGCTTTTTCTGGCTTCTGCCAGCCTCCAGGGTCATGGCGTAACTGCAGTTCACAGCAATTTCCACACCTCGGAAATACTACTTACCGTCATCTCGAAGTGATGATGAGACTTTTTTCGAGATAGAAAGCTGTGCGGGGTTCCATTCTTCAGAATATTCTTGCTCTTTGATAGACCCACAGCGCACTGCTTCAGGCCGTTCTGAACGTGCAGCAACAAGGCTCGATACGTGTTTACAGCCCTCAAGAATGATGGCTCGTGCCCAGCTGTTAATGTGTCTGACAGGTCAGAAACAATAGACAGGTTGTGCAAACGCATGGAGCCGCATGCGGCTTTTGTGCATTGTGTAGAGCCGCATGGATTTCTTAATTGTCCTTGGTTATTTTTTGTGCTCAATGTGATCCAAAGCCTCTGTAAAACTGTAATGCAACAGCCCGAAGTTAGATGGGTTGGATGGGCAGGCATGAGAAGCCGTTATTCCGGCATATCGATATCACTCCAACCCCCGGCCTTCTCACACTTTTTGGCATCTTGCGTGCGGCAGGTGAATGCCAATGAGGCTCCTTCACCCATATGTACCTCTGCTTCATGTCAGTCAATGTTTCAATGAAAAAAAAAATCGGACACATCCAAGGTTTGTTTGTTTTTTCCGTGCGGCTTTGCACAACCAGTCTAATAATGCCCGGCGGCTATATACATAGGCATTTTACTCCCTCTCTGTACCTCTTCCATTCCTAGCTCCTCACGATCCTAAAGTAAGTACCACAAAAGAAGGCTGAAGGCATTGTTTTTTCTTGTTGCGGCTTGCCGGCTCAACTTGAAGCAGCTTAATACATCAGGCTTCCATCTCCTGTTCGCCCAGATATCAACAAAACAAGGCTGTATCGGCCCCCAACAGGATGTACTTCTTCTCGTTGTTTCGGACTCAGGCTTCCTCGTCCTCTGGTTTCGTATTAATATTAATGCACTATCGACCACATGTCATACTCCGGTTGACTCTTGTTCTCAAGAACTCCCGCATTTGTCAACATCAAATTTCAACATTTGAACCTCGAAGATCTGAATCCTCTGATATCCACGGGATTTGCGCTCGAGGTCGCCATCTCTTTGTTTCTTTTTCACGCAGTCTTCATATTCCTGGCGCCCCTTTTCGCCTGATGTCCGATCTCACAGGAACCCAAACATTGGTGGCGGCCAAGTGCACCATAGATCAACGAATACATTAGAAGGGAAGGGACATATGTTCGATAGTCTACCATTCGGGTTTTGGATTTTTATACACAACTCTTATGACATTAGAAAAACTGAATAGATTTTGGAGGGAGGACGCCAGTTGGGCGTCTCTAGTGAAACTCGCCGGGTCCCTGTAAAACGGATGCTGAGAATAGCACACTGCTAAGGCGCGGAAAACACGTACAGGACCAAAGAAACCTTGGTCGGGAAGGGGCAGTCGTGGGCATTGCATCAAGTCGCAGCCCTCAAAAGGCCGCGTATTTCCCCTCCAGTCGATCTCGACGCCGGGCCACTCAATCCCAAAAAATATGACGATTCCGCAGATGGCGATGGCGGCGGAGAATGCAGCCGTAGTGATGCTGAGTGAGTACGGGTAAGTGAAATTTCAGGGCATCTTGCCAAACTTACTAGTTGTATTTGCTCCACCACGCAACGTAGCGCCGTTTGATAAAGACATTAAAGAGGTAGCCGATTGGGACGGCCGGCCAGACATTAGCCAAGGAGTACGGCGCCCAGATGAGGCCGCCCGAGAGAAGGACAGGGAAGTGCAAGTACTCCAGCGCTTTGATTTTCTTGCGCAAGAAATACACGGGGAAAGGCAGAACAGCACCAATCAAAAAACCCCAGAGCAGCACGTTGTAGATTCCTCCCGCACCAAACATGCGTTTAGGACCAAGGGTGCCCTGGCCAGCCAATCAGTCTGAGTGTTTGGAATGAAAGTGAGAAGGAGGTACCCAGAGGACACTGTAAGATATCCATAGTTCAGTGGGCACTCTCCGTATAAGAAGTCGACTAAACGTACCTCGCGGTGAAAAAGGTGTTGACATCAGGACAAGTGAAATGATTGATCTGATCCGGGGTGCAGACACCAGGGATCTTCGTCATCTGGAAATTGAGGATGGCCGTACAGACGAATGTCGAAATCACCGTCGCGTAGATTTGTGTAGCGAAAGTGAGCTGCGGAGGGATATGCATATAGTGTGCAAGTTTGAGATCCGATGCCCAGCCGATTGTTTGATATGCGGTCACGAAGCCGTATGCCTGCCAGACAGTTAGTTAGGTATCAGGTTTATGTGGTCAACAGTATCTCACCTTGAAGTAGTTCATGGCAGTGGCGTTTCCTGGGAACCAAAGTCCGCCGAAGAGCTCCGCTATGACGTTTAACGTGACCCATACATTGGTGGTTGACTGGGCAAAACATCGTTCAGCAGTGAGATGATAGGACGCGTTTTGACGCACAGCGATGATTCCAATCGGGATCACGAAAATGACGGCGAGGAACACTGAATTGGTGGTAAGATCTCGGTGCAAGCCTCTACCTCACGTTTCATACCTCCGTACAAAACAACGGCGGGAGACGTATTGGTCGGATAGATACCGACCCCCACTGCACCGACTATAATCGCAAATACCAGGACCCTGGTGTGGTCGACAGTCAGAAGAGTGTGGGAACGCCGACATAACGACTTGCACGAAGTATTGCCACTCGGGACCTCTTTATAGGACTCCATCAGACGAACGTGGACATCCTTGTGGATTTCAGACGTTTTTTTCCAACTAAGCATGCTCCGGAATCCATGGACAATCTCGCGGCGATGATAGAGGAATGCGTGGCTCAAGGTGGCCGTGTACAGCGCAACTATGTAGACAGCATGTCAACGCCGACAACGGGTGATTCGAAACCACGGTAACTCACAAAAGACACCGTACGTGAGCGCACTGGATGTGGACAAACTGGAAACACCATGTTGGGGCGTTATACAACAGCGCCGAAGATCTGGAAACTCACTATGCCGGCGAGTAATTCTCGTACATGGTTTGATTGAACATGGTATCACTTCCCACTGCGTTAGCAACCGAGTACAGGCTGGCCGTGTTGTCAAACACAAGCTGGAAAAGTCGATTCAGTTGTTATAACATGGATAGTGATTCATACAGACGGGAGAATTAATGGGCAGATAGCCGCTTTGCCACGAATTCGTATACCACAGTGCTGCGATTATCGGGACGGTGAACAGCGTCTAAAAAGTGAAGTTGAGTACTTTTCAGGTACTAAACACCAGACGCACGCCTAGAAAGAACTGGATACAAAAAAAGGTCAATGTACCAATATATTTAGCAAATCATCACTTGCGTTGAAAGTTGTCTAAGAAGCTTATCAGCGGCTAATTTACGATTTAAAAGTTCACTGACGAAAAACGGGTTGATCAGAGGGTCAATGATCATCTTGAATGAGGGTCTCCGTCAGTTCGAATTCAGATTTCGAGAGACAATGGAGGGACTAAGACGCACCATATTCCAGTCGAAAGTCGGGATTGGATTTAAGCCGAGTCCAAAGGTGCCTGTGATTGCGGCCAGAGAAACATTTGTGGGATCGATCCAGGTGATCCAGTTGAAATACGAAAGCGATTGACAAATGAAGCTGAACTCAGATCATTAATTGGGTTAAAATACCGAGGGACAAGGAAAAGCGCACTCGGGGAACCAGAAGTAAACGAACATGGCGCAGAAGCAATATAGGAACCAGCGCAGCTACGGGCGATTTGCATTTAAGGACGAGGAAGGAAGCAAAGAGGTACATACTCTCGACACGGACCATCCATTAGCAGCGGTTGCTTTGTCTGAATGGAATGCCCTCTGTGACGCATTACACTGATGCTAGTTGGATATTATTTAAGGACTTACATTTAGCGCAATTGTCTGTCCATAAAGTGTGGATGAGGTACTGCTGGCGAAAAAGTATGTGCATTTACCGCCAAATTTGCGGGCCTAAAGTGAACGGAAGTGACGTCAAATCTGGTCCCGACTCGAGAAAAAGAAAAGAGCCTACCAAATCGCATGGGCGGGGTACACCAGGAATCGTCGCGTGAGACCAGCCAAACCATATCCGATTAGGTTCGTGGACAGCCCTACGAGTACTGCGTTCAAAGTTTGGAGATCAGCTATAGGTCCTTCGGAGGTTCAAATATGTAAACTGACTTTGATAACCAAAGCTGTAAATCACGAGAGAGAAATCAACGGTCTTGTTATCCAAGACTTCTCAAAGACGCCAAACCTGAGCGCCCAAGACTGGGATTACAATTAAACCAAAGAAAAGGAAAAGGTGAGGGAGGCTCACCTGTTGAAGTACAGCGGGAGATATTGCACCCATACAATCTGCATGTATGTCAATTTTCGAATCGAGGACTGCATACGCAGGACGCACATCATTACTGTTCATGAGATGGAGGAACAAATTAGATGAGGGTCATGAGAAGAAAATGAACTAGCGAACGTATACGGCGAGCCGAATCCTACGTTGGCCATGATCTGCCCGTGTATATCGATGAGCTGGTACCAGATGAACGACCAGGCTGCTTACCGTGATGAGCATATGCTCCTTGGGGTTGAAGGGTCCCCTACGGAATCGTTAGAGAAACAAAAGAGAAGAGAAGAGATCAACCACGCACGGGTTGAGCGACCAGACGTAGCCGAAGGTGACAAACTCTGTGTCCGGAAGAAGCTCCATCAATTTGGCGAGCGGGACGGCTAGGATTTGTGCAACATTAGGTCCGACGAGAATGCTCGGCTGCCTATTTAATGCGGCGTTGAATGATAATTAGGAAAAGAAGGAGATGTTTTACCGGATGCCAAAGAACTGGTTGAGGAAAGCACTGCGTACGATGGTGTTGAATAGCATACAAAGAAAGCGCTTTTTTCATGACTTACCCCGCTGTGACAAGGATGGTGCCGATAACCCAGGTGCGGAACGTATTGGCGGGTACCCGCGTATCGTCGTGATTGTCGACCACCGCACGGACTTCGCTGTATGCCGAATTTATTGTAATCTATTGATCCTTTAGTCCCTCGGAATTTGAGGCTAGAGGTGCCAGAAAAGTTACCAAGGCCGCCTCGATCTTGAGCTCGTCATACAGGCGCTGGTACTCCGCAGGATGCTCCTTCAAGTCTTCGTCAAAGAGATAACGGCTGATCGTGAGTGTGTTAATTGAAAGGTGCAAGAAAGTATTGGGTGCGAAAAACGAACTTGGCGGCGGCCAGAACGGCGGCGGGGAAATTCTGCAGAGATGTGTTCGTCAAAGTCTGGTTGGATGTTATACGGCCGACATACGGGGTCATCGCTATGCTGTATTCGGACACGGTGAGCACGGTATTTGGCAACGTAAAGTAGCAGCGCATACTTCGTCCACAATCCGGTGAATGATTGCCTCGACGTCGGAAACACTCATTGTCCGAGCGTGCTCTGCAGCCTCCAACAGGTCTTCTGGGACCGCTTGGATATCGGCGGCGATCACATCCTGGAAAAACAACGAGCAAGAAAATAAATACGAGGCGAAGAAACGAAATCCTGAACTTACGACGTCAACCAGGTCGGGCGCCTTCTCGAAAAAGGACACCGACGACAACTGCGCTTTCTCCAAGAAATGGGGCTCAGTCATTAGAATGTACAAGGAGGTGGGACCGAGGTAATGAAGCTGAAATACAACCCATTTATATAGCTCCAGGATTGGCCGATGTGGGCATAATGAAATACCAAATATAAAGCCGTATACGGTGGCACCAGGCAAAGGATGTCAACATAGATCACCGCCTCAAATGAGATCTTCGGAGCGTCCCATGTGCTATCTGCCAACGAATCGCCGTCGAAAGATGCCGCACCCTCATTTTGGGGGATCAGAACTGTAAATGAACTATGCGTTTGGATTCCAGTTAGAGCTGTCACAGACTTGCCGCACAGTGGATAGTATCATTAGCATGACTGAAGTGTTGATCAGGACTGTATATCCTGAAACAGCACCAAACAGATGTGTGATAGCGATGATATTTGGCGGTAGTCATCCAATGGAAGAGAGTCGGCTTTTACGGTCTCCGGTTGATGGTTGATCTCGGGATCGCGGCACGACTGCAGTCCAACATCAACACCAGGTTACCTACCAACTACAGCCCCATCGCCCTGAGAGAGAAACCACGACCAAAGTCCTGTCAAATGCGATACTGATATTGCTGGAATGCTCTAAATCCGACCGCTCTGCATTGGATTGCCGCACTGTATATCGGGCTAAAGTGTCGGAGACGATCCGAGACCGGCGAATAACTTAGATCTTGTTTATCTCCTCCGCCGATATGAACCTTCCCTAAATATCCCAGTGGCCCGCCTTTCATCTCCGAGATTCGAACCTTTATTTGGGCGACATCCACGGATGATCTGACTGTTCTGACACTCCGATCAGAAATTGGACAGCCAAATGAGATAGACTGGAGAGTCAACTCTCCATGCTCCCACTACTCCCACAGTTGAAGGGCCATGCTGCGATGCAACGATGAAAAGATGGTGACCAGACGGTGAATGGTGTCGAAGATCTTCGGTCTTGGTGACGGTTCTGCGTTGGTAGTCGAGTGGATAGATCGATACTCCACCGGTTTCAATTTTGGTTGTTCAACTGTCATTCGCCCACCAGATGAAACCGAAGAACCTGTCCACTGATGATTTCGGTATGGATTGAGGTGGCTAGCTTTGGGATTTCCTTACAAAAAATTCGAGGTAGGATATAGCATTTCATCTTTGTAGCATGTCTACGAGAGATGACATTTCCTACAAAAAAGAAAACGCGAGATAACAGACCGAACGAAGAGATTTGTTTCCAATATTCTGATGGATAAAATCGTTCACGAGTCTAAGGTCGCATGGTTGTTTCTACGACGATAACTAACTTTGAATCGGTCACTGAGAGCCGCGAATCACTCAAATCCCCGAGCCACATTCCTACGCATGCATGGGCGCTTCGCTCTTGATTGAGCCGCATGGATTGATTCCAAGTTCTCACCGGAAGCAACCTACGAGGTACGAGGTCATAAGTTATAAGTAGCGTCTGTTTATAAGAGACTAGAAGCAACCGATGGCGGAGATCTTTGTTCTCGTGTTCTGCGAGATAACAGGATAAGACTCAGGATAATATATTGTCAGCTAGGTCCCCTTTCGGAACGTGCTGATTTGTAGCGTATGATACATTGGCCTCAAACTGTATTACTACAGTTGTGCCATGCGCGTTTATGATTGTATTCGACTTCGGTTTGGGCTTGGTGGGTATGCCAAAGTCTTGGCGGGTTCTGTCGGTATCTCGGAATGGGACCCACAAGACGAGAGAACGCGATTTTGCCGAGAGAAATCGAACATGAGGGGGAGATTATGCGCACAAGAGCCTATCACGTCCCTGCCAGATGATTACTTACTGCACCTTTGAAAGCTTAAGATGGTATGCATAAGTTGGATTTAACGTTAACTTGCTCTGAGGCTGCCTGCGGCCGGCAAATGGCGCCATCCTGCTGCCGAATCACCCTCAAGGTGCTGCTTCCGTGGCAATGGGCTGGACGCATATGGTCTTGTCAGAGCTTCTGCTCTTCATGCGAATCAAAGCCGGGCACGGTTATCAAAAAGTTCTCATGTGATTCGGAAAGTTCCCGGCGGCTTCTTTTTGGCTTCTTTGTTCATCATTAGAGACAACGCACATCACCGCACTTCGTTTCTTCAGCGGGCTGTGCTTTCCTCCCTGCCACAGGCTGTTCAATTCTTGACTAGCCCTTCTGATTGCAATACAGCACATAGGAAGCCAGGGCTGAGCTAAACCGATCCAAGCTGGCATTCTCAACCATTCGCAGTATTCAGAAGTTTCCTTAACGGAAGTTCGGCGTTGCCGCCAAGCCTCTCGTCCCACATGTGAGCTTATCTGTCTATGATGATCCCAAGATGATCCAGTCCACCGCCTCTTCCGTCCCCACGCGGTGGAAGCCTGCCTCCCCTACCAACCTACCTCCAACAGGACAGCCCCTATCGTCGTTATAAAAGAAGGGTCTGAAGATGATTCTCCTCAGGTCGTCTAGCTTCGTCATCTAGCACTCCTGCAGCACCATTTCTCGTCCTTTACTGGTTTGACAACATGGTTGGCTTCACGTCGTCGTTCTTCAAGTCCGTGTTCCTCGCCATCGTCTACGCCTCGTCGGCCTTGGCCCTCACCGTACCCACCGGCTCCAAGCACGCGACTCACCGCGTCCGGTCCATTGCGAACAACGTGAAGATCGAGGTTTACCACCCGGAATCGGCTTATGAAGTGAGTCGCCAAATAGGCCCCTAAATATATTATTAACATTGGTGTTCAGACCTTCGGTGCCGGAATTGACCACCCTCTGCGCAAGCGTGGTGCGAGCTTGAAGGAGGCCGCTGAATCCTTCGTCAGCTCCCACCTCGGCGTTGATGCCCAGTATCACAGCGGTTTCGCCAACGACGTCGCCTCCCACGCATACGCTCACCAGCTCATCGTAAGTTATCTCAACCCCTTCGCACAAGTACTCGCATTGATTTACTTCGTTTAGAACGGCATCATCGTTTCCAACGCTGTGACCAACGTCGCCTTCAACACTGATGACAAGGTCGTTGCTGTTGGTTCTTCTTTCGTCAAGCCTTGTAAGCATTCGTTGTCTGCCATGCTGAAACGAATAACCGAGGCGCTATTGCAATAGCCAAAGTCGCCGATGCGACGCCGAGTGTCTCATTCGACGACGCCAAGACCACGGCCGAGACTGCGCTCGAGGGCACCTACGTTTCGGAAATCCCCAGCACAGTCGAGTACCTTGCTAAGGACAACGGCGAGGTCGTCCTCGTCCACGTTCTCCAGGTCCGCAACGAGGAGGCCGGTACCTGGTACAATGCCTTCATCAACGCGCACACGAATGCACTTGAGTCGCTCACCGACTACGTCGCCCAGGCTACTGTGAGCTCTACTTGGTTTTCGGCGAAAGCACCTTTGTCTGATTGTCGATGTAGTACCACGTTCTCCCCATCACCAAGGAGACTCTTCCCCAAGGCTTTGAGGACGTCGTTGACCCCGCCGACCTGAAGGCCTGTGCGGTTGTTTTCTCTCGGGTGGCATCGCTGTTTTGCTCATTATTTCGTCAGCGCCCGACGGTTGGCACTCTGATGGAACCACCAACACCACCGACACTTCGTGCGTTTCTATCTGAGTTAGGGCTGTAGTTCTGACTCTCTGTTTCTCGTTGAACAGTGGAAACAACGTCCTGACCTACAAGACCACCACCACGAACACCTCCCCTGAGACCGGCACCAGCCTCGTGTTCTCGTACATCCAGGACCCCACCGTTGCGCCGACGACCACCGTCAATGTTAATGCCGCGCGGGTGAACAACTTCTACCTGGTGCGTGTGGTTGTCATGCAACACAAAGTTCCAAACCGTGGAACTGATGTATTGATGGATTGATGGATCCTTTGATTTTTCATCAATCTCTCTTCTCTGCATCTTTAAATATTCTCCAAGCATCTCTGCTAACTGTTTGCGGCAGGTAAATTCACATCACGATCTCACGTATCGAGCAAGTGTTTTTCCGTTTTTTCCCCCTTTCCCGCTGACCTTGTCCATTAGTATGGCTTCACGGAGGCGGCGTTCAAGTGCGTCTTCTCCCTTTGGTTTTGTCCTTTGCCTGACCCCTAAAAGCTTCCAGAACAACAACTTTGGTCTTGGCGGCAAGAGCGCGGACCGCGTAACCGCTTCTATCCAGGACTCTGCCGGCACGAACAACGCTGATTTCGCTACACCGCCCGATGGCCAGAGCGGCCACATGCGGATGTACCTGTTCACCTCAACCTCTCCGAATCGCGATGGGGCTCTGGAAAATGACGTCCCTATCCATGAAAACACACATTTAAGAGGGCTTCCCCGATTCTCATTCTTTAAACTCATCCGTTACTTTAGGGCTTGACCAATCGTATGACCGGCGGAGGAACTGGCGCTTGCCTCCAGACCACCGAGGCAGGCGGCATGGGCGAGGGATGGAGTGACGCTATGGCTGAGTACAAACTGTTTCTTTTGGTTTCTTGAGCCGCACTGAGATATCCGGGTGCAGCTGGACCGAGAAGACTTCCGCCGCCGTCCCCGACTATGTGATGGGCCAGGTAAGAGTAGTATTTCGACACTGCATAATACACAAGTATTCACCGGTGAATCATAGTACATTATCAACAGCGCCGCCGGTATCCGCACCCCCCCTTACTCGACCAGCGCAACTGTCAACCCACTCACCTACGCCAGCGTTGGCACGCTCAACGAGGTCCACAGTACGCGTTTTGCTACTCTTGCTCACTCTGCTCCTGATCCGCTTGACCTTGAGATATCGGTGAGGTCTGGGCCAACCTTCTGCACAACATCTACGCCGCGCTTGTTGCCCAGTACGGCTGGTCGCCCGACTCACGCACCAACCCCGATGGCACAGAGGGCAACATCGTCTTCATGCACCTCTTCATTGATGCCCTCCCCCTGCAGCCGTGCAACCCTACTTTGTGCGTCGAATTCCACTTCTCCTATTTTACTTGTTTTTGCATGATCAAACGAACTGAAACGCGTTCCATCTAGCCTGACCGCCCGCAACGCCTGGCTGCAGGCCGATGTCAACCGTTACGGAGGCGCCAACCGCTGCCTGCTGTGGAAGGTGTACGCCAGCAAGGGTCTCGGTGTCAACGCCGCCGGCCACGTCAACAATGCTGTCATCCCCTCCGACTGCTAGATAGACACTGCTCTGCCAGAATTCCGCTCGCATTGCATTTTACGCGCTACGAACACATCACGCACCCCGGGGATCCGGACGCATATTTACGCAAATTCAATCTGGGCTTATTTAACACGTCGTCGACCAGGGGCAAAGGGATTTCGGCGCTACACTGACGTTAGACGCATGCAGCGTCAATTTTACGTCAGATGTTGAACTCACCTTGGTTATTCTCTTGACCTCCCATCTTCCATAAGGATCTACGGCGGTAATGGGTAAATTGTTGAGCACCATAATCTGTGCGGATAGACGTCGTCGAGGATGATAAAAACATCGAACAAAGTGTTGTGCAACGTCAATCAGCGTCAATGGGACTGCGTCACAGGTGTCACAGCGTCAGTCTTCCACGTCAATTTTGTAGGTTCGTTCCAAGCCCCGTTCTGACGATGCCGCGCGATGCCGGAACGAACAAACAAACCAAACATCGAACCAAATACACCAAACACGGCTTTCGTCAGAAGGGGCTTGCTGCAGACTGCCGAAATCGTGGGGGTTGCCAATCGCCCGCTAGCATCGAGAAATGCCCGGTTTCTTTTGGGGTCAAAAGGTGAAAGTTTTAGTTTTTCAATGTAGCTCCCGAATGACTCTATAGTTTGCGGCAAAATATGTAGAAGTGACCGAGTCCTGGGTGGTGCAAGAGGAGCCAAAACACCTTTTTTTTGGAAGGCCTCAAAAATATTTATTTTGGCTCAGATTGTTGTGCAATTTAATTTGTAGATGATACTAGTGTATATCTTCAAATAACACGTCCAATCGCCGCGGTATTTCATGTGGTACCAGCGCTACAAGGCGGGCGACGCCAAACGTGTCGCGTGTGATACGATGTAACGCGCTGTGACAGGCGCGTCGCGATCCATCAATTGCCATCAATTTCAAAGAAAAAATCCTCCTAACCTACCATGAGCTCGCCGACACGAAATGTGCTTGGCAGGCTCCCCACAGTACCTAACAGAACTCTTCACCGAGTTCCTGCTACCCCCCGCAAGCGCAAAACTCCTGTGCCCGACCGTTTACTCGGAGTAAAGCAGCTTGCTGAAAAACTCCAAGACGTCAAGTCGAAAGTGCGCCAGCGTCTTAGCCTAGAATTCGATTTGGACGACTGGCAAGGGGAGCTCATCCGCCGCCTCCGGCAGGGGTACGACTCTGTAATGGTGGCCGGCACAGGTTATGGGAAGAGCGTAATATTTGAAGGACTTGCGGCACTTAACAAGGCAAAAATTGTCATTGTCATCTGCCCGCTCAAGGCTCTGGAGAGGGATCAAGTCTGTCAGCCTCTAATGTCCCCTACAATGATTTTTAATATGGTGTGCAGGTCATTGAAGCAGATTGAGACAGAAGAGCTCCCCAGTCCGGGTTCGCGTCGAAGCCCTCCAGGGTCGTCGGGGAGGACATAGCTAATTAACGCGAGGAGAAGTCACGTATGGTCACACGATGTGACCTTTCCGATACTCTGCGCCCATTCACTCTCTTATTCACGAATAGAGTCAGGAATTTTCCCACATCACGCAAGGACACTCTAAAGACATCCAAGCAACTATTTGTCCGCAATAGTATCTTAATTAAGCACCCGGCTAGACCTTCAAGCCTCAATTTCTAAAAAGTGAATAACGATGGATCGACGCGTGCACTGCACATGCGTTGCTTCGATTTTCGTTGAGACAAAAATCCCAGAGTCGGTTACACATACTATCTATGGGTTACAAAAGAGACCTAAACAAACGAGCGTGTTTTGAGGCCGCAGAAAAGGAGTTGCCAACCCCCACGATTTCGGCAGTCTGAAGCAAGCCCCTTCAAGAAGGTCCCCGGCGCGCCGGGCCGGAACTTCGCGGGCTTGTTCCGAACCTATCAATTTTGCGCCTTACAGCGTCAGTCCCGGCGCTTGAAGCGGCGCGCGCCGCTTGCAACGTCACAGCGTCACTTTACCCCTGCCCGTCGACCAGTCGTTTCACAGTTGAAAGCCAGCGAGAAGAAATGTGGGATCACGATCACCATTTTGGCAAGCTTTCGGCTTAAATCGTATTGTATGCGATTCCATACATATTACCGACACACTTTGGCAAGCTTGCCGCGTCAGCTTTTCCTTCAAGCGAGTTGAACCGCGAGAAGTACTGCCGAATGCGGTTGGTGCCAGCCGAGCTCTGCGGCGGTGGCGCGGCAGGGTGTAACGATCTGCGGCCGGCGGCTGTGGGACCGCGGAAAGATCGGCAACATCGGCATCTATGTACATGCAGGAAGCAGGAAGTGTCAAAGACGAGATTCAGACAACAGTCTGTCACGAGATCTAAGCAACAGGTAGGTTTTGAACCAGAGGAGACGTGCGAAGTCCAATTTGTTGTAGTGTCAGTCAGAGAGAGAGAATGGAAGCGGGACAGTCTAACTTCACCTGCCGAGAAGAGCGGACTCGCTGTCACCGACGTAAACTCAGTCTCTCTTGCATATAGGAAGGCTTCAAACCGATAGATTGAGTACTGACGGCTTGATAGATGAATCTGAAGATGTTTTTGTCGATTGCCGTCAGCGGGATGGATCTGACTGATTAATATTCAAACGATAGAGATGGAAGTTCGGTCGGTACGGACAGCTGGTTTGTGGATAGTTATCTAGGTGCAACCCGTTAGGCTTCCTTCTCCAAATCTCTCATCAAAGTTCCCGCTCCACCGGCGGAATCGTGGGCGACACCGATATCAATGACAAAGGAAGGGCTGCCGCCGCCGCTCTCCAGCATACCAGGAGCCTCTACCCGCTCTCCAGGTGAAGTCCGCCGACGTTGTGTGATGCTGTCCTCCACACTGCGACCTTGGAGCCCGACACGGACGATAATCAGCATCGGCGCAATGTTCTACCCACGGTTCCACATTAACGCAAGCATTTTGGCGGACAAAGATCATGGCACCTACCATTACCTGCGGTGAAGCAGATTGAACTATTGCGAGAGCTAGCTGTGGCAAGTCAAACTACGCACTGGGGCAGAAGTAAGGAGTTACCAAGTCGTCCGCGCTCGAAAGTGTGAGAGGAAATTAGATATATAATCATGCTGGCACAGTAGATCGCGCCGGATTCCAATCTGATGTCCGCTTTAAATCCGATGTATTGAGTCAAGAAGCCACCGACACACATTATCGCGATGACGGTGTCGTATTCGCGAACATGGGCTGACCCCAGGACAATACGCGCATCGCGGCGAATCCACCAAATCCGCCCCGCTTTTGACAAAAGTTGTGTCAGAATACAGTCCGTATTTAACGAGAAAGAAACGCACCCGTCAAGATCATCAGCACGATATTCGTCACGAGGCCCATCCCGAAAGCCACTAGTTCATCGACGAAGTAGGGAGACTCCGACTTAGACTCGTATGCGGACAGGTAACCCAGGACTGTCAAAGTATTTATCAGATACGCAATTGTCCAAATTTAAGTTAATACCTGTGGTGGCAAGCAGCATGAGCATCGGAAGAATCACCACACCAATCCGGCGGCCCCAGACTAGGAAACACCGGTAGATCTGGGACAATAATAATGCATGATTTCGGGAGGTGAAACTTTGAAATCTTGAAACCCACAAAAAGGCCGTCGGTGACGATGCTGTGAGTATTGATTGAGTGAGTATCACGAAACAACCAGAGAGACGTATTATTCTCACTTATTCGTGACGAGGATAAAGTCCTTCGCAGAAAGAAGCTGTCCATACAAGTTGGTGGTCCAAAACACAGGGAGTGCTGGCCACACCTCTCCTTCAGTTGCAAAGCGGACGATCTTGAGGCCCAGCACAGTATCCTGCACATGGATTACCACCTGCAACGTCGCGAAGACGGCCATTGCAGACGTGGCAATCGCAAGGCTTTTCCGCGCCCCACTGGTCCAATGGTACAATGCATGGGCGGCAATGCAAAAAAGGACGAGCAGGACGCCTGACAAGGAACGGAAGTAAATTCAAGAGATCAAACGAATTTGTACTATCAATGACCGACCGTAACACAAGACTTCCGCCTAAGGGACAGCATTCACAATTGCTATTATTGACAATGCAGCACCACTTACACTTAGTCCATAGACGAGAGAGCGGTCGAATGTCCAATACTCTGCAAACTTGTCGGTATCGATGGTGTAGTTCATGGTGCAGAAGGATGAATCGGCGTCAAATTGACTCCGCCTTTGAGTAAACAAGCTGTTGAACCCGAGCATTCCGGGTGTCGTGCCATCGACGACCCGAAGTAGGGACAGATATCTGACGGCCACTGGCATGATGGGGACGGCATCGCGGTTTGGGCGCTCTATCAACACTGCAATGAGGCAGCTCATTACAGGTAGATCAGACTGCGCTGCTCAGCCTGGCACATGGAACTCCCGCCGGCGACTGTCACCGTGACTTGAGCAAAAGGTAGGGTAATGCGAAATGAAATCTGATGTATCAGCAGTAGGTAAATGTTCAACGCTGAGGCGGAAAAAACTTTGCGGCCCAGAGCTCAGTCTGAAAGGACGGGTTCATAAGCAGAGGAGCGACGCGCACACGTGATCTCACGCGAGGCCCAGCACTGACGCGTAGCAGTGTTGTCAACGACCCGTCAGTGACGGGTCACCGACCTTGATCGACTCGTCAATGACTTTGATTGACCTGATCGGTCAAAGGTCAGTGACTCCGCTGGGCTCCCCACGTGAACTGCTAAATTTCGCTAAAGTCACAAAGTGTGGGAAAGTCATTTGATCCGCTGGTTCGACAGGTCAGTCAAAAGTTGGTGACGAGTCAGCGACCCCTTACGACGCGTCAGAACGCCAAAGGTCATTGACCCGGGTCAATCAAAAGTCACTGACTTTACAACACTGACGCGTAGTGGTTGCATTTGGATTGCAAAGCTGCATTTTAATGTTTGATGGATGTTACAATACGGTTCCGGCACTCGAAACTGCAGGTGAAGTAGGTATAATCTCTCACGCTGACCTGAAAGTGGGAAACTCGGAGCCCCACTCGCAACCTCTTTCCGAAGATCAGACACTAACACCATGCCACAATTAAGTGGAAGAACCAGGATTCGGAAAAATTTCAACGGTGGGGACATTGAGACTTGAGCCTCACAGACAGTGGGTAGATATTATGTTACAGGACTGGTATGGTATATGACTGAAGATGTTCTTTGTCACCCGCGGGGTTGCTGATGTCAAACTTCTTCCATTGAGTTAGTCTTCCGCTTCGGTTCCACCCTTATTCTGCTGCAAGATCCTCGCCTGCAATCTCGACTTCCCACTTCGAGTCAGCATCGAACGTGTCTTCGGCACACTCCGTGTCCTGTGCGTCGGGGTCGGCATCGGAACGGAAGAAGGACTGAAAGCGTGCAGGCAGGGTGGGGATGATGCGGAAGGCTGTGACTGCGCGTTCGGGGGACGTGTGGGCAGACAAGGAGACGGGCAGAACCGATTCCTCCAACACGGGCGAGGTGATTTCGTTGTTGATGTTTGCTGGAGGCGGCACAAAGACGCGGGATGGCAGCAAAGGCGGTAACAGAATGAGGTGGCTCTCAGCTGCATCGCGAATCTTCTGCTCATGAGCGATGTCCACCTCCAGGACGCGTAGTTTGTGGGTTTCCTCGACCTCCTCTGCATGTACAGCAGATGTCTGCAGCGCAGGTCCGCGGAAAACGGGGGCCTGTGTATCCTCGGTCAGGTGGGTCCAAAAAGGAGAGCTACAGCACAAGGTGTTGTCAGATGGCATCCGAAGCCTCCGCAGTACTACACCTCCCCCATTTCCATCTCATTTGTTTCATCACCATAAACACATATTTTATATATTCTATCTCCAATCCCCTTGTCTCCCCGAACACTACACACTTTATATTTCATATTCTCATTCACATAGTTACTAGCATGTATATAAGCCACAAGCACCGGTTGAACATTCTTACCTCTTTCTTCCCTTACAAAACGAGGGTGGATGGGCATGGGAGCCAACGAGAGTGTATCGTGGCCATGAGGAAGTCACCAGAATCTCCTGCGGTGCAGATGGTCAGCTGGGGCGGATTCAAAAGCAGTGTGTAAATGCTGTGGGGTGGTGACACTGTCGTGCCTTCTGTGAAGGACTTGCTACGCGCATTCAAGATCAGGTCCCCGTCCAACGGCTGTGGTGCCGCATGGAAGGTGTTTATCACCCCTGGTGAAAATGCTAGGACATTCGGCCATGAGGAAGAGTGGATTTCGCGGTAGTCCTGGAATGTCTATCTCACCAGTGAAGTTGAGATCGAAACTGAAGGACGGGTGGAAGATGGTGTCTTCGTCGTTGGCCTCCTCATATTCGTTCTCGTCTGGATCTGGAGTCTAGTCTTATATGAGAAAAGAGCACAGTCAATGGGTGGCAAGTGGCTAACCATCCAATGGGTGGGAGTCCCAGCATACAACATTTGTCTCCAGAGTCTGCTGTTTTCCTTGTTGCGTTGTAAGTCGATAAAATGAGTACTTACAGTTGTACCAAACATACCTTTTCAACCATGAAATTGGCCACAGGGGTGCAAAGCGCCATCTGGTATTTATTTGCGATGGCAAACATGGTCGTTGATATGCGGATATGGATATACAGCACTGTGGGATGGATTCAAATGGAATGGAGTGCGAGGGTGATAGTAGAAGAGAAGTGGTTGTCTTTGTCTGAAATCCACTGCGGCTTTAAAGACCAACACTTCGACCATCGCTTTGAACCCTGCACGTGATCGCAACAATGGAACACTTGGTTACCGTTTTGCTGGTTGGCTATTCGGGCCTACAGGACATTGACTCAATGTGAGCCACTTAGGCACAATGGCAATGGCTTTTCAAACGGGTAATTTCTGAGTGGGGAATTAAATGTCTCACTTCAAGTGGACTTGCAGGTCAATCGAGTTCATTGGTGAGAGTCATGTTTTTCTCGGGTTGCTGTCTCAAAGACTCTAGCTTGAAGTGTTCCGGATGAAATCAAAGGAAAGGACAACCAGTATACAGTTGGATATTCCCCCTGATATACGGATCTGGAGTGTTACTTCCCGTGCAATGTGTACTTACACTCTATTGCATACACTCTATTGCATACACTCTGGTGTTCAAATTGGCGTGCAAGATGAACACGTGTTTTCCCAACTTGAACGATAACATCGGACTGCGAACAACAGATACGATTCAGACGGGCCTGAAGTTTGAATGAGCCGAACGGGGGGTGCTTTCACGCCAGACTCGCCCCAATGTAACAAAAGTCCGATCGAGTCATAGGAGGGTACAAGTCCATACAAGTATAACTCTGTAAAATTGTAAGGGGGTCTATAAGGCTCAAAAATTGACTATAGTCACCTGTAAGTATTTACGGAACTTACAAGACTTATAAGTGCTTAAGGGCGGTTATAGAAGTTTATAAGCCATCTCCGTGGAGCCAAGTCGCAACAAGCGCCGGTTACAAGTCGGTTTATTAATACGTTCTGCTGCTTACGCTGGCTGGATGTTCTTGGAATGCCACTGAATACTCATCAAGCATCATCATGTCATGGGCGTCGCTCAGCCGAAGATCCTCCGTGCTTGACTTCGCTTCCCGGGGTTGAATTCGCTAGACTTCGCTTCCCGGGTCATGTTTTTTTCCGCTGTAGCGTTCGCCCATCTTCCCGTGATCTTCGGAATGACACCAGCAGTGCACCACCACTTTCTCAGTATTACTCCTCAGCATTTCTCTCAAGAGTCGATGTCCCGTGGCGTTTGTGCCTGATCTCATGGGAAAATCCCCCTGAACGCTGTGATGCCGCCTTCAATTTTTCGGAAAATCTCTCTTATTTGAGAGTGCCAGGCAACCTCAATATATTCATTACCAATTACCCGTCAACAACGCCATCACGCAACTGCGGACCCGTAGCCTCTCGTAGCCTTGGATCCCACGTTCGGGTCCAGGTCGAATATTCTCTTGCGCTTGTTGTCATCGGGGATGCCGGAGAGCGTTAATATTGCATTCGTGCGTTGCATCGTGGCTTCGTGGTTGCCGGCCGAGATAACCGCTGGAGACGAAGTTTGCGGTTTGCTTCAGGCATTAGCTTCGGTGAGTTGTCTGTCCATGCATTGCCTTGAAGTAGCTCTGAGTTGCCCTCTTCAGCCTTCACTTCGTGGCGCATGTCGACGATCTTCCCACAATTGGTCGGAGCCGACTTTTTTGAATCCCGGTACGGAGGCAATAAGACGGCGCCACGATGGGGTCGATCCGGGCACATGGTTGACGACCAACAAGTTCCGAAGTCCTGGTTTTTGCAATATCGTGCCTTGACGCGTCCTGTTGTCGGCCATTCTCTTCGTCAAAGGCCAGCAAAGGTCCTCATCGCGGGGGCCGCAATATCCTGGTTACGCTTTCAGATTGGCTGCGACAGATTTGCTGGCGAATGACGCTTGGTGGATCTGATGTCACCACCTAAATCTGGTTGATCTCCCATTGATTCCGCTTAACCGTTACTTATCGCGTGTCTTCAGTTCATGCGCCCCACGTTCCCTCCTTGCTCCCCCCCAGCTCTCGATGGCTGTCCGCCACCAGAGCGCGCTCTATTCTCCTCCGTCCGACCTCAGTATTTCTAGCGATCGAAACGCGCAGTTTCATTCGCCACCGATATATGGGGCAAATGTCGGTACCAATACCTGTGAGTCCTTCTGTTTCGTTATACATAGTCGCGTCTCGCAGGCTTTTGATGTATCGCGGACTTTTTGCTGAAACCATCCTACTTACAGACCGATACCGTCCACATGCCGCCTCCGTGGATGCTCCGCTGCACTATGGCTATGGAGATGTCCCAAACGTCGTAAATCTGTCCCAGGCCTTGGAAGGGAGCGCGATCCGACAATCCGCGCTCCCAAGACTCCAGATTCCCACCCGCGCGAGCCCCGAGTTGTCTTCCCCGCTTCGCTCCCAACGCGTCGACATCCCCGCGTCGTTCCACTCGGCCGCCGTCACGCTCTCATCCACGTCGAAGTTCCACCCAGCACCGTTCCGTGGGCCCCTGTCGGCGCCAGACGTATCGGAGGACTTCCAATACAACCATATGTACGAGGACCCGAACCGGACTGCGAATATGCAGGTGTCGAGCAATGCTGCGAGCGGGAGTGCGAGTGTCAGTAGAAGCAAGAATACAGATGCCCCGAAGCGCCGCAGCCTGAGTCCAGTGCGACCAGCTCGACGAACGACAACGACTGCAGTCATCGCGTGCCGGCAATGGTGTGTCACTTACTCTTCCATCTTTCTCCCCAACTCACACTACTGGCATCTATCAGTCGCGCGCGGAAAATTCGCTGCGACTCGACGCGTCCCCATTGTTCGAATTGCTCTCGCCGCGCCGATCAGTGCGTGTACGACCCTGTTCCTAAACGGCGAGGGGTGAGATCGAGTGCTCGGCATATCGACGATCTACTAACGACAATCACAGCCTGATAAGAAGCCTGGTACACGGCAGCGGCGCTGTAAAAAGCGCGCAGATTCACGCGAGGAGGAAGATGAGCTGGAACTGGCGCACAAACCCCTGGCCAGGCTGGAACCCGCTCCTTCTGCTTCCACGAACATGATTGCGCTGCCATCTCCAGTGCCTATACCCTCACCCGGCTCCGATTTTTCCCCGGCAGAGGGAAAGAGGGGTGATAATAAGTCCCCGAAACGACAGAAGTTGTCCGACGAGGCCCAGAGTTTTGATGACTTCACGGACAGGATGCGCCAGCAGCATCCCACACCCACGCCGAATATGTCCTCTCATAACTACGGCCGCCCAATACGCCCACTTATACACGTACCGTCGCAGGGTCCTGCACCTTTGAGAATTTCGACGGACGAGTCGGTGCTCGTTAGAGTGCGCTTTCTCTCCTGTCGGTGATGCTCACACTAATAAGATCGTGCAGCGAGGCCACCCACCGTCCTCCACACAGCCGTCAACCTCTGAGATCTCCAGCACGCGATATACGCCGGCTTCCTCGACTTACGGATACGACGTGTCGCCCTTTGCGCATCAGACGCCGTACGATATGGGACACCAACCCTCAGTGCCTCATGTCGACCATCCCAAGTTTCCGAGTCTCCCATCGACGGCGGTGCAGGCGGCCCAGCAAGGCTGGTGGGACGCGTTCCTCCGCTCCTACTCGTAAATTTATTTTCGCTCTTTATGCGCCAACGCCACTAACGACTGTACGCGTAGGCTAAGAGAGATTGCGACAGACCTTAACTTCCTGTACGTCTGCCCGCCTCAGCAAAAGATATGGCTGACCTCCATTTATTCAGGTACACAGAAAGTCCCGTCACCCTGTCCTTCGTGAATGTGGGATTCCTGCTTGAGACGCTTTGGAGCCCTACAAAATACCTAACGCTTCAGCCCGCGTTCATCCTCGCGTCGATGGCGCTCGCGGTTCTGATTCGTTCGAGCGAGACGGAGCGCGGTGCAGCAGGCCGCGAACGCGCCGCATTCTTGCGCCACTCTGCCCAGGATACACTTGAGCGCACCTGGCGCGAGGGCGTATGGCTGGACGCCAGTCTGGCGGAAGCAGCTCTTGTGCGTATAATGTCCTCCCCGCAACACTCCTTGCTCACGAAGTCCCCAGATCATCGCCCAGTACGAAGCGTCTGCACACCCCGAGTACCACCCCGACCGTCTCGCGCGCGCATTCGCGTTCCTCGACGAGGTGATCTGCGCGCTCGGGCTGACGACCATCGACGCGGGGAACCCGGACGTGTGCCGCTACGCGCCGGGCGCCTGCCCTGGCGTCGAAGTACAGCCCGACGCGCAGTGCGCGTGCTTCCCGCCCGGTACGCCCCCGCCGGACCCCGACCGCGTGTGGTCGAGCGCGCTGCCGTGGGACCCGAGTTGGGGCGAGCACGAGATCCGCGACGAGGAGTGCCGGCGCGTGTCGTGGGCCGCGCTGACCCTTGTGACGAGCTTCCGCATGGAGTGCATCGCGCTCACACGCCCTGACGACAGCCAAGCGCTGAGAATCTGTGATCCGTCGAATGTGCGTTTGCGTTCTTGCGGTCCTTCGGGCTTCTTCTTGGAGTGATGCTAGTACTTACGAAACTTCCTCCCTAGTATCTCGCACTGTTCCCGAACGAGCTGTACGATCGCAACGGCTTTGGGCGCGGGCGACAGGAGGGTGGTGGGCCCACCGCGCACCCGAAGAACGCCATCTGGGCGCTGTACTGCCGCAGTATGCTACTGTTCAATTTCTGTAGCAATGTCGTGGCGCGCAACACCGAGAACCGCGACGAGCGAGAGAGTCAGGCTGAGGCGCTTCAAGAGTCGTGGAACGAGGCACAAGCGATCCAGGACACCCTCGACGGGCATGGGTGCAATCTGCATACCTTGGTCGCCTATTTGTGCCGGGAGAACCTTTCAAAGTGAGTCGACCACAAAATATGTATGCTCGTCGGCTAAATAACGTCTTTTCACCAGCGCGCAGATGACCATCACCAAGGGGTTGCGAAAGTGAATTCAATTTGTCTTTCTTCCCGACGTCAACTGACCTTCGGCAGTCTGCAAGGCCTGCCGTCAGGAAATCGTCCCGGCCCCCTCTTCAATCGTCGACAAGCCGAGGAGTGGAGTACGTGTTCCCTCGTACTTGTACACTTGTAATTGACCTTCGTTCCGCAGTTTACTCTCAGGCTGAAGTTGTCAAGCGTGCCACAATGTCCATACAATATGTTTCCGATCCTCGTGGTCATCACTTCACCCAGCGGCCGTACGCCGTAACCTGGTTCTACCATCAGCTTGCAATGTTCGTCGCTTATCTTATCCATTCGCTCCCCCCCCTGACGCACGCTCAAAGCTGTTTGTTACTCTGGGAGAACGACACATCTCTCGACGATGTACTTGAGCTCGCTAAGCAGCTCCTCGTCCCGCTTGACGTGCTGAACGCAATGTGGCCCTGCGACCGTGCGTCCTCTTCTACTACTGCAAATTTCCCAAGGTCCTAATTCCTCTTTCTCGACAGTAATCCAGCGGCAATGCACCGCCTTGCGCAAGAGGCTCACAGCCCACTGTCGGTCAGGGGGCCACGAACCGCCGCCCCCTCTCGACCTCGAGCTCTCACTTCCTCAGGTTCACCGCCGGAATCCGTGATTCCACCATTCTTCTGCTCCTCCTTGCATTTCATCCCATGCCTCCGCCTCTCTTCGCCCATACGATACACTACGCTACACATATTCGTGTTCGTTTTGTTTAGACCGGTATTCCCTAATAGATATACCCGTATTTAGCTCATACCGCCCCTCTTCGTGGGCCAATTCGTGTAAATGTGTTCTGTACTATATTCGTAGACCTTGTATCGTTTGAGACTGCAGATGTTGTATATATGCCTTGACTAATACTGACTAATTTGTCGGCCATTCCGCAGAGGAGTTTTGGGGGAAACTTCAATCGAGGAAACTGCAAAAACCCATGAACTTGAGAGCTTGAGACAAGCTTGAGATGTTGAGAGCCTCTCAGTCACTTTTTTCCTGCTTTCCGGATCACCCGAGGCCTCGGGTGATCCTATTCCCGCCCTAGGGCGCCTAGGGCGGGACTGACATGCTTGAACTATTTAACCACGAATTTCGGATTCGGGAGGTGGCAACCTACTTAGATTACTAACCTGGGTTCCGGATCACCCGAAGGCGGATAGAAGCGACGCGAATCAACATTTCAAAATCTATCCTTATCCTCCACCTTCAGAGCAATGGGTCAAACCCTCAGTTTCGCCTTCACCTTCCTCCGCGTCCAACTCTTCGCGAAATTGCAGGATACCCATGCTGATCTGACCGGCCGCACGTATCTCATCACCGGAAGCAACACCGGTCTTGGTCTTGCGCTCGCAATCCACCTCGCGCGTCTGCATCCCGCGAACCTCATCCTTGCTGTCCGCGACTTGGAGAAGGGAGATGCGGCGAAGGAGACTATTATCGCCTAGACGGGCTTCACCGGCGCGATAGAAGTCTGGGAGCTTGATATGGCGAGTTTCGCAAGTGTCAAGAAGTTCGCGGAGCGAGCGAATACGACTCTGGAACGGTTGGATGGCGCGGTGCTCAACGCCGGCATAAATGATTGGAAGTGGAGCCAGACTGCAGTAGATGGATGGGAGAGAATGTGAGTGATTATGTGGTGTTTACGGCGACGCCAGTTTTAAACTGAGATTTCAGCCTGCAAGTCAACGCGCTTTCCACCGGCCTCCTGGGTGTTCTGCTGCTGCCCTTACTCCAGACGTCATCGAAACTCGCCCATCCTCTCCCCGACACAGCGTTGCCGCCGCATCTGACGATCACCGGCTCAGAGGGTACGAAACAACTCACAGGTCTGGGATCTTGATTTGTTCTGCTCACTGTTCAGTTAGGTATGTTAATGGCGAAATTTACCGAGAGGTCGGCTTCGAAGATCCTCGAGACTATGAACGACGAAAGTCAATGCAAGGACATAGTAGACCGGTATGCGACGTCTAAGCTTTTCAATTTGTTTCTTGCGCGCGAGATGGCGAAGTTGCCTCAAGCGCAAGGTGTCGTGGTAAAGTACGTCCCGACAGTTAAACTCAACTGGGAAGCCTCATCCTTATCCTCGTTCTTCACTGTTTAGTGTCGTCGCTCCAGGGCTCTGTGCTAGTGAACTGGGAAGAGACCTCGGACTGCCACCATTTGCTTTGTGAGTCTTTATTTCTTTACATTGCGCGACGGTGGAGGCTCAATTGCTCCACAGATCGATCATTGGACTCCTCGCTTGGACCACTGCGAAAGGCGCCCTGAATTTGCTATATGGAGTGCTCCGTCCCACCCCTCCGGGAGCGTATATCTATGCATGCGAGGTACAAAAGTATGTCCTATTTCAACGGTGGATGTACTCCTCTTCTGATGCTTTTCTTCTAGACCCCCGTCCTGGACCGAGAGCAAAGAGGGATTGGACCTCCAGGCGAAGGTGTGGACGGAGATGGTGGGGGTCTGGCGGGAAGTTTCCCCCGAGGTTGCGAACATTGCTGTTGTTTAATATTTTTTTTCAAGAAGTACCAAGCCCACGATATACATTCCTGTAGAGATTAGATACAAGTGAGCTTGTCTTCAGCCGCACCAATTGCAAGAGGAGTATCGTGCTACATTCTTCACATCGCATTGACAACAATTTCTTCGCGAAGTTGAATCAGAAACCGTGCAGTGTGGTCGTATTTGACCAGCGCGTCGCTTGAGTCTTGATCACGGGACCGTTCATTGGTTGATTCGGAACTTTCCGACGGCTGTGGACACGTGCCCCTTGACGGAGCGCGGGAAACCGAACACGCCAGCACATCGGGGTTTGCTCTCGACCACCACAACCGACCTTCAGCAACCAGCACAGTAACCAGCAATGGCAGACGGTACGCGCCTCGCCTCCGCCCCCTCGCCCCCAGTATCAGTATTTCAGTAACCACTACCACCTTTTCGCCTCGATTTTCTACCTTTTCGCCGCGATTTTTTCGCCTTTTCGACTCGATTTTCGCTATTTTGCACCTTCTCGGCTCGAATTTCGGCCTTTTCGCCTCAGTTTCGACTGGCGTGGTCTCCCTGTCGACGGACGGCGTTTTCGAGACGATTTTCGCCGACCTAGGGGTCCCTGCCTTTCCGCGCCAGTAGTCGTCGTCGATTAGGCCGTTTGGAGTCTCCTCCATCTTTTGACCTCCGCTTTTGCGGTTGGCGCCATACCGCAACCTTTACGCACATAGGCGACGAGCGACTCTGCATCTCACCGGTCCGCCATTGGCATACCTACTACACTACGCTACATCTACCTCACCACCACCGTTTCTCGCCCCGCCGTACTACACACACCATACTCACGACACCACAGCGTGGCAATCGCAAGACATAGCCCCTGGCGGGATCAGCATCCCCACCGATGCGGACCACGACCGGGACCGTGAGCGCGACCGCGACCGCGAGAATGGCGGCGGCAGAGAGCGGGGACGGAGCAGGAGCAGGAGCCCCGGCAGAGACGGCAGGGACGGAGAACGGGGGTGCGTCCTTGTTTTTTGTCCTTTCCTTGTTTTTCGTGTATTGAGCATGAGGCTAACGATGGAGGCAGCGTCAACCCCGGGAACAACCTCCACGTCTCGGGCTTGAGCCACAAAATCGACACGCGCGACCTCGAGGCGGCGTTTGCCAAGATTGGAAGGGTGCGCCGTTCTTCACTTGGTCTTGCTGGTGTTAAGCGAGCTGATGACTCCGCCGCACAGGTCCAGAAGGCGTCCGTGATGTACGACCCGCACACCCGTGAGTCGCGCGGCTTTGGATTCGTCACCGTGCGTCCCATTCATCCATCTCCTACCTCCATTCCTGACTGCGGAACGTTCCATAGATGGAGACGCCCGAGGAGGCGGATGCGGCGGTGGCGGCGCTGAATGGGAGCGAGCTCGGTGGGAAGATGATGAAGGTGGAGAAGGTGCGTTAATCCGTGCTTTCTCTACACGTGGGAGGGCAGAGAGAAAGCATAGTCGAGATGCTCGGCTGACACGTTGCTTACAGGCCCGTCGCGGACGTGCGCGAACGCCGACGCCGGGGCGGTACTATGGGCCGCCGAAGAGGGGTGATGGTGAGTCGTTATCTTCATTTGGTTCGCAGGTTTCTTTTGCGTTTTTGGGGTCGCTTTGCTCTTCGGATCGAGAGGTGCGATTCGAAAGATGCGATGGGGAATATGCGTGGGCAACGGTGTGAACCCTTGCTTCATGCACCCCAGATCGGGACACGAGAACCAGGATCGGATGGTCTGATTCAGTGTCGGCCATTTCCTTTTATAGATAAAGACTTGCTTTTTATGGATACCGCTCCTTCCTTGCTCGCCTCACCAAGCCAACGCTGACCATCCACCATCCAGGCGAGCGTCAGTACGACCCGCGCCCCTACGACTCGCGCTATGCGCGCGATTTACGACGACCGCGACCGTGGGCGTCGCGGTGGCGGGCGGTACGACGACTATCGCGGCGGGGGGCGAGACGATTACCGCCGTAGGGACGACGATTACCGCGGGGGTGATTATCGTGGGGGTGGGGGGCGGGACTATTACGATGATAGGGATCGGGATCGTGGAGGGAGGGGCGGCGGGAGGGGTGGGTATGATGATCGCCGGTATTAGGTGGTGCGGTGTGTGAGCAGGGTGCGAAAAAAACGATACGCACAAGGACATACTTGTGAACCGAACCTCTCTGGCTTGTTTAAGATTTCTTACTTTGTGTTCCTGCTCGCGCTACGATTATCTATCTAATTCTGTACAGGTACATACGGCATGTCTGCGTTGTATGTGAACAGAGACGTTTTTATTTGTGTGTGGGCAAGGCACGGGTCCTTGGCTTTCGACGGTCGAGTCCGATTTAAAGTTCGCGGGCCCCATGCACTGCCCCTCAGTTTCGGCTCTTTCCCCACTGCGCCAGTGAAAATGCAGTTCCCCAAAATATTGCTTGCATTCGCCCTCGCATCCGTGGTCGTGGCGCAGGTAAGTCGTATATATGTCGGACCCTCGTTTCTGGATGCTGAACGCGCGTCGCGTCTATGTCCGGTAGGCGCGCTTTTCCCACCTAGTGCAGCTGTTCTCAGACGCCCGCGCAAGCAGGTTACGGGTCCCGAGTTTACGCTCTCTACCTCCCGTTCCGAGGTGGTATGGTTTTGGGGGGGAATATGCCTTGAGAAGTTGAGTTATCCTGACGCCGATACCAAGCGGAATGGCGAAAATTTCGCCACTGACAGCGGAGTTGCGAACATTTTGCCACGACCCTTTTGGAGAACCACACCTCGGAAGTGATTTGAACCAAGCAATCAATTACGAGGTCGAGGGGAACGGAACCTGGAAAGTCTACGACTCGCATCTCGCATTATCGTTCGCAGGACGTACATGCCGCTGCCCGCAAGTAGAACGCTGGTTTACAAAAGCGAGGTTTCGACGTGAGCGGCTGAACATTTCAAATTTGCTGCGTTGGGTCATGATCGCAAAGCTGACAAGAACCCCGCCTATCGGTCGCATCGCCGCGTAGGTATCAAGTCTGCGCCGGTTAGGTCACAAAGCTGACAAGCGCCTCGGCTGCCCTATCGCCACGCGCAAGTATAAAAAGTCGCCTGGTGATCAATTGAAAATCCCAAGAAAAATGGGTCTCCTCATCTCCAACATCAAGCAAGGCTTTCCCCCGAAGTCGAAGTTTTCAGTCGATGATATCCCTGACCTTTCTGGCCAGGTACGGCTTCCAGTTCCGCAGACCTGACGACGTGCTCGAACCTCAGTCCAGGTGATCATCGTCACAGGTGCTAACATTGGGGTGGGCAAGGAAACAGTCAAGGTACGTGTGCTAATCCCCAGGAAGCAAACAAATGATTCATGCTTGAACCACTGCAGGCACTTCTTCAACACAACGCGAAGGTTTATCTGGCCGCCCGCAGCCCAGAGAAAGCCAAGGAGGCTATCAACGATCTGAAGTCTCAGACCGGGAAGGAAGCTGAATTTCTGCAGCTGGATCTGGCGGACTTGCACTCGGTGAAACGTGCGGTTCAGGAATTTACCGAGTGAATTTAATCAAATTGTGGTTTTTATCTTCGCTCATTGCTCTGCTTTACCAGGAAAGAAACTCGACTGGACGTCCTGTTCAATAACGGGTATTTGCTGGGTTGAACTCTCAATTATGTGGGAGTGTGCTGACGGTGCGGCGGGCAGCGGAGTAATGGTGAGAATGACAGAGATGCAGTGAATGGTACGTCTTCTCATTATGCCGCATTCGTCCGACGCAACTAATGAGCCACAGGCCAACGAACTCATTTCCTCATAGGTACCACCCATCGAGCAACTCACTGCCCAGGGTTACGACCTCACGTTTGGCACCAATGTTTTGGGTGTGTCCTGCAGCCTAGCCTGTTCATTGCCAGCTCATGCCGTTGTAGGTCATTTCTATTTAACAAAGCTGTTGCTCCCCACCCTTTCGGCAACCGCTTCTCCGGGAAAGCCTGCGCGTGTGATCAATACATCGTCCATCGCGTCGGAAATAAATGGTCCAGATATCAATTATAACACGCTCAAGGACAGCCCGGCACGGAAGAAGATGGGCGTTAACAAGCTATATGCCCAGAGCAAATTTGTGCGTGGATGTCTGTCTGAGAGGACTCCGCGAATAAGTAATGCTGACATTCGACTCGGCAGGCGAATGTCGTGTTCAGTAACGAGCTCTTCCGCCGATACGGGGACGAGGGCATCGTCTCCGTTGCGTTGAACCCGGGAAACCTTAGGAGCGGACTGCAGCGCCATCTCACCGGCATTACCAAGTGGATCGTAGTACGTGGATCCATTTACAATTGTAAAGTGACAACCGACACTGAGCCTTGATGCCAGCACTCGATATGCCATCCAACGCCGCTCGGCGCCTTGACACAACTCTGGGCGGGTACTTCAAACGAGGGGGCTACTTTCGGTGGAAAGGTTTGTGGTCTTTTCAATGCTGATCTTCAAGCTGATATTTCGACTAGTATCTCATCCCATGGGCACGCATAGGGACAACCCCGTCGACTGATGCCCAGACCGAAAAGGCGCTGTGGACGTGGCTCGAGGAGCAGGTGGCGCAAATTTAATTTTCTCGACTCTTCCTGTGTTTCGATTCCAGCTAGATACATTAGTGATCTCTAACTTCCCAGTAGTAATGGAAATATACGCAGATAATTTCGCAATTCCATTTGGTTTCGTTCTAGCCAAGTTATATAAACCTTATGTAACATCAACTTTATGTCCCACGGTTTGAAAGTCAAAGTTGAAAGCAAATCCGCCAACACTGTTACCGCTGCGGAATGCGACCTGTCGAGATCCAGTAACAGAGATTTTTGCGACTGCCGTGGTCCGACGAGGTCCCACACACCGGGACTTGGCAGCTGGACCCGAGCGGGTTTTCTTTTTTTTTTTCTTTTTTTTTCTTTTTATGCCTTATTATACCACCCCACGAGCTGATGATTCTGATGCGCTTTGGTGATGCCAGAAGAATACACCTACTGTTCCCTTCTATCGTATTCTTGCACGGTCTGAACACGAGGACAGTCCGAACAATATCTGCTGAGCACGGTTTGAATATCCGTCCTGAAATTCAAGTGCTCTAATCTAAGGTCTAGAACAAACCAGATGGAATTGCGAAATTATCTGCGCATATTGCTACTACTACTGAGAACTAAGAAAGAGGATTACTATCTAGCCGGAATCAAGAACCACGAGTAGTTGAGAAAATTAAATCTGCGCCACCTGCTCCTCGAGCCATGTCCACAGCGCCTTTTCGGTCTGGGCATCAGTTGATGGGTTTGTCCCCATGCGTGCCCATGGGATGAGATACTAATCGAAATAATATCAGCTTAAACACCAGTATGCAAAAGAACACAAACCTTTCCACCAAACTTAGCCCCTTCGTCTGAAGTACCCGCCCAGAGTTGTGTCAAGGCACCGAACGGCGTTGGATGGCATACCGATTCCTGGCGTCAAATCTGAGTGTTGTTACTTTTATAATTATCAATGGATCCGCGTACTACGAGCCACTTGGTAATACCAGTGAGATGGCGTTGCAGTCCGCTCTTAAGGTTTCCCGGGTTCAACGCAACGGAGACGATGCCCTGGTCACCATAGCGGCGGAAGAGCTCGTTACTGAACGCGACATTTGCCTGCAGAGTCACCAGTCAGCATTATTCGGAGAGTCGTCTCAGACAGACATCCACGCACAAATTTGCTCTGGTAATATAACTTGTTAACGCCCATCTTCTTCCGTGCCGGACTGTCCTTGAGCGTGTTTGTAATTGATATCTGGACCATTCATTTCCGACGCGATGGACGATGTATTGATCACGCGCGCAGGCTTTCCCGGAGAAGCTGTTGCCGAAAGGGTGGGGAGCAACAGCTTCGTCAAATAGAAGTGGCCTACCGCGGCATGAGCTGGAAATAGACAGGCTAGACTGCCGGACGCACCCAAAACATTGGTGCCAAACGTGAGATCGTAACCCTGGGCAGTGAGTTGCTCGATGGGTGGTCCCTATGAGCAAATGAGTTCGCTGGCCTACGGCTCGTTAGTTGGGAAAAATCCGGTACGATAGAAAGACGCACCATTCATTACATCTCGAGCATTCTGACCATTACTCCCCTGCCCGCCATGCCGTCAACACACTTCCACGTAATTAAGAGTTCAACCCAGCACATACCCGTTATTGAACAGGACGTCCAGTCGAGTTTCCTTCCTGACAAAACAGAACCATGAGCCAAGATAAAAACCTCAAGGATTATAAACTTCACTCGGTAAATTCCTCAACTGCACGTTTCACCGAGTGCAAATCCGCCAGATCCAACTGTAGAAATTCAGCTTCCTTCCCGGTCTGAGACTTCAGATCGTCGATGGCCTCCTTGGCTTTCTCTGGGCTGCGCGCGGCCAGATAAACCTTTGCATTGTGTTGAAGGAGAGCCTGCGGTGGTTCAAGGATGAATCATTGTTTCCTGAGGCTGCAACGTACAGTACCTTGACTGTTTCCTTGCCCACCCCAATGTTAGCACCTGTGACAATGATCACCTAGACTGAGGTTCGAGCTCGTCGTCAGGTCTGCGGAACTGGAAGCCGTACCTGGCCAGAAAGATCAGGGATATCATCGACCGAAAACTTCGACTTCGGGGGAAAGCCCTGCTTGATGTTGGAGAGGAGGAGACCCATTTTTTAGGGGATTGAATTGAGATTGATCACCAGAAGACTTTATACGGCCGGTAGGACCGGGGTTCCCGTCAGCTTTGTGACCTAACCGGCGCCTGCGGCCCAGTGACTCCAAGAGGTTGCTTGCGCTTGGTATTTTTCCAAATGTTTTTTCCCCGTTCAGACATTTGGACGCGAATCAAGTAGATCTCCCTTCCGGCCCCGGCGCCTAGGGCAGAATCTCGTCGTTGTAAACCAGTTGGTGAGAGTTCACGTCTACGCCGATCCAACGCTGATCAGTGATCTTACAATTGATCGCTTGGTTTCAATTGAAATTAGGTAAAGAACCTCCAAAAACCAGCTAGCCACAAACCTTGTGCGGTATTAACTGGCGAGGTCCCATGAAAAAGCAGCGCGGGACCTAGAAAAGATACCCAGCTGGATCCAAGCGGGTTTTATTTATTTTTGTTTTCAGGTCTTATATCCTGCTGATCAGTGATGACTGATGCGCCCTGATGCCATCGTGATGCGCCTGACGCAAAGCAGCACCAAACCAGAACTGACTGGTAGAAAATCATGAAAAAGGTTCCCCGAACCATAAAACCAGGAATGTTCCTTTCCGTTGTATTTATGCAGTCTGAACACAAGGATAGTCTAAAAGAGACATCCAATATCCACCAAAGTGCTTTTCTTCTTACGAGGATGCGTGCGCCGTGCTCACCTGGGAGGATTGGAGCTTAGCATGAGGAAGAAGTTGGACAACTCAGAAATGCTCATATTCTATTCCGCGCTGGTCAATGTATCGGAATACTTCTGCGTTTTTGGTTGAGGTTCGAATTTTGAGACAAGTTGTCTGCGATAATAGAGAGTTTGCGGCAGCCACCGGAAGCCACCCGGTGGCTGATCAGGCATGCGGTAACCGGTGGCTGTGGCTGATCTGGTGGCCGAATATACGATGTTGCACTACTCCACTACCACATCAACCAACAGCCCTTTATCCCCCAGAGAGTTGAGATCAACTCTTCTGCCTGGCCATCCATTCAAAACTGGAACATCCTCCTCCCATTCCTGCAAGATAAGTTTGAGGAGTGCTGTAAAGTGTATTCTAGGCTCTAGACTCTCTCCATGGTGAACAGGTGTAAGAGGGGTACATGCGGCAGCTGCATGGCAGCCACCAAATCAGCCACAGCCACCGGTTACCGCATGCCCGATCAGCCACCGGGTGGCTTCCGGTGGCTGCCGCAAACTCTCTAATGGATCTAGCTGTGGAAATAAAATCCAGCTCCGAGATCATAACGTTCATTATTAATCTGCTACCAGAGCAAACGTGAAAGCGTAAAAAGTAAACCAGATAACCAGAAACCCACTTGCTTGCCGAACATAGCTTTATATGCCGGACTCATCTCATCTGCGCACCATCTCGCGCTCCCGCATCAGATGCGAGACGCTCATCGTCGCCGCCTTCGTCTCGAGCTGCTCGCCCCACACCGATACGAGCCCGTCCACCTGGAACGCGCGTGTCTCGCGCTTCTCGAACAGCCGCGTCGCGATCGGGACGAAGAACTTCATCTCCCACCCCCGGCGGCTCGCGTGCGAGCTCGATCCGTGCCCTTGGGCCTGGATAGACGTCTCGGTGCGGAACCACAGCGTGTCGATGGCGATGCCGCGTCCGGGATCGAGCACCACCTCCTTGCCCACCGGGGTGCGCATCTTCGCGCCGTCATATCGCACGCTGTACTTGTTGTTCTCCGCGGCGGAGGCCGCACAGTACGGATAGGTCGGGTCCACGATCGACGTGCTGGTGCAGTTGATGTCGACGACGTACACGTCGGGGTGCGAGACAGGAAGCCCGTCCCATTTGGCCGGGTCCTTGAGCGTCAGATGGAGCGACAGGGGCCCCGACGAGGAAAAGCCTGGTTCTGCATTAGCGACAACACAATAAATGAGCGAATTGAGTGGGGCGCTTACTCGTCCTCCTGATCCCACACTTCGAAGTTTGATTTTGAGCTCGAGGGAAAAGTAACCGCGAGCTCAAACTCGCGCGCCCTGAGCTCGTAGCATCCGTACTTGTTCAGCCGCGCGCCGGGGATGGGCAGCCGGATCGGCGCAGTACGTCTGGATTCGGTGTTCGTCGAGAGCGATTGGAAGGGGAGGGTTTTGGAAGGAGCCAGGAGGTCAGAGACGAGGGGCGAGGTCTTGGACCGAGTGGGCGTAGTTCCCGCCGTGTCCTTGGACGGGAACGCGACAGGCGGTGAGCGGGCAGTATTGTTCTCCGTTTTGGAGATGTGGGCCACGGAGGAAGATGGTCTGGTCGGGAAAGGGCGAAGTTCGCGAGGGAGGGTCCGATTCCTTAGGCGCCTGGGGTGGGGTAAGCTTCTCTTTGAGCTTCTTCGACGCCGACGACGCTCCCGTCGGCATTTTGGCTTTCAATATACCCCTGAGCTGCTCGTCGATGTCAGGAGGAGCAGCGCTGAACTTGAAACTAGAGTCCCTTCTTTGTCGAACGCGGGGCCCAGTTTGGAGAGCACCTGAGTCATCGCTGTCGACCTCCGGGGATGTTGCCGAGTGAGTGCGCTTCCTGGTGCTACGCTTGGTTATCGTGGGGGTCAGCCAGGGGCAGCTTAGGCTTTAGAAGCGCGTCGGGCGCCCTGGGCTTGACTTTGAGTCGTATCGTTTCAACGGACGTAACGGAGCTCGTTCTCTGCCGAGTTCGACTGAACGCACAGTCGTCCAGACGTTGGTCGAGAGGAGTTTCGTGTGCATTATTCGAGGGCAAAGGCCGCTGGTCTGGCCAGAGAGTGCGGCCGCGTGAAGACTTCAAAAGAGGGTGGGAGGCTGACATAGCGGTCATGGGCTTCGTCTGCAACTTGGCAGAGGCGTAGCCAGAGGCGTTCGTGACGGCAGAAGACTCAGACTTCGTCGACATCGTGGTGGGGAGGGAACCAGAGTCCAGGAAGGATTTTTATGCCGCCACACATGCTGATCAAAGAGAACAATGGGAAACAAACGAGTCATTGACGCGATTGACGCGATATAAACGTGAGAAAGGTCTCAAATGTCCCAAAATGATAAGCGAAGACATAAAGGATTCACAGGAGCCTACATCGAGGTTGAAAGGGCGCCTGGTGCTGGCGGTCGAAGCAGAACCGTGACTTGGCGACCGGTTGCCTCATCAAAGTGACATGAGGGGCGACAAAAAAAACTTGAACGCAGCCCTTAGTCCCTACGACCTTGAGCTTAGTCGGACGCCTACGCTAATGCAACGTTATCTCTTGTGCTTGACCTTCGAGAGTTCGAAACTCGTTCTGAAGCCGCAGCCTGACTATGGCGATGGATCAAAGTAGTGTGGCGGGGAAATAGGCCGCAGGCCTAGTTGACTTGGGTAATTTACAGAGGGTCGCGGCAGCGACCTATTTGACCTGATTTACTGGTGTAAATTAGGGTGAAATAGAGTAAATTTCCCATGGGGTCCGGGGCAGAGCCCCGGGCGAAAAATAGCTAATTTACCGGTCAAATAGCTATGCCCAGCTGCCCCATTCGTCTGCCTTTGGAGCTACGCTGTCCGCTGCCGCCTTTGAACTCGTCCCGCCGTTACCATTGGTTGGCCCGTGGTGTCGAGCGTCGACGGGAGTTTCTTTGGCGGCTGTGATGCTGTCGGCGAGGACATGAAGATACTTCTCGATGTCGAATTCGGCCGCGAGGTCGAACCGGCTCGTTGAACTACCACGGAGGTCGGGGAGGGGATCATTGAGCCAGTCTAAACCGTCATTGGCAGGGTCGTGTGGCGTGAGCGGCGTTCCTTCAGAATCTTCGGCATATTTTCGACCCGAATTCGGTCTCCCGTGTATGGTCTCTCGAATGTCGCGCCAGTTCACGGTGACTGGTTTACTCCGGACCTCCTACCAAAATCAGTGAAACCCAGCTCGGAAATGATGTGCTATACCTTTTCTGCACCCATTCGATTAAAGCCCCGGATAGCGAGATGGTTTGAGACAGTCGAACAGGGCGTATTGCCAAATTGGGCGGTGCTCGTCCTGTAGCTACTACTGTCTTCAGTTTCAGAGCTCTAGCTCCTCTACAGAGTGCTTGGCTGGGGCACAAATGGTAGCTGGGCTTATGGGAGCTAATTTACCCTATTTTACCCTACTTTACCGTCTATTTTTCAGCCATCCAGCTGGCCGGTTAATTAGCCGCTAATTTACCGGGTTAATTTGCACATGTAAATTTCACAGGGCTATTTCCCGCCACACTAGATCAAAGCCGAAAAAAAATGCCTTGTTTTGGCCTTGTTGAAACTTGCCAAGTTCCAACTTCGAAGGCACTGTTCTCCCGGATTCCTTCTGCGTATGCAAATCGATTCTACCATTCAGATTCGGGCGTATCTGTCGATAACTGGTTCTGGGGGATGTGTCAACGACGCCACACCCACACTCAGACTCGGCTACAGGCCTGTGCAAGTGGCGGAAGTGGAACAAGACGCAGCCATTCTCGCTTGTGTGCCGTGGAATGATCGCCGAGAGATCATCGCCATCATTTTCTTTGCTTCCTTTCCACCATCCATGATACTTACCCAGCGGCTTCCCTGCGTCATGGGGAGCGCGCTGCTTGCATTCTGGAGCTCCTTTTTTCCACCACCATCGTAAACGACGTAGACGGACCACCAAAATTGCACTGGGGACTCGAGGCACACGGGGATTGCCGGTTTGGGTGCGCGGGTGACTGGGCGGAAAATCGAAGAAAGGAACAAGAAAGAAGGGTGTTCTCAAGGGTGTGGTTGTGAGCGCAGATGTGTTATATCTCTCTCACCTCTTTTCCTTCTTCCCCTCCTACAAGGTGTTGGCACTCTGCAGCGTCAGTATATACACCTGCATCACTCGCTGATTCGGTCCCACCACCCATGCTCATCCGCCCGGAGCTCCGGAGGGGCGGGTGCAGTGTCCGCGGGCGTGGCTGTTGCCGACGCTTCGCGGCGGAACTTGCGTGCGGAGGTGCAGTAGGCAGAACACGGGCGGACGGACGCGGCGAAGTGCTGACGCGAGCGTGCACATCCGCGCCGGAAGTCACGCGAATTGGTGAGGCGTTATCGCAAGGACCCAACTATTCATTACACGCATGGCACGTACGTCGTTTGAATAAAATTTCTTTCTATCCACCACATGATTTTGCATAACCAAATTCTCCCCACCACCTAAGCTTCAAGACTATGAAATCTTTGTTCAATTTTTCATTGTGAATCAGTTACATTATTCACTTCAACTACTTATGGAACCCGAAATGGCCTTGCCCTCGGGATCAACCGACAATGGCACATTCAAGTGCGCCACACTGGCGCGACAGTGGCGCAAGTTGTCGGACCGATTTTGGTGAGTCTGAGTGTGGGTGTGGCGCTGTTGGTTGATCCCCCTATTTCTGGGTCAATTTCTTACGTCCACCGCTGTTCGGTAGCGAATAAGTAATGTTGAGCACGACCCATAGTGCGATCCAAGGGGCAACCGTTAGCGCAATCGGTAAAATGCACTAGGTACTGTATGCTGGTAACGGTGCTTGGTTTTGATTGATGCCGGAGCTAGACTTGTAAAAATCATTCCTTGGTACATTGTAAGGATATATATCAATCTGAAGGGCCTGTTCTGAGTTTCTTGGGTGTATGTATCAAGAGCGCGACGCGACGAAACGAGTGCGAGACGCGAGGTTATAGCTCCGGCATCAATCAAAACCAAGCACCAGCATACAGTACCTATTTTACCGATTGCGCTAACGGTTGCCCCTTGGTGCGATCTGTCGGGAAGTACACGGCAGCTCCTCCTCCCTGCGAGCAATCTATCAAAACATCGCCGTAAGGTCGGTCATCGTCGGTCTGACCAACCAACTGCTTCCGGCTCTACTAGTAGGCTTTAAAAGGGAGACAATGATTTGATGAACTCCAAGCTCGATGTCAGTCTTCAGGCTCTGGCCCCTTGCACTCTGCACTCAGATTACTTTAGCTCGGCCTGAGACCAGCAATGCACTCTCTCGGATCTACGACTTCGTAATCGTGGGCGGTGGTCCGGCAGGGTTGACTCTCGCCAATCGTCTAACGGAGGATCCCCGGACACAAGTACTGGTTCTTGAAGCCGGGGAGGCCCGACTCGATGATCCTCTGATTAACATCCCCGGATTTCTTGGAAGCACTGTGGGGAATGCCTCGTACGACTGGTTGTTTAGTACGGTTCCCCAGGCGCATGCGAACAACAACACCTTCACCTGGGACCGAGGTAAAGTCCTCGGCGGGTCAACTGCGATCAACTTTATGGCCTGGGGAAGGCCTGCTTTGAACGAGATTGATGGTGTGTCGACCGACCATTCGTCTCATGTTAAGCTGGATACCGACGAAATTGAACAGCTATCGGTGCCCTGGGCAATCCCGGATGGACGGGCAAAAATTTGTTCAAATACATGAGAAAGGCAGAGACGTGCGTGGCGAATTAATTTCTGGATTGTACTTTAACTCGATCTAGTTTCACGCATCCAGATCCGGCCTACGCTGTGGAAAACAATCTTACCTTTACTCCCCTCCGCGCATGGAACTTCTGGGCCTCTCCACAACAGCTTCTCGAAATTCATATCGGATGGCCAAAAGCCATGGCTCTCCGCTCTCGATGCCCTTGGCGTACATAAAATAGAGGATGCGGTATGGATTTCATTATCCTCCCGAGCTCATCTCACGCTTCTCAGCTTGCCGGAGAAGACGTCGGCGCGTGGATGGCCCCAGCTGCTATCGACGGCAACACTGTAACCAGATCTTACGCAGCTTCCGCGTACTTCGCCCCCGTTTCCGACCGGTCGAATCTCGTTGTCCTCACAGGAGCAGAGGGTGACCCGTATTGTTTCCGGAAAAGAGGAAGAGAACGGTCTGGTGACTGCCACGGAAGTTGAACTCTCATTTGGTGGCCAAAATCGCTCGGTGGCGATCAAATCTGGAGCGGAGGTTATCTTGTCCGCTGGGTAGGGTGTTGATCAAACGCTTGAGGATTGTGCTGACGCTGACACGGGCACGTTCAGAACGATCAAAACTCCCCAGCTTCTGGAGCTCAGCGGAATCGGCGACCCTGACATTCTAGAAAGCCTCGGCATCGAGACGAAGGTGGCTCTTCCCGGAGTCGGAGAGGGAATCATAGACCAAGTGTTTTTTGGTGTCAGCTACGGTGAATTCCTCTCGATACCCCGGTTTCGCAGAATGTTCAACTTCTTCCAGAGCTCAACAACGATTCCATTGTCACCCTGGATAACCTGCGCGATCCGACCTTCACAGCTGAGGCCCTCGCAGAATAGTAAGCTCCTGCATTTTAATCCAAGTTCGTGGTGCTCACGGCTCTTGGGGTTCAGTGAGGCTAACAAGACAGGGATTATGACCCTCGGAGTTACAGCGTTCTCTCTCCTTCCACTCCAGGCCATCGTCGGCGATGCTAACGCTACATCATTAATCGACGCTCAGGCAAAGAAAATAGCCCAGGGCAACTACAGCACCACCCAGAAGGAGAAATGGGACGTTATTATACAAGGCCTTAGAGAACCGACGAAACGCGGCTACATCGAGCTTGTCGCTTTCCCCCGGATTCTTTACAATCCGCTAGTGCGTATTCCTGCCTCCAAGAATGCTTCGTGTGTACTGCTTATTTCGTTGCAGGTGCTCCACAACCCGGGAAAAAATACTTGACCTTCACTGGGAACCTTCACTTCCCGTTCTCAACAGGCAGCATTCACATTTCATCGACAAATCCGCATGTCCAACCTAATATTGATCCTCACTACTACGAACAGGAATTCGGTTTGCAAGAACAAGTGTTTTGAATTCGTTACCTGATTGTGTGTCTTGCAGATCTCCAAGTGATGGTCGGTGTCCTCAAATTCCTTCGGAAGCTCGGAAATACCGGGGGGTTCAAAGGTATGGATGAGCATGAGCACATTTCCTCGAACGAATGGCTGATTTATTTCTCATTTATAGACCTCTTTGCGGCTGAGACGGACCCTGGTGCAGCTGTTCAAACTGATGAGGAGATAATGGGTGCGTCGCATCGAATTTCTTGAGGTGG
The DNA here is from genome assembly GCA_029378375.1 of Mycena olivaceomarginata. Taxonomy (NCBI): domain Eukaryota; kingdom Fungi; phylum Basidiomycota; class Agaricomycetes; order Agaricales; family Mycenaceae; genus Mycena; species Mycena olivaceomarginata. The sequence goes on along the minus strand of JARKIC010000676.1, from coordinate 127,422 downwards.
TCACTTACTTACCGTCTTAGATTATATCAAAAATCACGGAGGTCCGGAATATCATACCGTCGGCAGTGCGGCCATGCTGCCGCGGGAAAAGGGGGGTGTGGTCTCGCCAGAACTCAAGGTCTGAACACGTTATCTGTCGACTAAGTGTTTTCTGTGCTAATTCGCCCGGCCGGCAGGTGTATGGAACCAGCAATATCCGCGTTGTCGATGCGAGTCTCCTCCCACATATACGAGTTCTTCGAGGGGTATACTTACTACTTGTTTGACTTGCTTCACAGTTTTCCGTACTACCACTCCAGATAAGCGCACACCCGATGTCTACGCTCTACGGAATGTGCGTTCTCGGTTTCGTTTGGACCCGTCGCCTTTGACAGCGCATCCTCATAGTGCCGAGAAAGCGGCTGATATCATTCGCGGGATTGTCACAGTCTAACTGGTTTCAACCATCGGGACCAAGTAGATGATTGTGTGGAATTTTCTTTACATTCCGGCTGCATATCTGCCTGTATTCCCCCCGTTGGCTCACTCTGTGGGGGGTATCTGAAATTCTATCAAATAAATTTATAAAGAAGAGAGCGCTCCGAGGCCGGTTGTATCTTTACTTTACTTCACGGTCCTACTTCAAGTTCTTCGAATATTTTGTTTCTGTACATATGCTCAATGCTCATTCCACTCTCGGAAACGCGGCCCAACTATACTTCCCTTTGACAAGCGAACACGATGTCCTAATGTCAAATTTCAGACCGGCGAATCTCTGAATCCCACAGCAACTCTTTCAGAAGGATGTATTTTCCTTTTTGGCCGTTTATGGCTGGCGCGCTGGGCCGTTGCGATATTAGAAGCACTGTGGTGACTGGAAGAAGCCCTATGGGGGATCCATTCTTCTTTTATCTCCCAAGACCTGTTTCGGACTATCACTATGTTCAATATCCTTGACCGCCGTTTTCTTGGCTTTTTACCTGTTTCAAACAATACATTGCCTCCTTAACTGTACTATATTTCCTGAATCCACTTCTGAATCTTGACATTTCTCTTTGGTGTAATACAGGGCTGGAAACTAATTTACAATATGTGTTCTACATAGTCCTACATGTCTGCGACATGTAAATTTGACGCAGAAATTTCAACTAACATTTATCCCTCATGTTCCTCTTTTGCATCGTGCTTTGCAGCAGCTTCTTGTCGGAACTGACGCGGCAAAAGAAGAAGCCCGATAGCATAGAGAGACCAGATAACCTGCGATCCACACGCGTGAGTGATAGTCGACAAAGGCAAAAAGGGAGAGTGGTCTCACAATGACAATGGCGAGCCAGAAGTGCTTGTATCTCACGTCGATGGGGTGCACGTTCCCTGTGACAAAGGGCCACTCATTCCACATACCGAAGTGCGTCTACAAGCGGTGATCAACCCAAAGAACTGTCCTGCGGAATGGAAAGGAATGTACACACCTGGAAACATGCGAGTGCAATGATAGCCAGGCCAAGGATGGCGTGTAGGTAGTTTTGCGGGGCGCGTCCGCCGGGCAATCGGGATGGGAACTTGACCCAGTGGATGAAAAAGCCCAGAAGAACTTGGATGAGGTACATCACGAACAATGCCAACCCCGTTTTCTATTAAAGTTTTCGGGAGTTTCATTATCTATGTGGAGGGAAACAGAATGGCAAATGACTCGCACCTGGTGAGGGTCGACGAAGTGGGGCACGCCGGCTATGTTGGTCGCTTGGTATCCCAGTGCGAAGGCGGTCAGGACAATGGGCCCGGTAAAGAGAAGATTCACGATGACGTGCGGCCAGAACCAGCTAAACCGCAAGTGGGTAAGCGACTTCTGGCAGAAATTTAATACATGCTTACGAGTTCGTGAATGTACGGAGATATCGAGCCATGAGTGTGCCCAAGGGAAGACCAATGAGGAATGCAGCGAATGCTACATGGGCGTGGATGCGAGCTTTGCTCTCATAAGGGGTAAAGGCAGGGGTGGACATGGATGCTGCGGTCAGGCAGGGGGCAGTCAGTTTAGCTTATAAGTGGCTCCGCACAGAACTTGTAGTGCCAGCGGACGTGTGGGTCTATGGTCCGTGTGAGAGCGGAAAGGAAAACGTAGAATGATTGCAAAAGGCTTGAGACTCTTGTCGTGAAGCCCAGTCGCCACGGAAATTTCGCTGTTCCGATGGAAATTCAGCAACGATTATATACCTCAGTAGTAATATATCCTTTCTCCCTCTTTCAATGAATTATTCGCAGGTAACCATGGTCCATGTGATATCCGCAGTTGGTGAGAACGTCTAAATCAAGTCTAAATTCTAATGACCTTGGAAATGCAGCCCAAAATCGGCTTGTGAGCCACATAAGGAACTTGTGACTCGCTATAATGTAGGAAAAAGCTTGAAAGCATGGGGCGTAAAAGAGCTTACAACAAACGAGGCACGAGCTTCATCGTCGTAGCGTCTGTTTACAAAATAATAGTCTGGATCCAACTTGGATGATCAAATCCCAAATCACAGACGCAACAGCCTCAAAAGCAGCCTTCGCAACAAATTCATTGAATAGTCATGGAACATTTGGGGAGTTATTTGGTGAAATCTCACGTCTTGAAAAAGCAATGAATTACGTCTGTTATTGCTGCTAATTAAATTTCTTATTAGGGCTCAGTCCTGGGTCCAATACCCCGAGTCGCAATATCACAACAGCGGTTCTGACCTGGGTACCCTAACTTATAAAGAACCCAAACAATACTGGCTTCGAACTGCATTTACTCGTCGTCGGCCATGCGAAGAATCATCGATCACTGGATTCCGGACCTGGTCACCATATATCAATCTGGAGCGTACTTGATTACATCTTGCACAGTGAAAGGAATAAAATAAGGGTGAACTGAACGTTCGCGATGGATCCTGGAACTCTCGAGACGTCTGACATTTCGTCAAGCAAATTGAGTGTCAAGACGTTCATCGCCCAAAGAGTGCAGAGACCAATATACTGCACAGTTCGGCCGGCAGAAGGAGAATGAGTTATGTTGAAGGGTCTGTTTCCGGGTAGAGAAATAGATAGCCCGTAGGAGGACCTTTAGCAGCCGAGGAAATTTCACTTCAAAATTAATGCAATTCACAAGAACTAGAACAGGTTACTGAATGTAATTGACGACGATGGAGTAAAGACGTTCAATAGTCCTCAAAATTGGAGGTCACCCGGAGGCGGCTGAAAATGTGATTGGCTTGGCTGAACCAGCAGCGCACTGACTCTGAGGTCGGAACCCAATAACGAGGTTGTAGGGTGCTGTCAAATATATCGCGGGAGTTGAAGCTTGCAATTTAAATAAGATCAGGTCATATGCGGCGAGTAAATGAGAGATTGATACCGGGTTCGCGCTTCTCCAACCACTGTCCAGAGTCCACTGGAGTATCCACTGGAGTATCCACTGGAGTATGTTCTCATAATCGGTAAAAATGCAACTTCAACATAATCTTTGACCCGATTTCGTGCAGAACAGAAAAGGACCCGCCGGAAGCCTCACGGCTGTGAGGACGGAAATAGTGATGGGTCGAAATTGTCGTTGTCGGTAATAAGGGATGTCGTGATACTCTTCGATGGTCAGAAATTCAATCATCATGTACTCCGCGCTAAGTTCATTCCAGGGAGCAAATATCTGGAGGCCAGTCTGCCTCACAATGTCGCAGAAATAGAAATCGGTGGGTATCAACAGCCGCCTGAGCTCTGCGCAGAGCCTGCCAGTTGAGCGTCATATCCACAATGTACAGTTCCCTTCGCTCTGAGATCATTAATACCGATATTGGCCATCCAGATGCTTACCAGCCTCACCAGTTTTTCTTGGAAAACGGAGTAAATATAATTGGCTGCTGCCTACAATAATTCAGATGCCTGAACAAGGAAATGAGACGCAGCAACTTGATGATGGCCAAGAACAGATGCGACACATCTCAATTACCGCGTGCATAACATGTGCCATTTGTGAAAATTGGTCGATACAAATGTAGAAGGGCAAATTCAGTTCCTTCAGACAAGATCTGGGCTTGTTATTTGGGATTCACTGCTCCAATGGCCTCAAGTGTAAATCAGCACAAACCATGATATTTGAAAGATTTATCTCAGTCATTAATTGCATAGCAATTAGTACGAATTATCTTGCTAGGTTTCAGCTGAACCTGTGCAGAACTCATCGAGATATGGGCAAATCGGTCGCGAGGATCAAAAAATGCCCAAAACGGCAAATTTTTCGATCCGCGCCTTCGGTACTGCAATTAGCTGTAAATATTCCTGAATTGATAGCCCCTTGTTCACGTTCGAGACTCGTCCTAAAGCTGCAGCCTGAACTATGGCAACACACCCGGGGCCAGGAAAAATGTCTCGTAATTTCTCCTCGATTCTGTGTAGGCAAATCGATTACCCGCGCGGCAGGTATGGAACCAGCAATATGGGCGCTGTCGATGCGAGTCTATTCCTACATATACGACTTTTTTGAGAGATATACTTACTACTACTTGTTTGACTTGCTTCACAGTTTTCCGTGCTACCACCCCAGATAAGCGCACACCCAATGTCTACACTCTACGGACATGTGCGTTCTCGGTTTCGTTTGGACCCGGGCCCGTCGCCTTTGACAGTGCATGCATCCTCATAGTGCCGAGAAAGCGGCTGATATCTTCCGCGGGATTGTTACAGTCTAACCGGTTTCCACCATCGGGACCAAGTAGACGATTGTGTGGAATTTTCTTTGCATTCCCATGCACATTGACCCGGGCTGTAGACGAACGATAAATCAAGAAAGGCAGATCGATCACGTTCAAAAACGTCTCTCGCTCCCTGCATTTTCCCGTTGGCTCACTCTGTGGCGGGGATCCGAAATTCAATCAAATAAATTTATAACGAAGAGAGCGCTCCGAAGCCGGTTGTGTCTTTACTTTCCTTTACTTGATTTTCCTACACGAAGCCCCCCTCGAATGCCTATCCCCGTACACACACCCACTCCTCTCTGAAAGGCGGCCAGGTCATACATACTTCCCTTTGACAAGCGAACACGAACACGTTATGAACTTTGAATGTCTGACAATAATCCCGCCGAGGTTGAACAACCCGGTGCTGCGGCGATCCGAAGATTCATCGAAAAAGAAGAAACAAAGATATTTTGCGAGTTGCAGTTCGTTTCCTAGTCGGGTGATTTGTTTCTATAGCGGCGCCGCGGCCTCCCCCTCAGACTTGCGCAATGGCCCCGTTCGCTGGCGGCACGAATAAATTGAGCAGTAAACATGGATCACCGGTAGTCATCGTTTCTGCCAGTGCGGGTCGGGCCGTCTGCGCTTCCTAGCCACGGGGCGGACCTAGCCTCCCTAAGCGGGGGGAAGAGCTGATACCTTGGGCCCCGGGCGCTGGTTTACGTCTTGCAATTGAACAGAATCGAACATTGAACAGAGCCAATTACATACATCTTCCTCTCGACCATCAGCGCCCTCGGGAGATCCGTCCCGCCGCGAAGCTGATGTTGGATGGCACGGGGCAGTCGGGCCAGGCCATCCTGTCTGACACTGCCTCGATGCACTGGGTTGAACGTATTTAAGCAGATAGGAAATGAGGGATATGCACATCCACATTCCTACATACCTCCGCTTTCATTTCACATCCAAGTGCGTTCGTTCAACATAAACCACATCTGGCCACCCCCACTGACGTCGTCGATATCCTCCCCAGCACCTTGAAGAAGACATGTCCTTCTCCTCCAGCTCGCAATTCTAACCGCCTCGAGGGCACGACGCTCTACGCACAGTGCCACGACCAGCACGGGAACCTGCACAACTCCACGCTGGACCTGAACCACGTCCTCGGCAACCGCGAGGGCGAGTTCGACCGCCACGGGTCGAACTTCCACGAGAGCTCGGGGATCTGCGGGCTGAACCACACGATCCTGGTCGCGACGCTCAGGCGCTCGGACGGGAGTTACCATGGGACGACGATCGACTTGAATTCGGTTGTGCGGAACGATAATGGGAGACTGGTGAAGGCATGAGTCTGAAGCTGGTAAGCTTAAGTATATTGGGTCTGGGGATTGGATGCTTACGATGGGTTTAGCGCAATGATAACGCAGGCTCAGAAAAGAGAGAATAGTCGTAATAACGTGTAAACCCTGTGCGATCCATGAAAATAGCTATAGATTGATCGAATGCGAGGACGTGACTTTGAGTTCAAAAACACTTTTGAAATATTTAGACGGCGAGGATACTGCCGAATTCAATCTCTAGCGAGAGCTTTGCGAGAGCAAAACTCAGCCATCTGTTAGCACAAAGATCCGTCCGCAGTCGAGAGAACAAGGTGCACTAGATATCCAGGGATCATGTCTATTTGTTATAACGTCGTGAGGCTTGTAACTAATAAATGCGATATAGACAAGATACAATTCCAGAGCGGAAGTAAGTAAAGTGCGCTTTCAAGGGGCAGAATGACTCTTTCCCCATCCCTCCCATAACGTGTTCAGCAGATCACCCTCCCAGCAGCTAAAAGCTCCTCAAGAATCTGGGGGTCAACATCAATCGCCGACACCTCTTCCGTGGCGATCCATCCCTCCGCAAAGTCGATGCCCATTACGATAGATGAACTTGAGAATCTGAAGCATCTTGATGGCGGTTGGAGATAGATTTCCTCTAGTCTCCTAGTCTAGGTCCATTCCGCCTTTCCAACCTGCTCCAACCTACTCCAGCCCAGCTCCGCGCCTCGCTTGTAACCCGAATAGCGAACCCGAACAGCGAACTTCAACACCATCGACCGGGCGGAATTTGAACGACCTTCAGGCTTTAAATTGAACCACCAGCGGAGACGCTCGTTACGGCCTCTCACCCGTCAGAAATCTCGGGTGGTTGAAATCAAGAGACCGACAGCTGTAATTTCTTCCAAACTCCTATCCGAAGCGCGCCCAATGACGTTGAAACCAAAAAACGTAGAAAATTCACAATAATTCAAGACTTGCCCATAACTCGTATACGTTTGAGCTATACACTTTTTTACGTGGATAAGATACAGTTTGAACTGTGAGAAGATCGACGCTGACTGTATTTGGATGGAAGGATGATGACGTTACTGCCGCATTGACGTCAGTCCCACCCACAGCTTTAAGGCTTCCTTGCCATTGGTGTGCTTCACTTGAACCAGAACCACGATGAACAACCACGAAGCAGCCTCCTTGTCGCGCGCGCCGTCCCGCGCGACGTCCATCTCGCGCGCCAGCAAGCAGGGCTCGACCATGTCCCGCAGCCAGTCCCTCATCAAGAAAAACATCGCGCCCCACGATCTCCGCCCGTCGGACATCCTCATCGAGCGCTTTGTCGCTTGGAAGGCCATAGTAAAACAGCTCATAGCGTACTTCGAGGGCGTCGCGGACATCCAGAACAATACAGCAAAAGAGCTCACCAAGCTCGGTGCGGTCATACAAGTGCCGTTCCGAGCTGGGAACCAGTTTCTTGGAGAGGGGGGATTGCAGGTGAGCTCTTAGTTCACGCTATTTCGAAGACTAACGGTCGTAGGATATATACTATGATATTCGAGACAAGACGCGCGAAATTGCAGACCAGCATGCGAATCTGGGGCGGACGATCGACAGTTCCATCGTCCAGCACCTTCAGAAACTGCGCACCGAAATCAAAGCGCATATCAAGGTAGGTCTGGTGTGCCTCCCGTTGGTATTGACTGACCAACTCTCGCAGAACGTCCAAAACGACACAGGCAAACTAGCCACCAACGTCGCGAAAGAGCGCGAGCTATCTACGCGCCTCATCGCCGAGCTCTCCAGCGACATTTCCGCCTTCAAAAACACACCCCTCGCCGTCACCAGCAAGACCGACCCGTGAGCTCCTCTGACCTCCAGCTAACTCACGACTAACCACTCCTCAGGTACGTCGCCAACGCCGCCGTCGTCCGCCAGCTCACCAAACAGGTGCACGAAGAAAACCTCCTCCAGAAATCCATCATCATCATGCAGCAAAACTCCGCGCACTTCGAGGAGGGCATCGTGCGCGCCGTGCAGTCCGCGTGGGCGACGTACGACGAGTGGCAGGCGCGCATGGGCGCCTCCATCGCGTCCACCCACACCGCGCTCACCGCGCACATGTCCGCCCTCGCGCCCGACCGCGAGTGGCTCGCCTTCGCCGGCCGCTCGGACCACCTCCTCGACCCCGAGACGCCGCTGCGCAGCCCGGGCCACATCGTGTACCCGAGCAAGGACGACCCGAGCGTGGCCGCGGTGCACACGGGGCTGCTCGAGCGCAAGAAGCGCTTCACGCGCACGTACCGCGAGAGCTACTTCGTGCTCACGCCCGCGGGCTTCCTGCACGAGTACGCGAGCAGCGACCCCGCGGCGCCGGGCGGGCGCGAGCCGCTCTTCAGCCTGTTCCTCCCGATGTGCACGCTGGGCCCGCCGAGCGGCGCGGGCGCCAAGTCGCACAAGTTCCACATCGAGGGCCGGAAGGACGGGAGCGGGACGACGAAGGCGGGGAGCGTGCGGCGGAGCCTGAGCCTCAGCCGGCTGCGGGGCGGGGGGGACCACGCGTGGAGCTTCCGCGCGCGCAGCAGGGAGGACATGATGGAGTGGTGGAACGACATACGGATGCTGTGTGCGCGGTATCTCGTCGCGAGCGAGCAGATGGAGCGGAGCGGCCCCGTTGCGGCGGCGGTGCGCGCGGCGGGGTACGTCAGCGAGGAGGAGGACGAGAACGAGTCAGACGAGGGGAGCAGCGTCGAGGAGGACGAGGACGAGGAGGGGCTCGAGTATGCGGACGCGGAGGCGGGCCCGCCAAGTTATTCGAATCCGAGACATTCGATCGAGATGGGCGCGAATGGATATCCGGTACGTCGCGTCGGACTCCGCGACCCACCCTGTCCAGTGCTGACCTCCTCCCTCCCCATACAGATCGAGAAGAAGGGGCACGCGCGCCAGCCGTCCAACGCGACCGGGGACGGCGCGAACCTCTCGCGCCGCCCGAGCAAGCGCCAGCAGGAGAAGGCGCCGGAGGGCCGCCCGCCGCACGACGTGGCCGCAGAGGACAAGACGATGCCCGAGGCCGAAAGTCGGTTTACGGAGAACGTGTGATCGATATATGCTGCTGTCGGAAATTTTGTATGATACAAGGATTGTACTATTGTGCTACTTTTCAAAGGGCGATGAGTTTTCGGTGAAGAGCAAGGGAGGAGTCGACGGCACGTACGATAGGGCGTGGACCGCGCGGTCACGTGCCATACTCAAGAAATAAAAGTGGACGCGTCTTTTCAACTTGGGTTGTACTTATCAGACCAGTCGCGGTGTGTTGAAACAAATGCAAGCCCTGACGACGTACGATTCGCGTCTGTCAAGTCTATTATGATGATGTAAAGAGGCGGTTTTGTTAGGATGTCTTTTCGGAGAACCGACACTTCTCCAAACCGAATTGCACCCCGTTAGGTTTCTACTCTAAACGACACCTTTCATGCTCAAGTTTGTTTAACTATCAGGAAAGACCAGAGTAAGTAAACAATATAGACGCGGCCGCGAAAACGCGGCAAATGAATTTGACATGGATGCTCCTACTCCTACTAACACTCTCGAAACCACTGACAGCGCTTCCTACGAGTCGATGACCTCACACCGAGCGACATCCGGCATCGTCCCCGTCGCAGGGCCCGGGTACTGCAGCCGCGCGACGTCAGGCTTGTCCGCCGTGTACTCCGGCCACGTCCAGCGGCCCAGCGCATCGAGCGTGCTCTGGTACCCGCGCGCCTCCAAGTACGCGCGCGGCGGATTCGGGCTGCCGGTGCGCGCGAAGGACGCCCACGTGTCTTGGACCAGCGTGGTGTACTCGATGTCGCGGGCGTTGCGGATGGGCTGGGCGAAGATGTGGTAGGTGCCGAAAACCTGCGAATGATTGATTAATTGAGTATGTAACCGAAGACTAGGCATGCGGGCTCGAATGAAGGAGACCCACCTCGTAGAGGTCTCCTGAGTGGCAGCGGTAGTATGGCTGCTCGGCGTCGCCCACCGGGAAGGTACACAGGCCGTAGGGATTCAAATACGACAGCGGGTAGGCGCGCTGCATTTCGTATACATACCTAGAGGGCGTTCATTTCAGATGGAATTTGGGGAAGGGTCTGTATGGCATACAGCGAAGGGAAAGTGTGGGCCGCCGCCGCTGCCGTGATCATCTCTGCCGCCGGGCAGATGAAAAGCGAGTCTGTGGCGACGTGGATAGTGGCGTTGTCTGACAGGCTGTGTCAAAAAAACAAGGAATGAGTTCAAGAGAATAATGCGCACATGGGGTGAAGCTCTCGCTGACGTTCCAGAGCCCCGACGCAAGGACCTTCGCCCCAATGTCGGCCCCAACAAGGGTGGCGGGGTCAAAGTCGGTCATGTTCGGGGAGATGGTCGTGCCGAGGAGCCTGGAAGCGTATGAGAATTTAATTGCAACTTCGAAATCGGAACGACGAACGACTGGCCCTCCTCAGGCAGGAACCCCACGATAAACGGCACGCTGTTTACGCTCGATGGGCCTTGACTGACTTGGCTGACAGTGTCGTTAGGGACGTATACACCGTCAAGCACTCCCATCCATTTCGGTACAGCATTGGTTATGTTCAAAAGCGTTTCAGCTGGTAGCGCCTGTAGACATGTTAGTCGCGCGGCGCCGGTGCTGTTGCAGTAGGCGTTTAATTCTGGAACTGAAAAGGGTTCAATATTTTGCAAGCCTGGTCAAATTAGTGGGAGACGCACCGACCGCAGCTGCCGCAGTGGTATGAGTTTGCATTTCTCCCGCGCCGCCGGACTGAGAGATGGCAGATGAAAAGAGTCCATGGGCCTTTGGAGTCTTGATGAGGTCGATGACAGCCGCCCCGCCGGCAGACTGGCCAAAAATCATCACACGTTCAGGATCGCCCCCGAACGCCGCAATATTATCGTGAACCCACTGCAGGGCAGCGATTTTGTCCGCTATGCCGTAGTTGCCTTTCACAGTATCGTCCAGCCCGAGATAGCCGAAGATGTTCAACCGGTGGTTGATAGTGACGACAACCGAGTCCGTGCGCGAAACCAGGCTCCCACCGTCGAAGGTGGCATCCTCGCCCGTGCCCTGGACATTCCCGCCTCCATGGATCCAAAACATAACAGGTTTGAGTGCGGGGGCGGACTTGCTGGACTTGCTCGAGGGAATATAGGGCGTGAATATGTGAAGGGTCAAGCTATCGAGGCCTCAGGATGACGAGCAGGGCAACTCGCATAGACTCACCAATCCTCGCTGGTTCCCCACGGCATGAGGCCGAGATCGTTGCTTCCAAAAGGGCCGAACTGAAGGCAAACGGGTTTGACTAGTACGATTCGTCAGCGACATTCTCGAGCCACAAAATGGTTCCATACAGAATGTCGCATCGACGGCCCTGCCGTTCCATGGCTGGGGATATTGAAAGCGCAGGGGACCAACTGGCGGCTGAGCATACGGGATTCCCATAAAACGGAATGTAAGATGGTCGCGTGTCCTTAAAAGAAAATCTTCAGACGGATGTCATAAACTAAAAAGGCCAAGATTACCCCGTGAACACGACGCCATTGGATGTAACATTGGTTTTCGGAGATTCAGAGAAGTCAGTGTCAACCTGGGTGGTGTGGGGCGCGGAATTCGTGCAGAGGAATGGCAGTTTCTGAGTCTCACGCGCTTGAGACAACTGAGATGAACCGAGCGGAGTGTTACAGAACCGTTCCTGGGTCGTATCGCCGGTTGACACCCAATATTTTGTCGTCCGGGTGGTATCCTTCAGGTATTCCAGGTACGTAAATTGTTTTGTGAGGCTAAGAACACATATCAGCGAGCCATAATGTGGAAATAAATGAAGACCGACGTTTTCAACGATGTAGAGCTCAATAATGTCTCGTTTTGTGCCTTGCAAGTCGCTACAGCCTCGTCGTACGTGACTGCGTCGTAGAAAAGCAACGCGCTTGGGAGGTTCCCATAATCCTAGCCCCGTGAATCAGCTCAAAACCGAATAACTTGGACGCTTCGACACACCGTCCAATTGCCGTCATTCTGAAAGAGCAGAGAAACGGCTGGGTTGGCATTGGCATAGACCAGCGAACCGGTGACGAGCAGAATATTGACTCCAAGTCGATAGAAGGATGGCATGATTCTTCAAGACGACCTAGCTACTTGTCTCGTCAAGCCTTAAATATAGTCGGCGGTAGATCATGGGTGTACGGGAACAAACTTGGTCGCTGATTGCCGCGCTGGCCTTCATAATCATGTTTAGTCCGAACCTCTTTCCCTTCTCCCGACAGACCGAGCCTATGTCAGAATCCCTGGAGCCGAAACTTGGCCTGCTATGGCCTGCATAAACAGGATTACTACGCCAAACCCCGAGAGACCGAATCTATTGCAACCTTCCACAATGCTAAAAAATAAATCCACGTTGTCTCCGGCGGAGTAGCTTTAAATCTATGGCCTCCATAACCCTGTTTAACCCGAGCATCGTACCGAACTCCCGAGGGACAGATTGTGCAATATTCAGAAGAGAAATGAAATTGTTTAGGAGAATACCGAAGTCAACCAAGTGCATTGTTCTGGCTGGTTTCCTCGAGGCCGATTCAATACGGCATAAAATGGATCATGGAATGTGGGAAGATATACTGCACTGTACATGCAAGTTCGTGCCTCAACTTCAAGAATCAATGACCGCACACCGCGCGATATCCGGCAATGCCCCAGTCTCAAGGCCCGGGTACTGCAACTTCGCGACGACGGGCTTCCCCGCCGTGTACTGCGGCCACGTCCAGCGGCTCAGGACGTCGAGCGTGCTCTGGTACCCGCGTGCGTCCAAATACGCGTGGGGCGGATTAGGGTTGCCGGTGCGCGCAAAGGACGCCCACATGTCTTGGATCATTGTGGTGTACTCGATGTCGCGGACGTTGCGAATGGGCTGGTCGAAGATGTGGTAGGTACCGAAAACCTGGGAGGAGAAATTGAGTTTAAACAGACGAAAGAAGAACTGCTATTATGTGGTAATAGAGACCGGGACCCGGGCCTACCTCATACAGGTCTCCAGAGTGGCAGCGGTAGTATGGCAGCTCGCCATTTCCCGCGGGGAAAGTGCACAGGTTGTAGGGATTATAATACGATAACGCATAAGCACGTTGCATCTCGTATACATACCTAGCGGACCGTCTCAGATGGAATTTTTGGGTAAGTGAGAGTAATGTGGAAGCCGTACAGAGAAGGGAAGGCATGCGTCTTGGCCGCGGCGGTGATCATCTCCTCCGCTGAGCAGGTGAGGAGATCGTCCGTGAAGACATTGACAGTCGCGTTGTCTAAGAACACGATCATAAGTGGGAGAACGGACAATTCCAAAACACAAAAAAACGCACATGGAGTGAAGCTGTCAGTGATATTCCAAAGCCCTGATGCAAGAACTTTCGCGCCAAGGTCTGCTCCAACAACGCTCGCGGGATCAAAGTCGGTCATGTTCGGCGCGATGGTCGTGCCAAGGAGCCTGTGAATGAAGATATAACTTGGAGAAATGTTCACTCTGTTAGGATGACATGACGAACGACTGGCCCTCCTCGGGCATGAACCCCGCCATGTACGGCACGCTGTTGACGCCCGATGGGCCTTGACTTACTTGGCTGACGCTGTCGTTGAGAACATATACGCCGTCAAGCACCCCCACCCATGTCGTTACGGTGTTGGTTATGTTCAAAATGGTTTCAGCGGGGAGCGCCTGCAGACAGGCCAGTCGTGCGGCCCCCGGTGGAGTTGCAATACACGTCGAGCGCCGGACCTGCAAAGGGGTCAATATCTAGCCCGGCTCGTGTGAACCAGATTGAACGTACCGATGGCAGCCGCCGCTGTGCTATAATTCTGCACCGCGCCCGCACCGCCAGACTGCGAAATCGCAGCCGAAAACAGCCCATGGGCCTTGGGAGTTTTCACGAGTTCAATGACAGACGACCCGCCCGCGGACTGGCCAAAAATCGTCACACGTTTGGGATCGCCCCCGAACGCGGCAATATTATCGTGCACCCACTGCAGCGCGGCGACCTTATCGGCTATAGCGTAGTTCCCCTTGATGCTATCGTCTAGCCCGAGATACCCGAAGATGTTCAACCGGTGGTCGATAGTGACTACGACCGAGTCTGTTCGCGAGACCAGAGGCCCGCCGTCGAAGGTGGCGTCCTCTCCCGTTCCCTGAGTGTTTCCCCCTCCGTGGATCCAGAATAGAACAGGCTTGAGCGCGGGGGCGGTCTTGCTAGACTTACTCGAAGGAATATAGGGTGTGTATACGTGAAGGGTCAAGCTATCAAGGTAATCAGGATGATGAGCAGGGCAACTCGTACAGATTCACCAGTCCTCGCTATTTCCCCACGGCATAAGCCCAAAATCATTGCTTCCGAAAAAGCCGAACTGGAGGCACACGGGTTTAACTATGTAGGGCAAGCGGTAAGTGGAGGTCTCGTCTCGAGCAACGAAACGGTTCCGCACAGAATGTCGCATCCACGGCGGTGCCATTCCACGGCTGGGGATATTGAAACCGGAGGGGGCCAACAGGCGGCTGGGCGTACGGAATTCCCATAAAACGGAAGGTGAGATGGTCGCGTGTCCTGGAAGACGATATTCAGATGGCGGTACCTATCCTCGAAAAAAGGCAGGCTTAGGCTTACCCCGTATAGACCACGCCATTGGATGTAATGTTGGTTTTCGGAGAGGCAGAGAAGTCGGTATCTACTTTTGTCGTGTGGGGTGCGGAATTTGTGCATAGGAACGGTAACTCCTCAGACGTGTGTGCTTGGGACAAGTGAGATGACCCAAGCGGAGTGCTGCAAGTCTGTTTCTTGGTTCTGTCGCCGGTCGAGACCCAATATTTTGTCGTCTTGGTTATATCCTTCAGGTATTCGAGGTAGGTGAATTGTTTTGTGAGGCTGATAACGTATTAGCGAGTCGTAATGTAGAAAAACGCTTCAAACCCTTTCAACGACGTAGAGCTCAATAAAGTCTCGTTATGTGACTTGCAAGTCGCTACCGCTTCATCATAAGTCACTGCGTCGTAAAAAAGCAATGCGCTTGGGAGGTTCGCGTAATTCTAGCCCATGAATGAGCTGATTCGAAAAGAGAACTCTGGCATTGTCACACACCGTCCAATTGCCGTCATTCTGAAAAAGCAGAGAAACGGCTGGGCTGGCCTTGGGCCTGGCATTGGCATGTACCAGCGACCCGGCTACAAGCAAAACTCCAAGTCGGTAAAGGGACGTCATGATGCTCGACCGACGCGAATTATTATTGGCAAGTCTTAAATACCGTCGGCGACGTGTCATGGGAGCATGTAAAACAGTTGGGCATATCCTTTTCCCGGGAGAAGTGTGGCATGATGGATCAGCTGTTCAAGTGGTAAGTTGGGTATTTCATCGCTGCTCGTATACCAATGGCGCCCGAAACGCCCGTACTACGAGGAACTTTGGCAGGAGCGCGCGCAGTCGAATCGCCGGGCCACTGATGGAGGCAAGATGGACGATGGCTGTTGTCACAGCCACAGGCGCATCTGATTGATCGGCACGGGCGGGCCGACGATGTTGAAAATTGAAAATCAACCTCTCCGCGCGTTTCAACTAGTGTCATTTCGGATCCTCGTTACACCTCATGTTATTCGGAAACGAATACCTGAGCGCACCCCGTGGTCGATGGCAACGCTGATATCACCTGCATCACGGGAAAGGATCTCAAGTCCTACCCTAGGTTGTCGAAAACGACTGACGTCGAACAAGTAGGGTCCTTATATGTGGAATTGATCACTCGGGCATCACCCCAAGTTCTCATGGTTTCTACGATGTAGTGAACAATTACGCGCTTTTCGACGTGTTATAGCTCCCGCCAGACATCTTTAAATTTTATGATGTATCAAGATGTGGCTAGTCATCTAGACACCTCATTTTGCCTTCTTGACTACTTTCTTCAACGTCTCTGCTCAAGTGCTCGGATCGTCTCCCATACTCCTCAGGCGAGTTTCTCTGAGCTCCGTTGCTCACCGGTTTACGCGTTCAAGGTAATTAACGGTCTTCATCTATTATGCTGTGCTCCTTTGTCCCTGGGCTGTTCGGAATCTGACAATTCTAGCCTTTAAAGAAGAAACATATCCAGTCCTCCCGCCCATCATCATTATTTTTCTCGGTCCACTGTGCCCTGCGGTAGATGGGATTTCATGAGTTTTCTTACTACTGGCCAATAATTTGGGATCCAGGGTACCAATGACGTGGTTGTCGAGGAAAACGACTCGTGCCCATGCAATCTCAGCATAGGGATTTGTTCCGGTACGTGCTCTCTCTCTTTTGTATTCCATTTTAATATATTAATACTGGCGATAGAGGCTTCAAACTTCAGCTCTGCGAAATGCAGCTGCTCCGTCATCTCATACTTGTTAGACGCGTGTTGTTCCGCTTGTTTATCGCTAGATTCAAGGTACTTCTCTCCGTTGATCTCAACATGCACTGACTGGAACCAAGTTGGCAGAATTATGCTTCCAACAATAACTGTACTGGTTTTCCTCAGCAGGGCCGTTTCTTCATTATGTCTGCGCGAATGATGATCTCATCTTCAAGCCCAAGTTTCTGTCTCCGTTACCCTGTGAATTTAGCGCGCCAGACGGAATAACCCCAATTCCACCTTGGGCCCTGGCGATGGCTTCTGCGATACCGACGGTCCGTGAAATTTTCCGCTGCTATACATTTCTGATAGCGAATCAATCCAGCCCACATTGTTTAACTTTGCCGCAGCTAAATCATTTGCCATTACAGCCACGGAGGAAGTAACTCAGGCACTTCCTAGTGCATCATCTGCATCCACTCCGGCGACTACCAGCAAGGGGAACAGCTCGAGCACCCTGAGACTCGGCTCAACCAAATCCTCCGGCTCGACAACACCCACTTCTCCGAATGGGTCCCCTGTGCCAAGCGGACTTTCGCCCTCCTCCAAAAGGTCGAGTGAAATTCTGGTTGAAAATCGTGGATTCAACTGACGAACGTCACTCTCGCAAAAAGTCGCTACCCACGGGAACCATTGTCGGAATTTCCATCACAATTAGCTGCCTCGTCTTACTCGCCGTATTGTCGCTGTGGTGGCTTAGACGACGCAGAGGTCGCCATGAAAACGATGCGGATGTTTTCACCACTGTGCCATACCCTCCCCAGGTCATCTCGGCCGCCTCCTTGATGCCCATTCCGACGCAAAGCTCGCTTGACACACGCGGCGTGAGCAAGGTCCGCCGACAAATTTTGCAGAACGAGCTCCGGGTCACGCAGGACAAAATGGCTGAAATCCACCGCCTTCACGATGCTCTACCACGGGAACCGGCGCCCGGATTCATACACCCTTCTTCGGGTAGCAGACCGGACTTACTCGGAAGCTATGTCGCGGCTGCGGGAAAGAAACGGGGTGTTGGCGGCGCGTATTCGCGAGTTGGAAGCAAACATGGAATTTCCATGGGTGCTTGGCCTCTCGGAGGAGCCTCCGCCCCGATACACCGAAGAAGAACGTCGATAATCATGGGACGTGACCAGATCCGAGTTATTAGAAGATACCCAGCATATCATTTGGTCTCCTAAAGCCACACAATCGTCGGAAATTTATTTAAATGCATTCTGACCTCGGGAACCGAAAGATTGAACTTCGACGCAACTAACCCAGCTTTCGAGGATTGTGTTGCCAGCAATAGCAGCCGCCTTTCCCCAGCCATACCCATTCCATGAAGACCAACCATAAAACCAACTAAGAGGATCTGTTGCAGCGCGGCCCGGGATGGTCGAACGGCCGCCGAACATTACTGAATGGAGATGTTGAAAAAATTGAAAATACGCCATTCTTTGCAAGTTGGTGTGAAGGGGTTATTCTATCCAACGAGGCCTTGGTATGGCATTCAGGCCAACGCCAATACAGACTGACCTCTTCGCCGCGGCCGATCGTGGCTCACCAAGCACTAAACGTGGAGTATCTGATGATCATCTGAACTGTTTTCCGGCCATTTCCAGCGCCTTTATCATGGACCATCACCACGACGCAGCTCCACTTCACGTCTGAGCGGCCAGCTCCTCATGTCCCCGGCACCATCTCATTCCGGCCGCTTATCTTTCGGATGATTACCAAGGTATGGGCCGCGGTAAGGGCGTAGAAGGTATCTAAATTCTTCTTGGAATCTTGTTCGCATAGACTTCAAGTCAAAGGAGTGTCCACCGGCCTCGGATGGTTATCTCATTTCCGGAGAATTCAATCGGTCTGAATACCTCTGGAGATCTGTTGAGCGCCTTTTGCCGTCTTCACCGGTTTCTCCACGACATCGATTCCAAGTCTCCCGCAAGCTAGCAAAATGTCGAAACTCGAGAGGATGGATACAGTGGACGAATCGGACAAGACAGTGAATGATTTCCCAGCGGTAGTCGGGAGTGCTACTGCCACGACAGAAGCGATAAACTATCCGGACGGCGGTCTCAGAGCATGGCTCATTGTTTTCGGAGTGAGTGTCGCTATAATTCTGTTCGGGCTCGACAACTCAAGTCGAATACCAGGCTTTCTTCTCCGTGTTTTCTTCCTTCGGATATGTGAACTCTTGGGGGGCAAGTTGCCTTGAAAAATAACTGTTGCAGCCCTTCTCTTATTCACAAAACTGTCGCACAGGTATTTCAAGCGTATTACGAGCTCCATCTGTTGAAGGAGAACAGCTCTTCGACGATGTGCGTGGAATTGTCTCAGAATCCAGAGTTAAATCGCTGATTAAAAATCATGAAAGCGCATGGATCGGGTCCGTCCAGGTGCCCCATCTCGTCCAATGCCGACCGAAAATTATCTCACTCCCTCCATAGATTGCGCTCACCTTTGGGATTGCTATCTTCATGGGGAGACTGTTCGACAATGGCTTCTTCGCCGGACCAGCTGCATGCGCCAGCCTCACCCTCGTTGCGCTTACGATCCTCACCGGCGAATGCAACCAATTCTGGCACTTTCTGCTATGCCAAGGATTCGCCGTTGGCATCGCCTGCGGCGTCATCTTCGGCCCCACATTGGCTGTTGTTTCGCATTGGTGTGAGTGGTCGGTCTATTATTCAAGAAATATACAAACAGATCCTCATTCGGAATCCAGTCAAACGGCGCCGGTCGACTGCTCTAGGAATCGTCGCATCAGGTGGCTCAGTTGGAGGCCTAATCATTCCAATCATGGTTCAGAATCTCATCCCTCAGATTGGGTCGGTAACCTCCAGCTGCCCTAGTCGCTCATTCATTCTGAAGAGCCTCCCCCGCAGATTTCGTTGGACCATGCGGGTGTTGGCTCTGATCCTTTTGTTTACAACGGGCATTATGAACTTGGTTGGTTCGTCACTTCTGCTGGTTGAACGCTGGACTAACTACCGGCTCAGTGCTTGAGACGTCGATTAGCGCCAGTGAAAACTAGCGGAGGGATATTCAACTGGAAGGCTTTCAAGTATAAACCTTTCAGACTGTATACGCTAGCGGTGTTTGTGTGTTTCTTCGGATTATATACTCGTAAGTCTCCTGCGCGGTTCAAAATTAACGCAGTGAACTGATTTTTTCAACAGTGCTCACATATATCGATGTGAGCGCCACCAATGCCGGTATCGCTCCCTCCTTCGATGTATATCTGCTGGCATTTGCGAACGCATCGTCGGGAGTGGGACGGATTATGACCGGCTTACTTGCCGATCGCATAGGTTTGATACTCTTCCTCTTAAGGCCGCGCAAAATAATCCTTTTTCAGGATGTATGTCTGTGATGATTCCAGGCACTCTCCTTGCGGCAATCGTTACCTATATCTGGCCCTTCGCAAACACCCTGCCATCCTTAATCGCGATCGCGATCATTTATGGGTTCGCTCCCCCTCATGCAAAGACCGGCTGACGTTCATACATACATCCTAGCTTTGCGTCAGGAATATTTGTGGGTCTCCAGGCCGTTCCACTGATCCACATGGGCGACATGTCGGATGTGGGTCGAAGAACCGGAACCCTCTTCTCGATCTTGGCTATCTCGGCTCTTGCTGGACCTCCGATTTCCGGTGCGATCGCTTCCGCCACAGGGAACTATAAAGCAGTTGGTTATTATGCAGGTGCGCGCGCAATCCCGCGACCGAAATACTGTGTTCACGAATTT
This sequence comes from Mycena olivaceomarginata, assembly GCA_029378375.1. Taxonomy (NCBI): domain Eukaryota; kingdom Fungi; phylum Basidiomycota; class Agaricomycetes; order Agaricales; family Mycenaceae; genus Mycena; species Mycena olivaceomarginata. The sequence goes on along the minus strand of JARKIC010000676.1, from coordinate 107,275 downwards.
ATGACCGTGCACCAGGTTCCACCATGATGATTGCACTTGGGATTCTGTGGCATGTGCGGTATCTGATGACTGGAAAGCTGTTTGGGGGCAATTTCTAGGCGAGGCAAGGGTACTCTATATAACTAATGGAAATTCATGCATCCCCGATATTCGTTGGGTTTTTTTGTTCAATATCACGCGTGAATGGCCAAGAAAGAATATTGGGGTGACCCTATGCCATCATCCTGTGAGATACAGTTGAACTTCGGGTATTTAGGTTAGGTCCAATTAGATTGGGACCGGCACTGAGCTGAGCTGCATTGAGAGTCTCACAATTTCACGGCCCTGTCACCGTTCACATTGAAATGTTGAAACTTGGAAGAGCCGACCGTGGGTTACGTTCATTTTGAAACACGAGTCCGGGAATTTTTCTGCCAATTTTCGGTCTCAACACCAACATCGAGTGCACTAAAATTGGGAATTTTCGTGAGCGTTGAACGTGGTGCGATCATGAGATCATGATGATCACGATCTCGTCGATGTTGACCTATGTCTGAACATGATAACTATGAGCTCATTGTTTCTCTTCGCCTCCGACCGCTCTGAATGTCGTCCACGACGACGAAGAAAGGCTCTTGAGCTCGTCACCGCCGTGGCTGTGTAGCCACCCGCCGGACTCTGTCGCCATCTTTCTCACCAAGAAAGCACATGCGCTTTTACTGCCCGCCAGCATCTGGTGTTCTGGCGTATCAATCTCTTTCTGGAGTTTCCTTCGTCGTTACTGTTTAGTTCGAACATGGATCGCGAGTCGCCCAACTCAATACTTTATTTGTTTTTGCGACTGGAGTCAACGGCGGTAGTTTTGATCATTGTGTTGCCGTCGTGCACGGACCCTGCTGGCATCTCCCTGTCACTCGCTTCACCACAAGTTCGCTCTAGGTCTCTCAATTCTAGATCTCTCCAAGTCTCAATAATCCTCCTGCGCTCACCGTCGTTAGTCTTTCGCAGCCAGACACTTCAATATTTTACTGAACTTGTACCTCGTTATTACACCATCGTCCTCCTCTGTCGTCGTCCTTCCCATCTTTCTGATTCAGGGTCACGTCGTTAACTACCTCGAGCCTCTGTCTCTTCCCTCAGGACTCTCTTATGGGCGGCCGGTTGGCCAGTTGTGGTGTAGTTCATGGTCGGCTTCTCAGACCACAGAAGTTTCTTCTCCCATTCGCACTCCGTGCAGCGACTGCCCCTGGATCCGGTGTCTTGTATCTTGGTGGTAAATCTAGATTGTTCGATTTCATCCATCCAGCCCAGTCGAGACACCTGCACTGTATCCTGGAGCGGCGGTGCAGTAATGCAGGGACAGGCGCCTCAGACACTGATTCAATTGTAAAATGGGCCAGGTCCATGTATGGTCCAGGGCCTTGTTAGCAATGAGGATTGATTCGGAAATTTCCCGGCGTTGTTCACGAGCTGCAGCTTGGTTTGACGCCAGCAACATTCTCTTCGGAAGTTATCATATTTCGGCAGGTCAAATGACACCGGCCGCGGAGTTAAAATGTGTAGCCCAGATCGTGGAGTAATCACATTTATTGGTTAGGTCTCTTGAACCTCAAGTCTCAGGGGCCAGGGAGAGTCCGAGGAGGAATCGAAGAGAAGCAAAAGAGAAGTATATTGATTTCGAGGTACGGTTCTATCGCATCAGGGTGCCACTCCTTTTCGGCGACGAGTAGACCTATTAAACAACCAAATACGACTTTCATTAAAAATCTGGAGGAGGCCAAGATCTAGAGGAAATCAAGGAAAATGTTAAGAAATACGGGTGTGACTAGTGCTGTGCGTCATGACTTGCCGCCAACTTCTTGCGAACCGACCGTGTCGAAAAACAAGATGCGAGCTGCGGCGTAACCCCTGCCGGGGGTACTCTCGTCATCAGTTGGCTTATGGTTGACAATCTCTGAATTGCGAGAAAGCAATGCAATCCCCCTTCTGATTCCGAGGAGCTCAGGAGGTCGAGGCACAGGTCGAGGCACAGACTGAGATAGCGTCTCTCAGCTCTATCGCGATCGCAATAGGAGCAAGCATATCGTCTATAAAGTTTGGAGTTCAGGGATGGATTCCTTCACTCCCCACCACCATCATTCTCAATGTCGTCGTCCGGCCGCCTCACTGGTGAAGATCTCCGCCTTTGTTTCGCTTGGTTGGGTCCGTGGTTGGTGGGAGGGTGTCTCGATCTTTTCTTGGCGGGCATCCTAGCCACCCAGGTAAGCGCTCACCTATCCGTTATATTTCTGAGTTACTGACCGAGAACATAGTTTGTGAACTACTTCACGTGGTATCGCGATGACAAAACTTGGATTCGCATCATCGTGGTCGTCCTGTTGGTGATGAACGCCCTCAAAAGTGTCCAAGCCTTGTACGTGCTCCTGTTCCAAATCGCGATAGTGCCTCATCTCGGTTCAGCGCCGTCATATGGGTCCAGAATATTGTCTATTTCGGTGACCTCCAGGGTGCCATTCTCCTCAACTACACAACTTGGTGGCAAACAGGCAACCCTCTTATGGTGCGTCGGCTGCCTATTATTCATACATACACAATCACTTAACGGTGGACCAGGTTGCCATATGTGGATTTTATGTTCAATCCTACTTCTGCTACCGTCTCTGGGTGATCTCAAAGAGGTGGTACATCGTCGCGCTCGTTTATACCGTGTTCTGCTTCGCGTTCCTTTCCACGGTCGTCGCGGTACGCATCCCTCCGAAGTTCATTTTCGAGTCTCCCTCTTATGCGCGTATGCAGACCTATTTCATTACCGTCGTGAATATCCCCCAAATCTCAGACTGGTGTAAGGATCCACCGTATATCGTATTTTGCGCCCGATTGACTCTTTGACCAGTTGCCGCACACTTGAGTTCCGTTTTTGGTGAGCACGACATGTGGTGGCATTTGCCTTTTCTGATCAGATTGCATCCTTCAGCCGGGGACGTTCTCATGTCTAGCCTCACGGCCTATTTCCTGATCGACTCGAAGAACGATGTTCTTCCCCAGACAGTCGGTAAGTCGCCGCATCGACGCTCAAAAAAATTCCTCGACTTACGATACGACCATTGCAGGATTGATCAATTCTCTCGTCCGGCTCACCTTCCAAACCGCGACTCCAGCCGCCATCTGGCAAGTCCGCTATCGAGATGTGCGACACTATTCTAATCTGAATCCCCTCCTCCAGTGCGCTGTTCAACCTTGCCTTTTCGCAAAAGAACCCGGGCGGCAGCGGGATCGTCTCCACCGCGTTCAATATGATGCTCCCCAAGCTCTACGCGATCTCGATGATGTACACGCTCAATGCGCGGCGCACCATCCGCGCGACGCACGGCAGCCACACGGGGACGAGCAACGAGATCTCGGGCGGACGCTCGCGCGCGACGCGCCGCCAGGCCGGCGACGTGGAGCTCGGCGCGATTCAGGTGTTCACGCAGACGGAGACGACGCAGCAGATCGATGTGAGTCGAGAATTTTATTTTTGGGACGCTGTGAGGGATTGGACTGTGTGCTGATGACTTGAACAGGTCCGCGACATGTTCGATCCGACGAACAAGGGCAAACGCGAGCATGTAGAGTCGAGGGGCGGCGATGACGAGTCGGAGCAGTTTACCAATTCCAAGTGAGGTTGAAACTTGAGACGGCCTTCCTTTCCTTTTTGGAATCGGTTGAGTATTCGCTTGAGTTTCCTTACATGTACTACTTCCATCTGTATAGGTTGCGGATTGCAATACAATAATATCCAGTTATCGTGAATGCGGCCGACTAACGATGACGCTCCATGAATTCCGAGCTGAATCCATCGCACGTTTTGCCCAAGCAAACTGCGCCTGGCATAATATTGTTTTCACAGATTGTAGTACAAGTCTAGGCACTCGTCCACTAGCTCTACGTGGCATCGACGGCAAACGCTTGCGCTTGAACATTATATAGCTCAGAATATTCGCCGCCGCGCGCCATGAGCTCCTTGTGAGTTCCCGTCTCGATCGCCTCGCCATCTTTCATGCATCTAAAGCAGTCATTCTATCAAAGTGCGCTACGCTAGAAGAGTGTTGATATCTCACATTATGAGGTCCGCATGCTTGGTCAAGTGGCCGAATCGATGCGTGACAAAAATCATCGTCTTTCCGTTGCCCGATTCTCGCAGGCGCTGGAATAGTTGGTGTTCCCCCTTGGGGTCCAACGCGGAGCTGGGCTCATCCGCCACAGCAAACCGGATGTTTCCCGAGAGGAAGCGCATAAAGGTACGAGATCTGGAGTATATAGTTAAGGGTATCACTTCGAGGATTGTTCAGAACCCTCACGCTACAAGCCGCTGCTTTTCTCCCCCTAAGAAAAGTTATTTAGCGCAACCGCGACAAGACATGGTCCCAAGTCGCACCTGACACTTCTGCCTTCTTCTCTAAACCGTCCAGGATGGACTTTAATTTCTTGTGCTTGTATTTGTCCAGATGTCCTCCACGAGCAGTGTTGACAGGATGCAGGACTGTGTTAACTCCGTCGTTCTGTCGCTTGATCACCCCATCCGCGCCGCCAGATTCCGCCGCTTGCAGGATCATATCGATATCATCGACGTGGTCGGGATTCCCCAGGCCGATGTTTTCTGCCAGTGTTAACGGATACAGCTTGTGGTCCTGAGTAAGCAGCGCTTGAACCTTGCGTAGATCCGCGATGCGATAGTTTTTAATGGGCAATCCGTCCACAAGGATCTCGCCAGAGTCGACATCGTATAGTCGGTTCAGCAGTTTGATAATTGTCGATTTACCACTGCCGTTGGCACCGACTATAACGACAAGGTGGCCAGCAGGAATTTTGAGAGAGACATTTCGAATGGCGTTGTCCTTGGATTTTCCTCCAGGGTAGGCGAAGGAGATGTTCCTGCGAAAGACGTGAATTCAAGTGAGTTAAATATGTGCCCGTGAACTTACTTGAGTTCAAACTCCATCCCTTTCTCACTGCTAAGAGCAGAATTTGGATAGGCTTGATCTCCATCCGGGATTTTGTTCTCCACGTTCGCCATCTCATACAACTCCTTCACGTTAGAACAAGATATTACCGCCTGTGTAGAATAGAAGTACAGCATCTGGCAGGTGAAATTCATTGCCCGAGAATGTTGTTGGAGAATTGCGAAGGAGGTGACCGTGTAGTTCTTCGGGTCGAGAATCGCATTTGCTGCCCAAAACAGCTGAGGAAATCTGAGTTCGCCGGATTGAGCGCGCAAGAATAAGCCTACCATGGGTAAATCCCCACTTATGCGTGTAAGAATCCCCATAATTGGAGTTGGTCGTAACGGATACGTTTCAAAAGGGTCCGCAGTGGAGGTATTGCTCAATTTCTTTATGGCCTTCTTATACTCTATCGAGAGAATATCAATGTGTGTTTCAGAGGGGATTGGGCAGAGTCTACCAGCGGATATCCATCCTCCGATGTTACCGGAAACAACGTCCTCACGGTAGTCGTCAGATGCAAGTAAACTGAGCGCGCGAACCCGAAGGTAGTCGACATTGTCAGAATAGAATACGAACGCTGAAAGCCATAAGCCTAATACGCGCCTTCTGAGGGCTTAGATGTACCTTGTGTCCAGAGAAAACGATGACCTTTCGTAGCTAGCAGAGGGTTTACCAGGGACAGTGCAGTAAACATGAATCCTCCATTCGTTTGCCGGAGAATGAAGAGAATTTGACTCGAAAGCTCGAAAGCTCGTTGAAAAATCTCAGCGAGGTATACGAATGCCTGCCAAACCTGAGTGGCGGTTATACTCGACTCTTTGCGTGCATCTAACGGACGATATCAACCACCAAGCTTCGTCAGATAGCATTTTTTTCATACCTGCCCCTGTGGGAAGATCCAACCGTAGTTTTGCTGCGACATATTTAGTATCGTCGGGTGACGATTAAATGTACAGACCACGCAAAATATACTCCTCGAAGTGCAGTTGAACGCGAGTTTCGAGCATCAGTGTAATATGACCTCTGAACGCAACATCAAAGATTGAGCTGGAAGAAGTATCAAGACTAACTTTGCCCAGGAGATGGTCGCCGTCAATACAGCGCATGTTATACAGATGACGACGGCTTCTAAAATCGCAGTGGCATCGGCGCGTCCTTGAACGAGGCCAACTTCAACCTGAGATATATGGAATTAGAGTGGGCCACAAAGCATGAATCGGCACGAATCACCGTTTTCAAAAGCTTAGTTGACGCGTACAGGATAGAAGCTTGTTCCATTCCAGCTCCGAATCCTAGCACCGAGAAGAGAAGAACGAGGCCCGGACTCAAGAGGTAGATTTCTTTCAAAAAGCGCCAGATGACGGGAACGAACGAAAAATTCTCGTTCCATTTGTCCCATGGCATCGACAACCCCGGATAGAGCAAGATTTTCGCAGAAAACGATTCCTTGGGCAGCAAAAGCCGCCAAATTCCCAGTGTCTGAGTTGTATAAGAATAGTCGTCGAGTCTTTCATCCTCGAGGTTTCTACTTGTCTTCTCCGACATCGCGTCGATCGCTGGGTTCGCAGAATGACGGTCAGCTTTTAAGGCCGGTCGGAGCCGACAAGTGTGTTCGAGATGACTCCAAGAACAAACTGCGGACCGCAGACCGCAGCTGATGATGAGCTCTGGTGGGATCATGACTGTTCGATGCCGAGTATTTTCAAGTATCCCCGAAAGGCATTGACGTGCCTCACAGTCTTTTCTCAGGACCTCTTTTCTTGACTCCTTCTTTCACCATCCGAAACCACAGATTTATGACATCCCCTCGTCCATCTCAAGCGGGTGCTTCTACGTCGTCCACAGAATCTCCCTCAGCTCTTCGCATCCGCCTCGCAGAACTCGATGAGGAGAAGGATGCTCTCGAATCGAGATTGCGATCCCTGGCAAACGAGCGGCGAAAGGTCGTACACGGCCTAAACGCCGTTAAATACCCAGTCCTCACCTTGCCACCAGAAATCACATCAGAAATATTTGCCCACTACGTCCATGACCCCCATCTCGGTCGTCCGGGTCGAGATCCACAGGGCCGGGGGCCTTTGGCATTGGCCGGTGTATGCAGAAGTTGGAGGGACATATGTTTTACGACATGCACACTATGGGCTTCTCTGCGGATCTACCCCGATCGCTCTCGAGTCGATGACTTTATCCATCTCCTCGAGTGCTGGCTCCAACGTGCCGGAAACCATCCTTTAGATCTGCACATATTCGGATGTGCCAAACCAGAATCAACCGTACCGATGAAGATATTCGGTGTCATATCTCATTATTCTTCCCGGATCCGCACCTTCAGCTTCACCCTCGACACGCCATATTCATTCCCAAACGTCAAAATCCAGGGACATCTTCCTCTTTTAACGAAGCTGGACGTGAATATCATCGCCGACGAATTGGATCGCCCCCGCTTCATGACTGCATTCAGCGATGCACCTCGTCTTCGCTAGGTGCGGCTAGCAGGCGCATCTATCTAGTGGATATCGCTGCTGTGGATCCAGTTGACGCATCTGGAAATCACCGACGTATCTGTCTCCAGCTGCCTGCAAATTTTAAAGCAAACACCGAACCTCGAGGTTTTGGACGTCTTTCTCCCTCAGCCGGACATAGAACTCGAACCGTTGGCACTGCGACCCCTGGCCCTTCCCCACCTCCATACTCTCAAGTTCTCTTACGATCCTGAAGGCGGGCTTCTCGCCTGTCTCATTCTACCAGCGCTGAGAACACTCCACCTCAGAGCCCTCAAGCGCGACGGCCCTTCCCGGTTCCTTGCCCTCGGTGCTCGATCCGCATGGTCGTTGCGGTTGATATCGCTGAAAGAGATGAGGGCCGCAGACTGCACCGTTTGTCTTCGATCTCTTCCTTCTGTCACGGAGGTCGAGATGGACGTCCCGTACGACCAGCCAACTCAGCTCATATCGCTTCTCCGTGAAGACAGCACATTTTTACCCGCTGTACATGCCCTCACGATTCGTGATTGCGGACCGGAAATCTCTCTGTCTCTCCTGACGGATATGCTGGAGTCCAGATCAACCGGGGGGCACGAAGGGATGGCAAAGCTGGAGTACTTCCGAATTTTTCTCTCGCCCGACGTTTCGGAAGCCTACGAAGAAGAGATCCGCGCGCGGCTACGTCCATTGACCGATGTTGGGTTGGGTTTCATCGACTCCCCCAGACCGTTTCGCCGATGAGCAATATATTCGATCCTTCACTCTTGACTAGGTATCATTATGTATTTATTGGAACTTCATTCCATCTGAAAACATCGAACGGCTTCCACAGTTCCAAGAATCTCCATGGCATCGCCGGCACAGCAAATCCCGAGAGGCCCGAGTTTGACTCAGGCGGTTGACTCGAGCGGCTACATCGCCCCAAGTCAAGAAGGCTCAATAGCAGGTGGTCCGTGCACCCGTCCCGAGTCTATAAATTGAGCTACGTCTGCGACTGTGTCCCCATCCTTGTGCAGGGGCGCGATCTGTCGTCAGTGAGGTACCAATACCGAGACACAGTGTTTGCTGGTTGAGAAATACCTTCCCCACCGTCTGCGTACACCGCGGCAATTTTTGGAACATTATGTGTGCTACGGGATCTGGTGAAGGTGCCTTCGACGGCGCCGGAAGACCCTGGAGTATCTACGAAGGAATTTCGCAGAATTCGTGGTTGTACTAGTTGAATGTAACGCAGCTCCGCTCTTTCGTATTACCCCTTGTACTGCGTATAGCATTAGACCGGTCATGAACCGGCCATTTCGATCCTGACCACTGCTACATCTGGCCTGTGCGAAGTCCAATTCTGTTATACCCAGACCGCAAGAAGATTCCCAATGTTCGTCTACTTTGACCGCTGCAGCTGGAACGACCATCGAGATTCAAGAGAATTCGTTAATTTATTCGGCGAACATATGCTGCATGTATTCCACTCCCCAGAACAACTCGGTATTAATTGTATTTAATCAGCGAGCAATAGGAAGATCAGGTAAGAGAGAAAGTCGCTCGGCTTGGAAACCTTGTCCGAGGCGCCATCAACACCCGCTGCAACATCATCGTGTACAGCCGGGTTTTCACTAGGAGTGGCACTCGTGCTGCTGGCAGAGCTCGTTCCAATACTGGAAGGCTCGCGCAATTTCGCTGGACTGATGCATGTATCACATCCAAAACCCCCAGTGCTCAAGCTCGCGGGCAAATCGCCCGGGCCCGTTCCCCAAGTGCTGTTGGTGTTGGAGCCCATCACGAACTTCAGCGTCCCTCCGTAGCGGAACAGGTCGTGCGAAATCCAGTTTTTCGTATATGGTTTGCCGTTCAGAGTGGCCGACTGGATATACTTGTTCTGGGCGCTCAGCCCCGAGGCGATGATTATCGCGGCGGAGCCAGTAACCTCGTTACGGATGGTGATCTTCGGAAAGTACGGGCGATTGAGCAGGTAGGTGTCTTGCCCGGCCACCGGGTAGAATCCTACAGGGGAGGTCACGGTTAGGCGGAGCCTTGCGGGGAGCACTCACCAAGATGGCTCCACACAGCATAGGCTCCCATTGAACCGGAGTCATCATTCCCCGCAAGCCCATCCACGCTTGGATGAATGAGAAAAAATCGCACTTCGACCATGGATGACTCACGCAGTGCTATAGTATTTCGTAATCATGGCGTCGACTCTGTCCACAGTTTTCACGGGTTGGCCGACATAGTTGTAGAGATAAGTGGGGACTGATGATATTTCAGTGCATAGTACCAAAGACATGATAAGACCTACGGAAGCCCGGCTCATCGCCCATATCCTGAAAAAGAAAAAATCATGACGATTCAAGTTCCGAATGGTCCATCGGCTCACATGGAAATCGGCCTCGAAGAAATGGTCCAGACGAGAGCTGCGAAGAATACGGCGTCGGGGAGTGGAAACAAAGCTTTATATCTCTCGTGCCCACTCACCTAAATGTCTCCGGGCCACCCATAACGTCAACCACACTTGCCATATCATGCGGGACATAAAAGCTGTACTCCCACGACGACGCCTCGTAGAACTCTCCTCCGCCATAGCCCTGTAGGCTCTCCGTCAGCTATGGGTTGATAGGACATAGACCTCAACCCACCCCGAAGCATTCATTATGGCCGTACACAGGGCTACAGTGGTCTGGCCGAAACACCTTGCCAGCGTCAGCCCTGCCAAAAAACCACGACCCATCACGACTCCGCGGTTGGATGAATCCTTTGAAACCGCTGTGCTCCGCGTCGGGGTTCCAGATGTTGTACCAATCTGCCGATTTGTTGAAGTAATGGACCATTTCTGCAGTTTTATTGAGACCCTGGGCGACGAGCGCAATATCGAAGTCGTTATAGGCATATTCCAGGAGTCGGGATGCGCTCCTGAGGCGACTAATGAATATGGAGAGGTCGATTCTTGAAATATTGGTACGAACCTCGTGTTGGCGCCTCGGCTCGGCGGATGGTCGTTATCTCCGACCGGGACAAAACCGAGTCGTTCTCTGGAATTGATTGAGCCACGGCCTTCAACCTCGAAGTCGCCCATCACGGTCGCATCTTTGACCATCGCCTTGAAACCCTCTTCCCAGTCGATTCCGGCCTTGATGCCCTTGATGAAAGAATCCGCAAGCAAGGAGTCGGCGTTGGATCCTCCCTGCGTGAAGCCCTTGTCCATGGACATCCGGCAGTCTGGTAGCCAGCCTGTGTTTCGGTAAATGTCGATGAGAGCTCTAATCACCTCGGCCTGTGCCGTCGGCGCTGTGATCGCATATAGAGGATGCACGACGCGGAAAGTGTCCCTGGGGGCAGGATGAAATACGCCGTCGCACATGGGCAGTTATATTTACCAGATACAATAGAAACTGTCCCAGTACGGCTCCGAGGAGTTCCAGAGCGGATTGTCGCCTGTGACATTCGTTGGGGCAATATAGGTGCGATAGAGCGAAGACCAGAATAGTCCTTGGGTCTCGGCGCTTACGCCCGTGGCGTCGACCTCAATCGTTCCGAGGACATCGTTCCATTTCGCTCTGTGCGAAAGTGAGCAGAAGTTTAGTGGGGAAGTTCGCCGGGGCAGACCTGGCCGCGGTGTGTACGGTATCGAATGCAGAAATGTCTGGTATCTCTTCCTCCGCGTACGCACACGCCTTCTCGGTGCTTATCCACGAGATGCCCATCCGCGCTGAGAAGGTGTGTGCCGTCCCAGGAGCGAATCCCATGAGAACTCCGGCGGCCCCGTTCCTTGAAATCGACTTATCGAAGGTCGTGGTCCTATCGAGATCGGTATACTTCATGCCCCCGGACGTCTCGTAGTACTTCGCCTGCTCGAAGGTGGCCGACGCATCGAAACAGAAGAAAAGTCGGTAAAAGCTTTGTCCAAAGGAAGGTATAAACGTCCCGCTACCGGTAACGCGCGCGCCTTTTGTGGTCGGGTTGGGTGACACAGTAACATGTCCCTCTTCTGTGTGAAAGCTTCCACCCAGATCTGGAATGCCGAAGGTTTGAATGATATCGAAAGCTGTAAATATGAAAACCCACCGCCAGTGACATCAAGCAAGAAGAGCAGCTGTTCTGTGTCAGGCTGGTACGTAAACCGATGCAGCGCTGTATGCTGAGTGACGGTAACCTCAGCTTTGACCCCGTTGTTCAGCGGAATACTGACTAAAAGGACTGAAAATACGTTCTTAAATTCAGAACTGGAAACATACAATAGCCTGGCGATGCTGTAGGATCGCCGTGGTCGATAGCTCTGGATTGGCGTTCGACGTTGCACTTTGTCAAATCATTGTCCGCACATTCAGCGCTAGTGAGAGGCAAGAACGGGAAGTTTCCAAGGGACTTCCCGCCACCAGTCCCGTCGTCGTGTCTGTTCGGATGATCAGCCGAATACAGCAAATGACCCAGGAAACCACCGACAATGAAGAGATCCCAGTAATGGGTGTCCCGTCGCTCACATAGCCAGCCTGATTGTCATTGGACCTGCTATCTGCGCCAGCCTTCACAGAACCCCAAGGAAGAGTCGCTCCCGGGAAGACATGACCGCCGCTCTTGGTACCAATGAATGGGTTAACGAACTGTGCTGGATCTTGTGCAGAGGCTGGTATAAGGAGAATGACCGCAGAAAGAGCTGCAATGTGCTTAGCCTTCATTGTGGCATACGGTGGAAGAAATGTCCGAGACCAAAGAGCGGGGTAGAAAGCGGAAGATGAGGTAGGAGGAGCGAGGCGAAAATCTCGGCATCACAGCGGAGACAGGTGGCCGCCAAGAGTTGCCACCATTTATCCGCATTTAGACAGAGGTGGATTATGGTTCAGAAATATGAGCTCTTCTCATCGTGTACGAGGGAACGTTTATCCAAAGGATTGAGAAAATAGAGAGCAACCAATTCAGCCCTTTCGCCAATATCGCTTCCGCCTCTTTCTTCCTAGAAACATGGATTTCTTCAACATAAGCTAAGCTAAATTCCAACTAGATTCCGGTGTTACACGGTGCGGTCCACTCCTGCGTTTCCGCCAGGGGTGTTCTCGATGGTCATCCCAGTCGCATCAAGGACGGGTGAAGTACGGTACTTGACTAGGAAGACAAGAAGGAACTCGAGTAGGGAACTTTTTGCAAACAGGAGCACATGAGACGGGAACTCACAAGGAGCTCATGGCGTGCGGCGACGAATATTCTGAGCTATATAATGTTCAAGCGCAAGCGATCGCCGTCGATGCCATGTAGAGCTAATGGATGAACACCTAGACTTGTACTACAATGTATGAAAATAATATTATCCTCAGTTTCGTCTCATGGGGTGGGCCAGGACGCAGTCTGCTTGGGCAAAACGTGCGATGGATTCAGCTCGGAATTCATGGAGCGTCGTCGTTATTTGGCCGCATTCACGATAACCGGATATCATTGTATTGCAATTCGCAACCTATACTTGACCTATACAGATGGAAATAATACATGTAAGGAACTCAAGTGAATACTCAAGCGATTCCAAAAAGGAAAGGAAGGCCGTCTCAAGTTTCAATCTCACTTGGAATTGGCAAACTGCTCCGACTCGTCATCGCCGCCCCTCGACTCTACATGCTCGCGTTTGCCCTTGTTCGTCGGATCGAACATGTCGCGGACCTGTTCAATTCATCAGCACACAATCCAATCCCTCACAGCGTCCCAAAAATAAAATTCTCGACTCACATCGATCTGCTGCGTCGTCTCCGTCTGCGTGAACACCTGAATCGCGCCGAGCTCCACGTCGCCGGCCTGGCGGCGCGTCGCGCGCGAGCGCCCGCCCGAGATCTCGTTGCTCGTCCCCGTGTGGCTGCCGTGCGTTGCGCGGATGGTGCGCCGCGCATTGAGCGTGTACATCATCGAGATCGCGTAGAGCTTGGGGAGCATCATGTTGAACGCGGTGGAGACGATCCCGCTGCCGCCCGGGTTCTTTTGCGAAAAGGCAAGGTTGAACAGCGCACTGGAGGAGTGGATTCAGATTAGAATAGTGTCGCACATCTCGATAGCGGCGGAAACTTGCCAGATGGCGGCTGGAGTCGCGGTTTGGAAGGTGAGCCGGACGAGAGAGTTGATCAATCCTGCAATGGTCGTATCGTAAGTTGAGGAGTTTTTTTGAGCGTCGATGCGGCGACTTACCGACTGTCTGGGGAAGAACATCGTTCTTCGAGTCGATCAGGAAATAGGCCGTGAGGCTAGACATGAGAACGTCCCCGGCTGAAGGATGCAATCTGATCAGAAAAGGGAAATGCCACCACATGTCGTTACGTGCTCACCAAAAACGGAGCTCAAATGTGCGGCAACTAGTCAAAGAGTCAATTGGGCGCAAAATACGATATACGGTGGATCCTTACACCAGTCTGAGATTTGGGGGGTATTCTCGACGGTAATGAAGTAGGTCTGCATACTCGCATAAGAGGGAGACTCGAGAATGAACTTCGGAGGAATGCGTACCGCGACGACCATGGAAAGGAACGCGAAGCAGAACAAGGTATAAACGAGCGTGACAATGTACCACCTCTTTGAGATCACCCAGAGACGGTAGCAGAAGTAGGATTGAACATAAAATCCACATATGGCAACCTGGTCCATCGTTAAGTGATTGTGTATGTATGAATAATAGACAGCCGACGCACCATAAGGGGGTTGCCTGTTTGCCACCAAGTTGTGTAGTTGAGGAGAATGGCGCCCTGGAGGTCACCGAAATAGATAATATTCTGGACCCATATGACGGCGCTGAACCGAGATGAGGCAGTATCGCGATTTGGAAAAGAAGAGCACGTACAAGGATTGGGCACTTTTGAGGGCGTTCATTACCAACAGGACGGCCACGACGATGCGAATCCAAGTTTTGTCATCGCGATACCACGTAAAGTAGTTCACAAACTATGTTTTCGGTCAGCTCAGAAATATAACGGATAGGTGAGCGCTTACCTGGGTGGCTAGGATGCCCCCCAAGAAAAGATCGAGACACCCTCCCACCAACCACGGACCCAGCCAAGCGAAACAAAGGCGGAGATCTTCACCAGTGAGGCGACCAGACGACGACATTGAGAATGATGGTGGTGGGGAGTGAGGGAATCCATCCCTGAACTCCCCAGACTTTATAGACGATATGCTTGCTCCTATTGCGATCGCGATAGACCTGAGAGACACTATCTCAGTCTGTGCCTCGACCTCCTGAGCTCCTCGGAATCAGAAGGGGGATTGCTTCTCGCAATTCAGAGATTGTCGTAAGCCAACCGAGAATGGGAGTATCCTCAGCGGGGTGCGCCACGCATCTCGTTCTGGGACATGGGTTGTTGCGATGGTCAAGTTAGCGGGAAGACAGGAAGACAGCGATCACATGCACACCCCTATTTGAGATATCGTAGATTCGCAGAAGAAACAAATGCATGTACGGCCTGCTAGTGTCCTGCTCCAAATAAGAGTGGTATTTCGTTGAAGATAATTCTGTTGTGGGATCGAATTGTCGCCACCAAGGAGCGGTACCTTGACTCGATAGTACCTGGTGTCAATGCACTTCTCTTGCATTCCTCCTCGGACTCTCCCTGACCCCTGACTCCGATGAGGTCCAATTTCAATGTGATTACCCCGCGATCTGGGCTGATTGAAATGCACCGAAATAGGATAACTCCGGGCCCCGGAGGATTTCGGTGTGGTCGGAGAATCGACAATGAACAACGCCTGGCTGGCCTGGAAATTTTCGAATTAATATTCTTCGCCAACAAAGACCTGGACCATAGACCTGACCCACTTTTCAGTGTCTGATGAGACGCCCTGTCCCTGTATTTCACGCCAGGATGCAGTGCAGGTGTCTCGACTGGGCTGGAGGGATGAAATAGAACGTTCTAGATTTACCACCAAGATACAAGACGCCGGATCCAGGGGCAGTCACTGCGCGGAGTGCGAATGAAAGAAGAAACGTCTGCGGTCTGCTCGGCGCTGCGCAGAGTGCGAGCGAGAGAGGGAACTTCTGCGGTCTGGGAAGCCTGATCATGAACTACACCACAATCGGCCAAACGGCCGCCCATAAGAGAGTCCTGAGAGAAGGGACAGAAGCTCGAGGTAGCTAATGACCTGAGTCAGAACGCCGACAGAGGAGGTCGACGGCGAGCGCCCGAGGATTATATAGACACCTAGAGCGAACTTGTGGTGAAGCGAGTGACAGAAAGAGATGCCAGCAGAGTCCGTGCACGGCGCAAAGGACCGTAGCACCATGTCCAAAACCACCGCTGTTGACTCTAGTCGCACAAAACAAAGCAAGTGTTGAGCGGAGCAACCGTGGGGTGACTCGCGATCCAAGTTCGAAACAAATAGTAATGATGCAGAGGAAGTCGGTGAAGGAAACCCGAAAAAGAGACCGGCACGCAACCCAGAACAGATACTGGCGAGCAGCCTGCAGTGAACGAAGATGCCAGCAGGGTCCGTACGCAACACAAAGGACCGTAGCACATTGACCAAACAGTCGTAAAACAAAGAAGACGCTGAGCGGAGCAACTGTTAGGTAACTCAACCAGTACTTAACGATGCAGAAGTCGATGAAAGGAACTCGAGAAACAGACTGGTACGCGACCTAGAATATCAGATTAGCGTGAAACCAATGTCCATTGCTTTCTTGAGCCTTCAAATGAGAAAAGATGCCGATAGGGTCCGTGCACGGCGATGGGCAGGCGGCTACACAGCCACGACGGTGACGAGCTCGGGAACCTTTCTTCGTCGTCGTGAACGACATGCGGAGCGGTTGGAGGCAAGGAGAAACAATGAGCTCATAGTGATCATGTTCAGACATAGGTGAACATCGGCGAGACGCGTACAATATGGAGAGGTACATAGATGATACATAGAAAGCGGGCGCGGATGCGGAATGGTCTGTGCGCGGGAAGGGATTTGGGGGTCAGCGAGGGTCCTGTCGACGAAAAATCGACCATCACTCACCCCACTCATGCGCCGAAACCGTAGAGGGTACGTCCCGAGCGCTTGAGGGCGTAGACGACGTCGAGGGCGGTGACGGTTTTGCTGAGGGAAAGAAAGATCATGAGCATGCGAGGAAGGAGAAAGGCAATGGGACGACGCACCGCTTAGCATGCTCGGTGTAGGTGACCGAGTCGCGGATGACGTTCTCGAGGAAGATCTTGAGCACGCCACGCGTCTCCTCGTAGATGAGGCCCGAGATACGCTTCACACCGCCACGGCGGGCGAGACGACGGATGGCGGGCTTGGTGATACCTGGCGAATGAGGCGTCAGCTTCCATAATGGCCAAGAGCAATCAACGGTGAGTGCGCACCCTGGATGTTGTCGCGAAGAATCTTGCGGTGGCGCTTAGCTCCGCCCTTTCCGAGTCCCTGGAACGGCGAGCGGTCAGAATTGGGACGACAGTAATGAGAAAGACATCGTACCTTGCCACCTTTACCACGGCCAGACATGTTATTGGAAGAGTGTTGGGGAGGATAGAAGTCTTGAGGAGGTCGCTTGCTGGGCGACGACGGCGGTGTGGTGGTTCGGGAGAAAGAGGCGATGTCACACTCACGGTCACCGTGACTCAACAAAAGGCGCGTCGCTTGCGCATGATGTGGTCTGTTGACGCGCCGCCCCCTATCTCTCATCTGATGCATTTTCTTCACTAGGAGATTTCAATCTTGCAAGCGCGTTAGACGCCGGGCTGAAAGTAGAGGGTTTTGGCCTCCTACTCGAGCCACGTAGTATCAGAACGAAAACAATTCAAATACATAAATACTAATATGGTACAGGACATTTGGTTCGACGAGGCAGGCTATTGATACAATAAGGGACGCGGGGCTTTCAAAAATAACGAGTGGATTCTCCGATTGACGTCGGTTCTTCTGGCGAGGTCAATTAATCAAGGCAAGGCGGGGTCAATCGAGTCGAGTCGTCTCGAGAAGTCTGAAACATCACAATCAGCTTCGAGCACAAACTAACTCGGCGAGAACACGCACCACCACCCCTCGCAGAGCGCAGGGTTCAAGGGGGTCTTCAGCCCAATAGCGCGGCGCAGCGTCGGCACCACTCCCTTCCCCTTCCCGTTCGAAGAATGATTGTGCAAGTTGCGCTCGGCGGCGGGCGCGACAGGAGGCGCGCCACGGCCGCGGCGCGGACGCGGGAGCACGTCGTCCGACCCGCGCGAGGTGGTGAACGGCGGGGGGACGGTCGCGGGGAGCGTCGTCGTCGTGGTCGAGACGGTGGTGGTGACGACGAGAACGGTGGGGTCGCTCGCGCTGGTGCTGCTGCCGATGGAGGCGAGCGAGCTGAGCGAACTAAGGGAAACGAGGGAGATGCGTCTGGTGGGGCGCTTTTCGGCGGTGATGGAGGTGGTGCGGAAGGTGGCCATTGGAAGTGAAAAAGCAATAAAGTAGGATCGAGTTAACGCGGTGTGTGCGGTGGTAGAAAAATAAGATTTGTTGTGACTGGAGGAGAATGGGCGAGGTTATATATCCAGCACTGTTTCGGATGTAAATTTACATCCGCAGGTGAGACTGAAACAGGCTCAGGCCTCAGGATAGGGGCAACATTCATTTCCGTGTTAAAATGAAACATTCCAGCCCCTCTGAATCCACGTGTTCAATGAATGTTCACGTTTTTTTGAGAATACAATGGCCGGGACCGAGCGTAATTGATAATCATTCTGGAGTTCTGCACAAGGAAATGACGATTCCTTTTCCTTCACAATTTCGCCCGACCGGTATCTGTGGAATGAAGACGCTACCCACACAATTTATTACGTGAGTTTGTTTCAGCAAGGCGAACAAAACGCCGCACGGCCACTAGCTCAGGGTGGTCTGCAATCACATTCTTCGGACCATCTTTTAATTTCCGTGAGCAGAATACTCGGACTGAACCCTACCCAAATCACAGTGGTTCCACCCTCAAGATTCGGTGGGCTTTCCCCCCTTTACTCGGGGTCCCACTAAGTTGGGTCGTTCAGCGCCGTGGCTCGGAACAACGATATCTTGAAGAAACTTGTCCTGGAAGGAATATGATATTTATGGCTGACACGTATGTGTTTTCCATTTACCGTCTGGGATCGCTTAAAATATTTCTCTAACGCAGCACTTATGGGTGCTGGCGCTGGAATGATGCCCACCAGAAGCAGCCGATGAGCTCAATCGTCCTTCAGTCCTTGCAGACTGCAAAGACTTTTTGTTCTCCGAAGAGTGGTAAGAGCGTGACTGAACTGTTATTTATTTCTCTTTCCATAGGTATGCTGAACGAAGTCTGTTATTTTCTCCGTACCGTTTCTGCTTGCGCCATCCGATTCGGGGGTTGGAGCGCACTGGCAATGAATCTGGCAGTACCCGCCACGAGTTATCGTGCAGGAAAGATTCGTCTCCTCTGGATGATCCCGCCCTCTTGGCATAAACCGAATATAATCTGGTAGCTGAGGATGGAGTGACGTCGATGAAGGTTTAGCCTTTCACCAAATTACACAGAATATAGATCCACCTGTATGGTCTTCACCTGAAATGACGTCGATTGAAGGTTTTAGCCTTTCACCAAATTACACAGAATATAGATCCACCTGTATGGTCTTCACCTGAAAGATAGACGGCTGTAATTTTTACCGCATGAGCCCGAGTTTCAGTTCCCAGTGATGAGGATGGCCATGTTGCAATGATGAATGATGAAAACGTTGTACGAGGTCTTGCCGAAAATGCACCATTTGATCCCTCGCTCTGCCGGATACGGGTGAGCCTGTGCCGTGGTCGTATGTCCTTACGGCCCAGGTTTCCGTAATTGTACGGCACCGGCCGGGTGCGCCTTACACCGCGATCGAGAACTGTCAGATGGAAAAGAAGTGGATTAACGAGACCTTAATCCGACGCTGCCGATACGACCAAGGCTGACCAAGATATATATTGGAAGATGAAACCAATCTTCAAACTTAAAGATCCCAGCTTCGATTCCCATCATTAGGCGAGGTGTCAAGATTCTCAACGAAATAATCTAGAGCCGGTATTCTTGCTTTGACCCCGCGCCATGATTCCTAGTATGTCCTCTCGGCCACAGCTTGTTTGGGGCTTGTGCGAATTTCTTTCACTGTGCAGCATCCGGCATAATTACGACAGAGGGAGTCCCAGGTTGAAATGATGGATCAGTGATTGGGGTTTGTTCTTGATGCGGCGATGATGGTCATGCTCGTTTCCTTCCTCCTACTCCATGGCCCTCCGGAATATCACCGTCGACGACGCGGACTCGATGATATCCTACTCGGGCGGATGGGCAGGAGACACCAGCCATGCGGATGCGCTGGATTACGGGGGGGAGTCTGGCGCGCAACCGTAACGAGGGTGACTGGGCCATTTTCACCTTCACAGGTGCGTTGTCCACTCCAGAGGTGTAGCCGACACTTCCGACTGACATGTCGTTTTGTCATTTAGGCGTCGCCGTGTACTACCTCTCGCCGCGATGGCCGTACTACGTGAGCACCCGCTTGACCTTGGACGGCGGCGCCTCGGTCCTGGTGAACCTGACCGATCCCAATGCTCCGACCGTACCCTGGGGTGCTCGGGAGACTGAAATGTATTCGATTCTATGGTCTGCCGCCGGCTTGGAGAACAAGCAGCATACCGTCGACGTTTACATTCGGGAACTTCATGGTTGTGGACGGTTTCATGGGCGTCTTTTCTTTTTGTTTTGTTATTATGAGAGATCGATGTCGATTTACTTGAATCGGATACAACTACACAGTTGACGACGAGGCTGCTCCTCCTTCAACGTCCACGACTCCCACGTCCCAACCACACCAACCACACCGGCCGCTTCGCAACCTGCCGCATCGAGCAAACCTTCCGCGCCTCAACCCGGATCCTCCTCCACTGGCACTGGCACCTCTTCATCCAGCAAAGTTCCCTCATCCTCCGGGACCGGGACCTCTTCACCCTCACTGTCTTTTCTTTCCTCTGGAGTGCCCAGCTCCGCCTCATCCTCTGCACCATTCGCCAATTCCGACCGCCGGGGCGTCCACCGTCACCCTCGCCTCCAAGCAACACAACGGATTGACCATCGGCTTAGCCACCGCATTTGCAGTCGTTGGCCTAGTCGCGGTTCTCCTCAGCGTGGCCTTTTTCAGACGCCGCCGCGCGCACACACAATCATCAGCCACACTCACTGGCGGCGGCACTCAGCCCGCCTACGCAGCTGTGTCCACCTCCCCAGTCATTCCCGCCACGGCGTCCCCCCTTGTTGCTCGCCCCTACATCTTCAGCAGCTCAGATCCGGACGACACACTAAACTTTTACGCCTCCTCAAAACTCTCGTCTGGACCGCCCGCCGCGGTGCAGCGGCCGCAGACTCCCGGCGATGGCAATCTACCCGCATTGGAGGCGCCGTCGTCACCGGCCCCACAACTTACCGCGACGCCTTCGCTCCTGTCCAGGTTCTCCGGGTTCGGAAGCAGCGCGCGCATGACCTCGCCGCCGCCGTATTCAGAGCGATCGCCACAGCAGTGATTAGTTTTGCTGCTATATCGTATGTTTCAGAGTTCAACATTGATCATTTGGCCCTCCTTGCTATGTTTCCATCTTGTTCGCACCGGCATCATGGAACCGTTTCATTCCCTCCGTCGAGCCGCGCTTTCACCAATGTCAACATGAACCGATTCTTTTCGGGAGAGATCGAAACGAAACTGAGGGCCGCGGCTACCTCAACCGCCTTACGTCATGTTCAACTTACATGCATTCTTCCCTTTTATACGGATCGGCGCCTTGAGTGGTGTCAAACGAAACAGACATTTCCGACGAGACACTGGTGACCACACCCTTTATAAAAGATGAATAACTGAACTCGATTATCTACACGGATACACTGATAGTTCGGGTATGCGATCATTGTGAACTGGTCTGTCTCAATCCGTTTGGAAAGGATGTGCGATAAATGCACGAACAACTTGCGGAAGTGGGTGGGGTTGGGGCGGGGAGCGAGTTCGGCGTCGGGGTTTTGATAGGTGGGGAAAGTGGTATGCAAGGCTGAGGAAGGTCTACTGGAGGGAAGACATTTTTTGAGAGCAGGTGCGTAGGAAGACGAGAAAAGAGGAGCAATATTGGACGTACATACGCTGTGTCGACCGCCGACCGCTGGCGCGGCACGGTTGGATTTTCTTCACTGAATGGTACGCAGTGAGTCATTCTCAGTTTATTGATCACTATCACTTCCGCAAAGCTCTATACTGTATGGCATGGCGTTCGGATCTCGACCTGCCCGACGTCGGTTGTCGCCACAAAGTGTCAAACTTAACGTGAAACGATGATTATCCCGAATTAATCGCCTGTTACAGTATTTCGTGCCTGCATCTTCATCGATATCGGCACGCACAATTGACGTTGACTGCGGATGATTCATATAGGCACTTTGAAAAAGGTATAAAAGGTCTGCTAATTTCAACCCACCCAGGCCGTAGACCCCTACTTGACTTGCGACCATGAAGCTCATTCTCAACATCCTTACCATCTCTTGCCTTTACATCGCAACCGTCTGGGGGCAAGCGAGCCACATCGGATTCCCGCTTGCAGGCGACACCATCCATTTCAACATCAACATCACCGTCCAGATCGTCCGCCCCGTATGGCCCACAATCCTTTTTGCTTAGTGCTCCCCCTGACCCCGGCCGTTTTGCGCAACATAGAACAGCATCCAAGGCTCGACCGAAGTAGGGATCGCCATCGGCCTCCTCTCGTGCCCCGTCTCCCAGGAAGCCAACTGCCCGTCGCCCGCAGGGCAGCTTGGATCGATTCTCTATACCGGCCCATTCGCTCCCACCGTTCACCCGATGGCGCAGATTTACGAGAACTTCACGTTGACGGTGCCGTCGGCGGGTTTCCTCGCCACCGGAAGAGCTCAGCTGGCTGTCGCGCGCCTTCATTTGATTGGGGTCAGTTGCTTGAACCACTGGGATTTAACTAACAACCGGCTGATCGAACAACGCAGGCGGGCCCGTCGCCGATTCTTGAGCTCAACAATATCACGGTGAATTGGCCAACTGAAGTGCAACAGTTTAAAATCGTAGTTGCGAAACCAGTATTCTGTGGTGTCTATGTCTATGTAGCACGAACAAAATAATATCAAAATGTCCAACCAACTCTCAAATCCTTGCGCTGACCCCGATACGTATAATCCTAAACCAATCAGGACGAGATGGTTTCACAGTAGAAACAAGACTCACTCTTCTGCAGCAACCCAATTGCCCGTCTCAGGGAACATCGTCGCTATTTTGGGCATGAGTCCGGAGAATACGATAATGAGGCAAATAAACTCACCCAATTGACGATATATGTCTTCAAATAAGATACGTCCGGACCCAATTTATTACTGGAGAAAATGTGCCAGGGTCCACGGTTTTGCTGGCCACATGATGATAGTGAGGTGCACTGAAACGGGATCGTTGGTGTGGGGGCTTGGTGGGCGAGAGGGAATGACGCATATATGTGTTGTAGACCGCGCGACCGCACGTATCTGGTCGGCAGTCCCCGACAGTTGTCTCAAATATAACTGCAGTTCGAGAACACATACAGCAGAACGTCGGGGACGACGAGGAAACCGGGCGAGAGTGAGACTCACTCGGATGTCGAATTTTTCCCTAAATCCCAAATACGCGCGTGACCCCATAAAACCCTGGGGGGGATGAGTGACTGCAACGTGCACGCATATAGCCCGAAATACATTTGACAGTCCGGACTTTGGTGATAGCATAGCGATCCTCGATAGAGACCCGTACGATGGGAACGACGGACACGTTCAAAAAGTTCTAAATCCGAGTTAGCCTTTGAACGCAGCGTTGATGAAGATATGCCACATCCAACAACACGGGGAAACCAAACCGCAAACTCCCGGCGATGGGAATGCGTCCGTATCGGAGGCTTCACCGCCCCACAACTTACCGTGACCCCTTCGCTGACGTCCGGGGTTTCCAGGTTTGGAAGGCAGCGCCCGCATGTCCTCCCCGCCGCCGTATTCAGAGCGATCGCAGCAGCAGTGATTAGTTTTGCTGTTGTATTTGTACTGCTTGCTTTGGAGTTCAACTTTGATCATTTGGCCCTCCTTGCTATGTTTCGATCTTGTTCGCGTCGACATCATGGAACCGTTTCATTACCCCCCGTCGAGCCGCGCTTTCACCAACGTCAACATGAACCGATTCTTCTCGGGAGAGATCGAAACGAAACTGAGGCCGCGGCTACTCAACCGCCTTACGTCATGTTCAACTTACATGCATTCTTCCCTTTTATACGGATCGGCGCCTTGAGTGGTGTCAAACGAACAGACATTTCCGACGAGACACTGGTGACACACCCTTTATAAAAGATGAATAACTGAACTCGATTATTTACACGGATACTCGGATAACCACTGATAATTCGGGTATGCGATCATTGTGGACTGGCAGTACGCTGGCGCGGACCAGTATAAAAGCGAAACAGCAAGGAAATACCGGCTTGTTGTTCACTTACATTTCTCATCATCTCAGTATCCGAAGTTCTCATCACAACGGTGGTCAACACAGCTCACTTGGGTGGTACCGCGTCCAGCGTTTCCATCGCTCGTATTTCTGTGGGTCGAATGGATCTAAGAAATTCTTCACCGCATTTAATTCATGCACGCTCTCAGCACGGTCTGATGATGATGGGGACTACTCCAGAGCCTACCGACGAAGTGTACTTCGCATCCCTTAAAGCCGGCATCGATGGGCCGCCGGCTGGCGCGCGGCGCGAAGATGTTTCTGAACAGCGGTATGTAGGCACAAAAATTAGTTCATGTTTCTTATTTCGTGCAGGTGAATTCTACTCCAAGACCTGAGGACCAGAAAATCTCGACCTCTGAACCGCTTCTTCACCAAGTACCCGGAATACGCGGACAAAACCTTCCTCTCTGTCAAAGGCGCCATGGTCGGCATGATTTCTGACTGCTCGTGCGTTTCACCGCGTCTTCTACGCGCACAATAACAAGTCATTTCACGGGAACAGGCCAGAAAATCTGCGCAAGAGTGTCCGTACAAGAAAATGGACCTCTACCAGCCGGTGCGCATCGACCGAGCCATATCGATCGAAGACGCCATGAAGGACCTCGTCGTGTTCCTCAAAGAGGGGCACTTCTCGCACATCGGGCTCTCCGAGTGTACCGCGGAGACCTTGCGTCACGCGCATGCGGTGCGCTAACTGATACTGGTTTCCATCATCTTGAGCCTAACCAATATCTATCTAGGTGCATCCTGTCACGGCCGCTGAGATTGAGGTCAGCTTGTGGGTGTACGAGCCAGAGACCAAGAAGGTCACTGAGACCGCAAGCGAGCTCGGTATCTCCGTCCTCGCCTATTCGTATGCCCATTTTTAAAATTTCTACGTGCTCTCGAGGTGACACGATCTCTGCAGCCCCATCGGCAAAGGGTTCCTGGGCAGAAAGTTCACCGATCCGATGCATCAGAACTGCCCGGTACGTAGCTTTGGAACCATGTCCTTCAATGGCTGACGGGCCTATGCAGCGGGCGATTACCGCACGGGTTACACCCGTTTCAAAGGCGAAACACTGGCCCACAACCTGCGCCTCGTGTCCACGCTGCCCGAGCTGGCCGCCAAGAAAGGCGTCATCCCAGCGCAACTTGCGATCGCATGGGTCGAAGCACTTGGCCCGCATGTCATCCCTCTCCCTGGATCATCGTGCGCTCCATTCACATACCAAGAATACTGATTTACGTACTGATTTTATGTGTATAGCACCGCTTCGCGGACGCTAGAAAACTGCGCGGCAGGCGACATTGAACTTCAGCAGACGAGCTGGCGGCATTGAATGCGATGGCGGATGCCGAGGTGAAGGGTAGTCGGATGGCAGGTGGACCGGAGGAGGCGCAACTTTGGTGAATGTGATAGATAGACAGGAACCATGGCAGGACCTCAGTCTGCGAGAAAACTTGGTTTCGGCGTAACACGTTCTAGGTTTCAGGCAAAAAGTTCCCCTCGTGTTGTTCCGGGTCATTCAGGGTGCGCGGCTCTGCACGAAATGGGTCCGATAGGGCGTTGTGTCCCCGGCCCGCGGCTCAGCAGTCAACCCAATCCAGCCCTACGATGAAATCCGTCGTAATATCATTCTGAATTTTGTGCAAGGACAGCCTCGCTTTCTTGAGATACGGAGCCTATTGGAAAATTAATTGGATTCTAAAATATTGAAATAAAACTCGAACCGCGTTCATTGCGAATCTGAAGTGCAATCTCCGCCCGACGCCAAAAGTCGATTCCCCCCCAAGCACCTTCCTCCCAGTCACTTTCGAACATCTCGCACGGGACTTCGCAGAAGCGCGGATCCGTTATTTCCGACGTATCAACGGAGTTCTCTGCATCCACATCCGCGTCCGCGTGTGTCCAAACGACAACCAAGAGTTCAAGTACCGCACACGAGTCGAATGCCATTTGTATCATTTCGGGGGTGTAGTTGTCCGAGAAGGAGAGGTGTGTCAGGCGCGGGAGCATGCCGAAGACGGGCCACAACGTCTCTGGCATTGTACTGAACACATCGAGATGGGTAAGGTGGCGAATGGAAGTGCCTCCGCCGGGGGAGTTGGAACCCGGTGTGCCCTCCGAAGAGGTCGAAGAGATTGATCGAGAGACGCCGGAGGTGTGTGAGGTGACGCAGGTCAGAAAGTAGTTCGGGATACGTATGCCCGGTCCACATTGCCAGGTCGTGGACGTTTGTGCACGTTGATAGGACGCGTGTTACGTCGCTAGAGGCCATTATACTAGAAAGTGCCAGATGGTGGACATGCTCGCGCAAAAACTCTGGTGGTTTGGATTGCATCATCTGCAGCAGCCGCTCGGTGGTTCCGTTGGAAAGGAAAACTCGATACAGCTGCGGTTCAATCCTGAAAAACATGGCCCTGAATACCATTCCACAAAGACAGAAGAGTGAATATTACCATATGCATACTTTTTTCGCCACGAGAATCAAAGTGGTCATTGTGTCTGGATAGTGCCATGCTGCCAGCTCGAATATGACACGCTCCAGCTCTGGAGGTAAGTTTACAAGAGTTCTTTCCTGCATAGCCCGAATCCGCTCGTGATTGCACCGCTGTAAGCGTCACGGCGGGCGACAAGCCTAGAGCATGACATAATTGCCATCGGGGGAGTTGCCGGGTTGATGGGCGCTCAATTGCCGACCCACAGCGACTCACGGTTGCCTCTTGGTTGCCTCGCAGAAGCTCGCAGCGACCTCAAATGTGGTTTGAATCACTTCCCACTCGCAACCTCGTTCTGAAGAAGTCTCTGAGAAATTGGATATCCTCCAAAAATGTCGGCCGCTGGGGAAATGGACTTAAATTAATTCTGTTCCTGGCTGGCTCTGAGACTGCTACTTTCCAAGTTCGACAGATCAACTTCTTGTGCAGCATGAGCCGTGTGTTTCTGCGATAGATTCGAATTTCCGTGCCAGTTTGCCAATGATTGTGGGTCTAATTTGATGTAGGACGTAGCTTGGTGATTCTTTGACTCCGAGTTGAATCCCCCGAGCCTCACGGACGAAAGTATTCGGATGAAATTTCGTTATAGTATTGTAGGATCCTCACGTAGGGACGACCTCGCCTTTCTCAGATACGGTGCCTATCGAAGGATTAATCAAGAGATACAGCCTTGAAAATGGAGCTAGCTCGAACCGGGCCGCTCCCTTCTGCTCTTACGTTCCATGTCCGCCCGGAGCCAAAAGTCGAGTCCTCCTGAAGCGCCTTCCTTCCAGTCATCCTTGAACAACACGCATTCGATCGTGCAGAAGCGCGGGTCCGAGATGGCCGATGTATCGAGTGCCTCAAATTCGAGGCTGTCCACCCAAACAATGACCAGAAAATGGAGGGCGGCACAGGTGTCGAGTGCCATTTGTATCATTTCAGGGGTGTAGTTATCCGAGAAGGAGAGGTGCGTCAGGCACGGCAACATGCCAAAGACGGGCCACAACTCTGCCGGCATGTCACCGAAGACGTCGAGATGCGTGAGATGGGAGAATGGGAGCTCTTCGATCGGGGGGAGTCGAAACTGGTCGGGTCCACCGAAGAGGTCGGATAGGCAAGTCGAGAGACGCCGGAGGTTGGGGAGGTTGCGCATATCGGAAAGTAGGTCGGGGTACGTGTCTCCGGTCCACACCGCGAGATCATGGACATTTGTGCATATCGAGAGAATGCGCGCCACATCGCTGCGGGAGATGGGAGCGGAAAAGGCCAGATGGTGGACGTGCTCCCGCAGGAATTCTGGTGGTTTGGATCGCATCATCTGGAGCAGCTGGTCAGTGCTTCCGGTGGAGAGTACAATTCTGTATAGCTGAGGTTCAATCCTATGAAAAGAGCGCTCGTAAGTATCTCCACGAAGAGGCAACACTCAGTGAACCATACCATATGCATATTCTTTTTGCCACGAGAATCAAAGTCGTAATCGATTTGGGATCCTGCCATGCTGCCAGCTCAAATATGACACGCTCCAGCTCTGCGGGTAGAGTCAGAGGAGTTTCACTCTCCATAGTCAATGCCAACGTGGGCCAGTTGATGACAGTTGAAGACAAGGTGCGAATGCCATAATGGGCCTAAATCAGATTGCCAAGTGATGGCTGCTTTGGTCTGGTACATTCGAAGGATTGCGGAACATAGGTATGGTAGCTAGCGAGGATGTAATATAGAATTATGAACGTGAATTACGAAGGGGGACTGGAATAAGCTCAAAGCCTCTTCTTCTTGCTGAGGCTGCCACTTTCCGAGGCAGCGCCAACCGCGCTGGCTTCGTCCAATTGTGCGGCATTCGCGGTGCGCTTCAGCGACTGGCTCGTGCCAAGCGGCGTAGGGGAAGCCGCAGCGTCTTTGGAGCTGCCTGCCGCCGCGTTCTTGGATCCGGAGGTACCGGCCACGGGCGCCTTGGCAGGATTCTTGGCGAGGTACGCTTGCTGAGCCTGCGGCGACAGTCACAAAACTGAATACCATGAGCTGTCGGGCACGTCAGAATTAACAATCCAAGTGAATACACGCGTGCCCACGAACCGACTTACGCGTCTTGTTGATCTTGTCCTGTTCTTCGCGTGTAAGCTTCCTCTGCGATGCTCTACAAGGGCCGCACATGAGCATGGAATATAACAAGAGCCGGGCACATATGTGCATCCATGCTCCCTTACATATTTATTGAACTCCTTTTTCATGTCGGGAACGAGGTGGAATTTGATTATCTCTTCTTTGGCAGGTCCTGCACTTGTGTCCACAGACGCGAGATGCGAGATGCTGAAGAAGCACGGTCTTCGTCTAAGAGCAGATATCAGCGGAAGAACGATGAAGAGTTATATTGAACAACGCACCTGATCCAACGCCCTATAGGCGCGGTCGGAGACCGGGGCAAACGATGAGCGGCCGATGCCATCACCGTCGTCAAGGCGGTAAGTCAAGTCACTCGTTATAGGCGCGTCCGCGGCGGAACATGACGGGCAGTGATAGCAGGGATGTGATGGTGGGAGGAGAAGAGACAAAGGACGCGTTAGGTCACGCGTTTGCGTGACATGGCGCCTTGCGCACGGACCTGATACCATCCGTGACGCTGACACAACGTGGCACCCAACTGTCCTTTGACTTCTCTTGTACTCGTTCTTACGAAGACGGGCGCTATCTAGGCTGGGATTTACGAGTACAGCTTAGTACGAGTCGCCTCGGAGTTTGAAAATTATGATGGCATGTCCTACGCACCTTCCAAAGCTCCCAATGAGGCCGTTATTTTGGCAAATACGAATTTCGATCCATAAGAGGCGCTCATATTTTTTTCGTGGATTTTACCGCAGGTAATGAAGGAGCTCTGGGTATTTCTTTTCGAGGTTTTTGGGCGATAATTGATGGAGCGATCGTTTAGCGGTTGCCAAGGCGTTTCAATTTCAAACTCCGAGGCGACTCGTGTTCGCCTGTACTCGTTAACTCCAGCCTCTCTAGTATACGTGATCTGAACGACTGTCTTCAGATTTCACGCCCGTTAGACTAGAGAGGCTGAAACGAGCCTAGGCGCTATCCTCCATTACGGAAAAGTTAATCCCGTCGATTTACAACTCTACGGTTCTGTTTCTGCGGCAATTCTTAGGCTGTCGCTCCCACACAAAAAAAGCTTTCTACGTCGCACGACTCGCAACTCAACTCCAACTTGAAGGTCACGGCTTTCTCTAGTCCCGACTTCTGCCTATCAAATCTCGCTTGTCGACCGGGGATGGCAATAATAATCGCAGTCTTAAGAGGCAATCTAAGCCCACGACACAAGACCAAAAATAGTGAACAGACATACCCATGAGCGAATCTGACGATCAAGTCTTATTCCTGCAGCCAACGATACTTGGCGCCGAAAGATACCTGCTGACCTACCCGGAGTTATGAGTTATGGACCAGATTTAGAATATGCGCCAGGTCAGAAAAGGCTTAAACCAGTGCGGTAGCGTCTCCTGGGTTTTGATTATTCGCCGACTGCTGTTCTGTGATACTTTGGGCCCACACACACAGCCCTAGGAAGCGCTCGAACTTTCCCCTCTGACATGACTGACTCGGCTAACGGTCTCAACTTTGTGGGTGGTCCTTTACGCTCAGGCTTCCGTACTGACCCAAATCTTCCAATGATAGATAATCGTGGGAGCGTCGGTGGCAGGTATTTGAGCGGCGCCCTCTATACGTGGCAATATACTGATTAGATATGGATAGGCCTAGGCGCAGCTATCGCACTGAAAGCCTCCGGTCACAATGTATTGGTTTTAGAGAAGGCATCCCGGTTAGGAGGAACCAGTTCGGTAAGCGCATGATCACATATTTCGAGCCTACGAACTGGGCTCATGGCGTGCTAGATACCAAGCGGATGTGCAAGGTACCAACAGCCTTATCGTCTGTGTCTTGTTCAGTTTTGTTCCAGAGTGCCACCCAACGGAACCAAAATCCTATTCGACTGGGGCCTAGGAGCCGAAATGAGGAAAAACGGTGCAATTATGGAGGGAATCGCAGCCTATAGATGTAGGCGCCATTATTTCTCCGCCCCACCTCCCTTGCTCAAAATACACCAGATGAAGGAAAGGAATCCGGTCGGGATTTTCTAGGTTCTTTATGACCGAAACTTTTCAAATGCCCGGTGCTAAACAAATTCCAGGGATCCATCTTTGGGATCCTGAGCTGCTGACCGAGGCTCGTGGAAATTTCATGCTCTTTCGAGTGAGTGGTCACGAACTTCCTCTCGTCTATCTTCGAACAAATAATTCTTAGCACGAGAACCTTCTGCGTATTCTTTATGATACGGCCGTTAAGCCTGTAGGACATCCACAAGATGACACGGGGCAAAACGTGCAGCCGCCTCGCGTAACTGTGCTCTTCGGAGCGGAGGTCGTTGAAGTAGACTGCGAAACATGCACGGTAACCTTGCGGTCCGGTGAGATTCATGGAGGAGACGCTATTATAGGTGCAGACGGCGCACGCGGAGTGGTCCGTCGGACACTATTGCAGGAAGAGGATGTATTCTCCCGCAAAGATGATGCACTGACGGGCCTGGCTTTGTATGGGTACGTCTTTCACTTTAGAGCGCTAATCCGGCTGCTTGACCAATCTGCGATAGAGCGGTGATTCCAAAGTCGCTGGCAGCCAATGATCCTGCCCTCGCATCGTTTTACGACCATCCTCAGGTATGCATTTTCTGCGTATCGTCTGAGGCGCCATGATGATATCTTTCAGTCAACCGTGTCGACGGGTTCTAATCGAGGTGAGCTGGGAGCCCTAGTATCTGTCTGTCGTTTCAAAGCCCACGCAGGTGCAATGTCATTTATCGTGAGCATATACCGTCATTTGCAACGGCGACGCTTCATGTGGGATCTTAGGGTAAGGACCGGGATATCGTCCTTTGGGTGTACACTCCGGACAGTTCCCAAGATGGAAGTTGGGATGAAGAAGCCGACCGAAAGCTTACCGATGTGATTGGTCCGTGTGATGCTGGGTAATTCTTTCTTGCCTATTACATCTTTCTTCTCATCCTTGGATAGGCTCTGGAAGCTGGCAACGCTCGCTGGACCGCCGACCTGTGTTCGGATTCAAGACCATCACAAGCTAGAGTCTTGGGTTTCCAAGAGCGGCAGAGTTGTTGTTCTTGGCGAAGCAGCACATCCATATCCAGTATGTCTTCGATGCGAGCTTAATTATCATGCTGTTTGACCCCGCCGGACAGCCTGCTTCGTTGCACACATATTCCGTCGCCCTCGAAGACGGCGCCTTCATCGGCAAAATTTTCTCGCATAGCCAGAACCGCGATCGCATTCCTCAGTTTCTGCACGCCTTTCAGGAACACCGGTATGTTTCCCTGGTGGCGTATTGCCTTTGATTTGCCTCTGATTCTGGATGCCAGAGAGCCCCGCTGTTCTCGCATCCGAGACATTGAAATGCGATACATTGGTGAGATTACCCTCCAGGACGGCGACATGCAGGCTGGCCGCGACGCAGCGATGCGCGCGAGCCATGCAGCTGGTCGGGATGTGATGGATGTCCCCGGAAGTGATGGAGAGCAGTTGATGGACGAGACTCGTATGGTGTAAGCTGTTCCGTCTTCCATTTCTATAACGTAAACTCAGCGGGGCCGTCTTAGATTCGATTACGATCCTACCGACGATGCGGACGAGTGGTGGATGGCTTGGGGTCGCTATCATCGGGATTGATCTGCTTTATTTCATTTAACGTACGAAATTGATCTTTAACATCTTTCTGGTTCTCAACTCGTTCTTATCGCTAGGATTATTTTGTGTCGATTGTTGAACTGCGGTACAATCTGCGGCGAATTTAAACGCAATTTCGTTGGCATTGTTACACGCTAAACCGTAAAGCGGTGTCCGCTTGCCAAGTTGAACAGTCACAGCGTTACGGGTGACGAGCTTATTGTCTTTGCAAAGTCTTCACATACGCACATTACCCCGCCCAACTGATGCTTATTGTTCTCGGGACATGACGCCTTCCCACCGTTACATGTATTCCCCGCAGGGTCTTTTGTTTCGCCACCCGCCGTTCCCGCCGAATCGTGAATTTGCTGATTTTGAACATGCCGCACGGGCAGCTACGCGAAAGAACACAATAAAGGTCCCATTGTAATCCCTATTGAGGCAGCATATCCGGGAGGTATAAGTAGCTCAGGAAGCCCAGTGGAAGAACATATCCGAACTTCGACGACTTCCCAAAGCCTTTAAGCTTTCGCATCCTCAGACTTCCCCAACGTCTTTTCGAAACAGCCATGGATGCTTTCACCACCCTCCTCAGTGCCGTCGCATACGTCTCCTCTACTGCTGCCTCGAATCCCACCTCGGCAGCCGTTGAGGACCTACCCCAAATCGACACCGTCGATTACGACAGAGGCACTGGGTCGTCCGGATCCTGCGTTATCGTATGAGAATCGATAAGATACGATATTTTCACGCCATTGGTATGTTCTCGTGTTAACTCTTCCGCCCTGACGACTCACTGTGCTCTTCCAGCCCTCCCGCATCCCACCAAGACTCTTACGCATTTTTGAACGATCATATACCACGCATTACCCATACCCACGACAATCTCGCTAGTTCGAGCTATTCTCATCACGACTCGGACATGGAACATCGCTGCCCGCAGCGCATTAACCCTCCCAACCCACACATATAATTATATATGTACACATTCTTTATATCAATTGGTGTCGCCTTTACAAAGCAAGCCACTGTATTTTTTCACAATAAACCTGTCATTTCGCGGAGATTCACACAACGAACAAAACGGCATGATATGCAAGCGGGACGCATCCAACGACGCCCAAGAATGCGCACCAGATCCGCCCAACTTGAAGGCGTTGCACAAAGATTATACATTGATCGCAAACGACAACATCTATGTAAGATACAGGAATAACTAGACATACAGTAAATCCGATGGTATGAAAGTAGCAATTAGGACGAAGTTTATCGCATAGGGCGATACGAATGGGCAGGGGACGGAGGAATGACAGGAATGACAGGACGTATGCCCGCGTTTGCCAGGGTGTTGTTGGCCGTCGCCCGATCGAAAGAATTCATCCGAGCAAGCCCTAGCGACTCCCCGCTGCTATCGCTCCCAGGGGACCCCTCCTCCGCGACACTCGTGTATGGGTTCGTGATCCCGAGATTCGCATTTGGGTTCGGTGTTTGGTTGTTGCGGCGCCCGAAGCCGGACGACGCGCGCGATGCAGGGCTACTGAGGGCGCGGGCATTGAACGCGGCGGGAGTCGTCCCCGCATTCAGGTTCGCGATACGCTGGTGTGGGGTGGTTGTAGCCGTGCTATTAGACCGCGATGTGGGAAGGGGATAACCCGCCGCAACGCCTGGTGTCGGCGCCCCATACCCGGCCCCAAAGGTAGCGTTGCCTGCAGGGGGGCCGTACAGAGGACGCGGAGTCGTCGAGCGGTCGTCGGTACCCATGAAAGCCTGGGGACGGGTGGGCAGCGGGGAATGAGCAACTACACCTGCGTTGCCTACTGAAGGACCAGGGAAACCGAGGGACTGTGGAGGCTGATGCGCAGGTGTGGAGGTCTGTCCATATGCGTATTGGCCACCGGCCGCCCAGTTCGCCCCCGGCGCAGCGCCCATGTGCCCCGGCGGACCAGAAGGATGCTGTGGCCCCATCGCGTTGGCGCCCATAACCGGCGCACCCCATGCATTGGAGGGGTTGCCGACCATACCCTGACGACTCAGCGGACGCGCAGGCTCCACCACGAAACCGCTATTAGGATTCCCGAGTATGCCGCCCATCTGACGACTGGGCGGACGCGCGGGCTCCATACCGGTGGGATTCCCGAGTCGACTCGGTGGACGGGCAGCAGGCTCGACGATAAAGCCGCTCGCAGGATTCCCACTCATCTGACGACTCGGCGGACGCGCGGGCTCCACGGTAAACGTACCAGCGGAATTGCCGAGTCGACTGGGAGGACGCGTATGTTCCACCATAAACCCGCCAGCAGGATTGCCCATCGGGAGAGGCTGCGGAGCCTGAGTCCCGGGTGTCTGCCCGAAAGCGTATTGTCCACCGAGTCCCCAGCTCGCCCCTGGCGCACCGCCCATCTGACCTGGGGGACCAGAAGATTGTTGTGGCGCCCCCACGCCTGGCGCTGCGCCCCACGCATTGGCAGGATTGCCTTGCCGACTCGGCGGACGCGCAGGCTCGACCGTAAAGCCGCTAGCGGGATTGCCCGGGATCCCGCCCATCTGGCGGTTGGGAGAATGGGCAGACTCCACTGTGAATGCCCCGGCTTGATGGCCAAGTCGACTAGACGGCCGCGTTACAGGTTCCACGGTAAGCGGTGGTGCAGCCCGTGCCGCGTTCGCAGGATTGCCGAGCATCCCCGTGCCGCCCATCTGGCGACTCGGAGGGCGCGAGGGATACGTCGGGGCCACACCTATGATCGGGGGCGCAGTCCACGCAGTAGCGGGGTTTGCGGGGTTACTGAGCATTCCCTGATAACCCGTTGGATGGACGGGCTCCGTGGGGTTCGCACCAATGACCGGCGGAGCGTACCATGTCGCGTTCGAGGTACTGTGCATCCCTGGGCGACTCGCGGGTTGCGTAGGTTGCCCCGCAGGCGGCGGCGCACCCCAGCTCGAGCCCGCACTCCTGGCCACTTGGGCTTGTGTTTGTGCATTCCCCGCTGAAGGTGCGACGCTGACAGGGACAAATCCGGGCGGCAGCGTACTCACGCCCTGTGCAAACGCCGGGAGCGGGCCCATCACGAAGCCGGGGGGCATAGGTGCATCCTCACTCTCATCGTCGTCGTCGTCATCATCATCCTCGTCTTCATCCTCCTCGAGAACGACAGGGACAGCCACATGGTTTGGGGACAAGTGCCCCGAGCCTTGCGCGGGCAGGTTAGCTTGGCTGATGGAAGCGGGGCGGGACTGCAATTTTGGCAGCTGGTTAGTATACCGACATTCGTGGGGAGACAGATAGCAGAGAATACATACGGGAGGGACAATCGTAATGTTAACCGTACGCGAGCTGCTCCCACTCGACGACCTCTGTAAGTTAGATTGGAAGCTCTCCTGGCTCGGCCGCTGCATATTCGGATTCTGTGGCTGCCGAATCGGGTCGTAAGGGCTGAGCATCCCCGGCGACGTCACCGGGCTCGGAGGCGGCCTCGCTGCCTGCAGTATCACCACGCAAGTCAGAACTCAGACGAGGGTAGATAAATAGAAAGCGTGCGTACCTCTTCGTCTGTTTCTCTTCGCCACTCCTCCATCCCCCGCGGGTCCGAGTACGGCGAGCTCCGCCGCGTCCATGGCGTCTGCTGCCGCACGGTGTCCCAGCCGCTGCCGGTCCCGAGCTGCTGGCTCTCGCCCGTCGCGTGCTCAATAATAGTGCTCAGTTCTCGCTCGCGATCCCTCCCCGCCCCGGTGGGGAAATCGCGTTCGCTTCCGGGCCCGGAACCCCCACCGACGGTGGGGAAGGACGTGAGGCGCAACGTAGCCAGGCTCCCGCTGACACTCGACGGACTCTGCGGACGCGCCTCCCTCCTCTCCGCACCGGGACGTTCCACCTCGAACTGCGGCTGCTGGTGCTGCACAGGAGGAACAGGCATAGAGACAGACACGCCAGGCGGCGGCGGAGGCATCGGAACATGCTGCGGCATAACGATAGGCTCTGGCATGGTCACAGGCGCGCCCGTAGGCGGCGGCGGCATGGGTATGTTACGAATCATCCCCTCCAGAGTCATCGAACGCGGGGCCCTCCCAATTCCCAGCCGTTCATCGTTGACGTTTAATGTGGACGTGGACGCGGATGCCGCGCTGGCTGTACGTCGGTGAGCCGGGGCGGTAGCGGCGGCGGCGGCGCCTGCGGAGGTTCGGTTGACGGCGCTATTCCGGCGGGTGCGCTGGGATGTCGCGCTGGCAGAATTGCGATTCGAATTCACATTCGCGTTCAGCGCGGGGTCTACTGCAACTGAAGAACGGCTCGTACTCGCCATTGACGGTACTGTCGAGCCGCCCGGCCGTGAGTTGACGCTCGTGGCCCGCGGTCGAGAGGCGGCGCCGAAGTCGATGCTAGTAATGGGCGGTCGAGGAGCTTGCTGAGGTGGTGGAGCAGCTGGAGGGTCATTGACGTGACGTGAGCTGGCAACAGACGCGGCTCTTTCTCGTTGCGGTGGGGGCCGAGCGTTGTTGACGACAGGTGCAGCCTGCGGTTCGACTGAGGTCGCAGGTGGAGGGGCTTCCGGCGACGGCTGCTGCTGTCGTGATGCACTCCGCACCGAATCCAAAGTGGCCCTTCGCTGTGGCGCCTCCTGCTGAGGAGGGACCGACTGCCGCGCGCCAGACACGGCTCGCGAAACCGGAACGGTCCTTCCGCCCTCGTTTTCCGCCTCAGAGAAATGCTCCTCAATAAACGCGGATCCAGGCTCGCGAGTGGAGGCCGGGACAGGCGGCGCCATTTGCATCTGGATCTGCCTCCGGCGAATGTCCGCCTCGATCCGCCCCTGCTCACGTTCACGTCTCCGCTGCTCTTTTGCCGCCTTGACCATCTGCCCGCGCTCCAGCCCCTGGTCGTACCCCTCCCTGCGGCCCTCCTCCCTTGCAACATGCGTCCTGTGCTCGACCTGCAGCTTCCGAGCAAGCGAGCGCGCGCGCGCCGCATGTTCCTCCGCGTCGTCGCGCTGAACCTCGAGCGCGCGCACGACGCCCTGTGCACGCTCGATCTCCGCTTGCGCGGTCTTCAGTTGGAGCTCATAGAGACTAAGCTGTGCTTGGGCAGCGGCGGCATTCTGTTGCACGACAGACGCGGCGGCTAGTGTCTGCGTGGTCCGTGCGAGCTGCGACAACTCGAGAGCTCGGCGTTCCGCATCGGACTGTGCGAGCCGCCGGGAGGACGCGTCTAGCTGTGCTAGGGTACTGTGCAGAAGCTTCCTGGTTTCCTTCGTTTCTTTATTGTCGGTGGCAAGCAACTGGAGGAGCTGTGTCGCGGAGGTTGGCCGTTGGGTTTGCTGAGTCGTGGAGCGCACACGAGTGGCGGGGGTCTGGTCAATAGAGCTAGAGCGCGGTTTCCTGGGCGGCGTTTGGCGTATAGGGTCTACGCGGAAGCCTTCCGCCTGTGCTTCTTTGAACTTGAGAGGATTCGACGTCCCATTGAGCTTGCTAAATTGCGCCGCCTGAGCGGCTTTGAAGTCACGAACACCAGTGCTACAACCGAATGTCGGTAAGGTGATGCACTGGGAGAGTCCAAAACGCCACGCACTCGTCACTGCTCTCCGACGACGAGACTGAACCCTTCATGGTGGTGGAAGTATGAAAAGCTCGGAGCCCAGATGTTAAGGGATTGAGCCGGGGAAAACGAGGAATAGAGTAGTTTTGACTCGAGTTCTGCACTAGAGACTCGTGTCGGAGGTCCAGAGACACAACAAGCGAGTTGTATGCGGCTCAGATATGCTGCTGTGGTTGATGTGAAAGAAGTGTCAACGATCACATTCTTATCTCCTTTCGGACATCGGTCCGTTTAGGCCGCGTGCAGGCAGCCTCCAGCCAGGACCTGCCTTCCACGCTGAAAGAAATCCTCTGTGCAGAGGGTAAAAAATAGGGCCTTCGCACGTTCGTTGAAAGACTTTGGCGTTGCACGATAAGAATGAATTATGGCATTGGTGCTCGATGCCCGATGAATTCACGACCTTGGTGTTTCACGGACGCGCCAAAGAAGCAGAGTAAGCGATGAATACGGACGCATAGACGACTGAACCACACCATGGGAGCCCAACGAGGCGTACAGAAGGCTTCTGAAGTACGCAAGATACTTGCTGGGTGCCTTATTACCTTTTACAGAGGTACCGGGCAGATGCTAGAGCGAAGCCAATGCCATCGAAGGAAAATGGATTTCTCGCAGGAGGAGTCGACGACAGTCACCTGTTACTGGTTGAGTGAAAATCATACACGAGTAGAGATAGTCACAGAAGATCAAGCTATAAATTCAGACCCCAGTAATGAATTTCGAAGATCCCCTAGGCCGGTGGTAAAGTTGGACGTCCGACTGCCGAAGCGGCTGCAGAGCTCTGTGAGTGATTATGCGCTCAAGTGATATTCACGGTAGCAGGATTCCATAGGGGAATTAGAGAAGAGCAAATATCACATTCTGTGGTGGAGGAAGCCAAGAGCGGCTCAGCCAAGTCGTGGTAGCGTAAGTAGTCGAAATTAACTGATGGACGCGCTCACGTGGTCGGTCAGACTTGGGTGAACGATCGCGTGCTGAATGGAGAAAAAAAGCAATGCTGGCGAAAAAAGAATTTTGAGACGGATGACTATCCTGATTCAAAAATCTATATCCTCTGCGTTGCGTCCCTGAAACCAGTCATATTCTACTTTCAACTCTCCGCTGCCCGCGCTGTTGACAACCCGTCTATTGCTTGGTTAGTGTAGCTTACTTAGTATTCACAAGAGCACATGAACCTGGACCGTCGGAGTACCTATGTAGTTATTTGCGACGCTGGTGAAAGCTCCGCTGTCCACGGCATGGTTATCCTGCAAGCTCGCAAATATGGAGCCGCCGTTGCCGCCGGGGTATCCGTATACCAGTAACCGTGTACGACGCGACAGGGCCCCGCTGTTGCAGACTCTGCAGTGACGTGAAATCCACACAGCTCCAAGATTCGTCTCTCAGGGAGGAAGGGAGGAAGCAATTCTTGAGACTTCTTGGTAGCAGCCATATATCCAAAGAGGGTATCAGCCCACAAACTAACCAGGGTCGCGGTCGTGAATCTGAGCATGCGCACCCAGACACAGAATCACACGGCGGTCTTCTTCGATAGAAGAGAAGAGGAAATTCCGAGAGATGGACGCCGAACATGACCGCCTCTCAGAGAAGACGCTAAATATGGACCATCAGTTGTTAGGGCGTGGCGGCCGGCGGGAGCAGAAACAACCCCTGAGTTACTCAGCTTTCCCCACCGGGATGCTCTGGGAAAAGATCCACCGAGGCTCGCGGATACTTGACATATGTGAGAAGCCGGCGGGGACTGAGAGTTCTTCAAAGAGACAGAAACTGCGTATCTCGGCTGTTGGAAGTGTCCGGCCGCCGTCAATGCATGGTTTCGGCGGGAGGTCGGAGATCTCGCATCATTGAGTGATGTGTCGGGCAATGCCAAGGACGGGTCAATGGTTTTGCGGGATGCCGATATGATCACGGACTGGAAATCACCACTGCCCTGGCGATGGCTTCGTATGGATATCTATCGCAATCCTCTGCACCTGAGAAATCTCACAGGCGGGTAGAATATTGAAAGATTGTCGTACATCACCATCCCACAAATATTCTGATGAAAAATCGGAATGGTGCTGTAAGCAAGGAGGTCGGCGTTCAAACGACACGTCCAGACGTCGAGTTTATCTTGCACCATGAATGACTCGAGGCTGGATTATAGAGAGCAAGGTACAAAGCAGCAGAAGGGTCATCGTCGCATCGAGCCGGGATGGTACAAATCTTGGGGTAGCCTCAGTGCTATTCGAGCGACGTGGTGTCAGAAAAAGAAAAAATACCTAGCTACGAATATATTGCGCTGACAGAAATCCATGGTGTGCCGTAGGTGTTTTTCCGCGGCTGTAGTAGCAGTAAGGAATCGGAGTCTGGACTGTAGTCTCAGTTCTAGGCCGTCGACTGAAGCGAGGTCAGCCTTGACAGCTCTGAGAGACGGAATCATGGCGGGTCAGCCTGCCCATCTTTGAATTCTGTTGAAACGTCGCTAGCAAGGTACCGCGCTCAACATTGCCGGCGAGTCGTGGAAGGAAGAAAGAACGAAAGAAGAGGCGGCCTTGTGGCGGACACAATCAATGATCGGCGCTGATGGCCACGTGCCTTTTTTGGTCTTCTTCAGCCCGCTATGGGGAACAGAGGCAGCGACCGTCTACGGACACCTCGGCCTCCTCTCCAAGCACGGCGCATACGGACGATTGCAATCTCCTTCCCCATCATGGTTGTCGCCGGCTGTACGTCGAAATCCCGCCTTCCGACTCTCTTCCAGACTTTTCTCTGAACTCGGGAGTAAACTCGTTGGCTCAATCTCAACCTAGACACCATCATCGACCGGCTGGTAAATGACAAGGGCCCCGCTTCGCTATCGGCTCAGCAATCCCCTGCTGTGGGCGCAGACGAGGTAGGGAGACTCCCACCAACGGCATATTTGTTACCCACTCATGCGTGTTTGACTGGCAGCACTCAAAGCTTGAGGGAGCGCCAAAAAACTGATAGCGGGTTGTGGGTTGACTCGCAATTACAACGTATCACGGGGGAATACATTGGAATGCTAACGCTGGCACGGACCACGGCTGTAGTCGTTAACCAGACTTTATCCTCATTGTCATGCACGGATATAAACGACAGCTCCTCGACAATGAATGGTCCAATCTTCCCATACACCTACGAGTGACGACAGGCATAGTCCTGCACCAGCAATTCGGTATGACCGTATCCCCTAAACGCTAGCGGCGTTTTTGCCGGCTTCGAAGTAGCTGTCTCGTTTGCACATCATGTGCTGGCACTCGCTAGTCAAAGGAAGACCCTGGTTCACTCGCCTCCGAAAACCCTCCGCCGCCTTGTTGCCATCTGTGCACCTGTGAGCATGTTTCACCGTCTGGTATGCATCAGCAAGCAATCCATATAACTCTGGATATTGTCGTAACCGTCAAACGTCAACTCTTCTCTTCTCTCATCTCATCTCGGGCTACCATGAAACCCCCTTTCAATCCAGCCTCGCTTGTGAGAGGTTCGCATGTCCCTTTGTCCGACCGACTCGGACTGGCGAAGGAATGATTATCACCCTCTGAAAGGTATGCCTACTAGAGGACGGCGAGGTCCATGATACTTTTTTTTGCTCCCGTGTTTGGGGATCTCAGGTACGATTCGGACATACTGGCCTTCTCCAAAGCTTGGCATGAACGGTTCATGCTACGCAATTTGGAATCAAAAGCAACAACCACTTGATCGATGCCGCCGGCACGATTTCGGAGTTGGTTCGAAGAGTTTGAACACATTCCATTCCATGTGTGCACGAAAATGATGCGGTATTTCCGGAGAGTGGAGCACCTCCATGATACATCGACCAAGATGCGGGCCGCACCTTTGCGCAACATGAAGATCGTTGGTGGATGAGGTGCGGCAAAATAGTTTCGCTCGTGGTCAGCCTGGGTTGTTTGTGTTGCGATGTCGTCCGCAAAAGTTGTGTTGGAAGTGTTGGACACATTGCTTTCAAACTTTCAAACTTTGAGTAATTTGGCCATGGTGGTGAAGCCGATTCGAGTGGGTACATGCAACTTGTTTTATCGTGGTCGTTGAACGATGCATTCGCAACGAGGTTCACACCGTGGAGTGAAATAATGCTGAGCTGTTCCACAGAATCCACAAATGGTTCGAAAAACAAATGACAAAAGGCCATTCATTGTGTGTTCCCAATCGCAATCAGTTTACAAAAGTATCGCACAGCCAAGATGCAAGATGATTTGTTACATTGATGCCGGTTGCTTTCTATGAAGCTTGTTAAGCATGACTGAAGCCCAAAGCAGTGAAATAGCTCACGCCGGTGTTTATTCCGCTCAAGAATCACTCATTTTCGCTTTACCTCCCCTCCGGCTTCCTCCCCCCGCTCTCGCTACCTTCCGGGCCCTCGTGCGAGCCACTCGTCTCGCGCGGGTTCTTGCCCTTCTCCTGCTCGTAAGGCGCCTTTCCCCCATACCGCTGGTCCTCTCCCGGTGCGTGGTACGGCTTTTCGCCGCTCATGGTGCTGTACTCCTTCATCCCGGTCGCCTTCTCTCCCTCCTTCTTCTTCCCCTGCGCGTTATCTACTCCCGCCTCGACGCCGGTTGCGCTCCACCGCCCCGATGGCGCCTCGTGTGGCTTCTGAACATTTTCCGACGACGGGTCGACGCGGTGGACTTTGGGGTCGACAGCCGGGGACGAATCGACGTCCTTCGAGTACGAGTCGGTGCTGTGCCAGCGGGATGCAGTGGATGTCGAGCTCGAGGCCGCTAGACGGCGAGCATTGGATTGGATTGGGCGGAAAAGAGATCTCGAAAACATTTGGAAACGGAGATGGTGGTGCAGAACAAGTGCGGGTTTTGGTCGCCCTCGACAACGCCGCCGGCCACTGACATAATGCGGGGTAGAACTACGTCACTGGTCACGTGGTCCAACACCGAATAAACACGGCCATTGACCCTGCGCTGGCGCAAACGTCAGAAATCTCCACAAAAAAAAAGTGTTTTCGTCTATAGTGACGAGCACTTGGTTTCAGCGTTCAACACAGTGCGATCAAAATCAATCATCACCGAGATCACCGAGAAATTAGAACTGATATTTACAACCTAACGCATCGATGAGCTACGTGTTTCTACCCGTTAAATATCCTTTCCGACCATTCAAAACTTCCCCAGCAAATTCCTGCGAAACCAAGGATCAGGAACGCCTACTCAGGCATCAACGTTACATCAACATCGATGCTGAGTTCTTCTGTTCAATTCTGCACAGATCGCAAAAATGAGTTTTCTTCAACCAAAGTCCAACCGGATGTATTTCTACCGAAACTAATCGCTGCTTTCGCTTCTCAGCTGGGACTGAACTTTGCAACTTTCATCATCACACGGCGCCCACGGATAAAAAATGTATGGACCCAGGGTAGATATCTTCGCCAAGATATAATCACGTACAGACGGGAGGTATAACCATACGAAAATCCAACCTCTTGAACAGTCCGCCGGAAGAGTTTGACGGCATCACTTTCGGCAAACAAAACACGGCCACACATCTTCTGCTCCTGACGACCACTCGCAATATCCGATTCCAGAACGGAAAGCTTGAATGTTTCGGCATAACCAACTGGGTTCTGTCTCTCCATCTTCTTTCTTGCAATTCCTAACCATGACGATGGAATTCGAACCATCGAAGACTTTGTTTGGGGCATGATGTGAGAGGATGTAAGTTTGCTTGTTCTGCGTGTGTCCTCAAGAAGTACCTTCCCTCCCAAGAACTCTTCCGATGAAGGCATGGAAAAATTGGCTTAAGCGCAATGTCGAGAAGAAACGGGACCCGTCGATGCGGTATCAAGTGCCGTTTACGGGCTCGCTGTGGATGAGTTCGGCGGCTTTACAAGCCCACACCCTGACGGCATCGGATACGCTGTGATACGCGACGAGCTACGCATCTTCCCGCCAACCCATCAAAGATTTCAATCATCTTGCGCACTAATTCTTTCACAAGCAGGCCGCCCCCAGGATCGCCGAGCATCTGCATCCGGATGCAGGTCTGCGGTTCCTCCGGAACGTTCCCCTAGTGTTCCTATGTCTTGATTGCTTCCTTGTTCTCACTCGCTTTTAGTCGTCGTCAATTTTCCAGCGCATTGGCCTATTGGCACAGGTACGGTCGGAGGTGTTAACTCTTGTTCCGCGGGACCCGTTATGCTGGCAAGCGCGACGCCGGTAATGCTGAAAGTGTGCAGTCGTTCTGATCTCCCCGCTATTCTGATCTTTCCTGGATATCGGTAGTAACGAGCATCAACAACAGCTTCTTCAATGAGTCCTCGGACTTCCCGTTCTGAATCAAAGGCTACTATTCACCTGGTGGCTGCTCCGCCACAAACCGACGCCGTTCAACTGTGCCAGCTCAAGTCAAGCCGCGCGAATACTTCTGGATAACCCGTTCCCACTGGATGATTTGAGGTACCCGAGGTTGATGGGAGCTGTCTTTGCGCCCGGCCGTTTACCGAGCCGCTGGCGAGCGCCGGCGGCATCAATGACAGTCCTCGCTTGGGACCATTTGCTCGAAAGGGTTTAGTGTCGGTTGCTTTCGTCAATGCACTTCTGAACGACCCTAACCGAGTCCCGAAGAAGGATAGGTGGTCGCGACGACTTTACTCCACCACACTTAATTTTAATTTCTAAGCACCAAAATAGCATCCATGGATCTTGGCACAGAATGCACGCTAATTCGACCCGATTTGGCCATCAAGAACTTATGACAAGGATTGTGAGACTTTGTGTCGGCGATAACTTTTTTGTGGCTTCTCTCTCCACGCGATGTCCTGCCGTTTGGGGAAAATTGGCGACGTCCATCGCTCTGGGCCTTACTGTTTTGTCATTACATATAAAGAGGTGCGGTCATCCTACGTTCCCCAAACCACACTCGACATTCGCAATGCCGGAAGGTCCCACCCCGCAGTCGCTGTAGGTGCTCGCGTCGGCGTCGTTGTGCCCAGCTGACCCTCGTCCTTCCTCGCTCTAGGTTAGGCCCATTCTACTTTGGTGTAATTTTGGGTACTTTTCTGTACGGTGTAAGCTGTTTTCCCTGTCCTAATCCCATTCTCCGTGTTGACGCCCCCTAGATTCTCGTG
The DNA here is from genome assembly GCA_029378375.1 of Mycena olivaceomarginata. Taxonomy (NCBI): domain Eukaryota; kingdom Fungi; phylum Basidiomycota; class Agaricomycetes; order Agaricales; family Mycenaceae; genus Mycena; species Mycena olivaceomarginata. Next base: position 62,466 of record JARKIC010000676.1, on the reverse strand, counting down.
CTCCAGGTCAATCCGTCACCAAGCTCTGCAAGCTCTGTCTACCTGCAATGTACTCAATATTTCTTTAGGCAGTCACCTACTACCAGAGTTACAAGAGGTTCGTGGTCTCTGTATCTCGCATTACCTGCTCGTTCTGATCCTTTTTTTTCCCCCCCAGAGACAAGCTTTGGCTTCGCCTCTTTGTGAGTAATCAAGACCGTATTTCTCTTTTCGTATACTGATGGTTCCTGCAGGTTCTGTACCTCTTCATAGTGGAGACAGCCAGTACGGGTCTCTCCATTGCCATGATCTACGAGCCGCTTGTGGGACAATTCGGTGAGTGATACTAATAGCATATCATTTTTTATCAAATGAATTGACGCGGGGTTAAAGGCACTGACAAACCGATGTCGCTCTTCCCCTCCTGTACGTCAGCTCCCACATGGTGCCCATAAAATCACTCTAATTTCGGGTCCACTCTAGTACTTCCTTCTCGTGGCGTCACCTCTCTGACGATATATCACACATTACTGATAATCACTACGCTCAGAACCCTTCCTGGAGGTGCGAAAAAACCATTACTTTTCCAAGAACAGGATGATTAATCGATAATTGCAGTCGGCTGTATTTGTTCCGGTTCAATTCTTCTATGCCTGGCGTATTTCGGTGATCATGCGGAGTTACATTGCCCCTGTGCTCATTTGCATGACATCTATCGCATCCGCCGGCGAGTTTTCTTTCTCCCTATTACCTACCGCCGGCCTAATCAATTTATCTAGTTGGAGCCGTCTGGACTGGCATCATTGTCCACCGTGTCAAGGAATACATCCATAAGCCCGACGTCAATAACACTGCTCTCATTTGGTCTGTTTCTGCTGCAGGTGGGTTTTTGCCTCTGACCTCCAAATTACCACTCATGTCTCTGATTCATCAGGCGCGGATATCATGATCACTGCGTCTCTCATCTGGAGCTTGGTACGTCTGCTGTCTCCCGAAATTACTTGATCTAACACACAACAGAGAAACAGAAAAACGGGTATCCGGCGCACAGACGATGCGATAAATAACATTGTTAGAAGTAATTATTTCCCTTCTTCCTTTGCGAAAACCATCCTCATCTTCTTCAGATGCGGTCCAGACTGGTGGCCTTACCGTAGCCTTCACCCTCCTTGACGTCGTTCTTTTCGTCGCCCTTTCGCACAGCACATTGTCAGTCTTCAGCCTCCCTTGGTGCTCTGATCGCAGGCTCACTATCAGTGCAGAAACTTCGTTTTCGACTTTGGCCTGCCAAAACTGTACAGCAATGCTCTCATCTCCACTTTGAACGCGCGTAGTGGAGCGACGACTGGTCCTCATGCTCCCAATGTTTCTGTTCTCGGGGGTGCGTATTATCCTCTTTGTCTTTGACCACACATAACAGAACACTGATCCATTCCCATAGTCAAACTCACGACAGGCCGCCTCCTCACACATGAACATGCCATCAGTGAGTTCTCTTTCGCTCGAGCCGCGTTCAGAGCTGATACCTTCGACAGGCTCACAAGGTCGTCATCGAGATGAACACTGTCATCGAGAGAGAAGAGGATATGCTTGCCCTCGGCGAGAGACGTGCACAGAGCGACAACCCCTATGGCGAGCCCAAGTAAACACCGGGAGAAGCTAGGAATTTTTTATTCGTGTACATCCTTCGCTTTTACCGGGTCCGCGGAAGGATGCCAGATCATTCTTCCGCGATGGTTGTTCTCCTTGGGTTACATAGACGTCTGGACACTTCGGAACGGAACTTGTCTTTCCACTCTTTAGTAGGGTTGTAACAACATAGTGTGCCTGTCGAAATAGAATTGGTGCAGTTGAAACTACACTACGGGGGGGTTGACAGCTGTAAAGTCCGGGTTAGGTGGGTAGAAATGTGACTAGACTTTCGCAGGAAGACGATGATCATGAGGAGATCGCTCGGGGTTCCGTGACGTCGCGGGCTGTCGGAACTCGAAGTCCACTGTGAGACGGTAGATACGGATTCGAAGCGAAGTCCTGATCCATTGTTGTAATGTAAGAACGAGCACTATCTATCATTCGAATGGTAGCATGAGAAAAAAATCGTGATAGAGTGAACAACATTTAACACTGTAACAACGAAGCATTAGACTATCAATTTGGTATCAGTGACTCTTTGCGACAGAGATTGCTTCAAGCGAAACAGTTACAGTCTAAGCTATAAAAATTTCGAACAAAAGTTGCCTAATATAACTAACGAGTGGGCACTGAGCAGGCGTAAGCATCGGCCGAGTTAAATGCAAGGTAATTCGAGGGTGAGCTTTAACCCGCCGTGTCGATTCTCGATCCAGTGGATTGGTTCCGGCGGAGGATCGCAAAGGATACCTTCTTTGATGAGGACATATGGAGGAGTGCTGGAAACAACCGGCCCCACCCGCATCAGGTGTTCGAATGCTAACGACCGGCGTGGTCGCTGGAAATCAGATTGAGTGCATGAGATGCGCACTCCTGTGCGGACTGGGCCGCTCACCAATAGATTTCTGACAAGGGCACGGCTGTGCCACATGATTGCCCACATTTCGCTCGCGGTCCAAGTTGCGTCGCGCTCAATTTGATGATGGGGAAGGATTCTGGGTACAACAGCCCATTTAAATAATCAAGGTTTGTCTGATTCGCGGTGCAAGAACCAACTTGGAATCAGATATCTACATCTATTCTACAAGGTGTCGACCACGAACGCTTGCGCCTGAACATTATAGAGTCCAGAGTATTCTCCGCCGCGAGCCATGAGCTCCTTGTGAGTCCCCGTCTCGATCGCCTCGCCTTCTTTCATGCATCTGAAACGAATTAGTAAGGGTGCGATGGAAGAGCCTAAAAAATCTCACATTATGAGGTCCGCATGCTTGGTCAAGTGGCCAAATCGATGCGTCACGAAGATCATCGTCTTTCCCCCTCCTGATTCTCGCAGGCGCTGGAATAGTTGATGTTCCCCCTTGGGATCCAACGCGGAGCTGGGCTCGTCCGCCACAGCAAAACGGATGTTGCCCGAAAGGAAGCGCATGAAGGTTCGAGAGCTGAAATTAAAGTTGGAGGTTATCTCACGGAACATTGGTGCGAAAACCCACGCGACAATACGTTGCTTTTCTCCGCCTGAAAAATGACATTCAGTTCAACTACGCAAGATATTGTCGGGTTCGGACCTGACAGCTCGGCCTTCTTCTCCAAACCATCCAGGATGGATTTCAATTTCTTGTGATTATATTTGTCCAAGTGCCCTCCGCGAGCAGTTTGGACGGGATGCAGGACTGTGTTAACTCCGTCGTTCTGTCGCTTGATCACCTCATCCGCGCCGCCAGATTCCGCCGCTTGCAGGATCATATCGATATTATCGACGTGGTCTGGATGGCCCAGGCCGATGTTTTCTGCGAGGGTCAACGGATAGAGCTTGTGGTCCTGGGTGAGCAGCGCTTGAGCTTTGCGCAGATCTGCAATGCGGTAATCTTTAATGGGCAACCCGTCCACAATAATCTCGCCAGAGTCGACGTCGTACAGTCGGTTCAGCAGTTTGATAATTGTCGATTTACCACTGCCGTTGGCACCAACTATAACGACAAGGTGGCCAGCAGGAATTTTGAGAGAGACATTTTTAATTGCATTATCTTTGGACTTTCCTCCCGGGTAGGCAAAGGAGACGTTCCTGTGAAAGAAACTTGAATCCAAGCAAGCAAGATATCGAGTTCCCGTAGCTTACTTGAGTTCAAACCCCATTCCTTTCTCACTACTGTGAGCAAAATTAGGGTAGGCTTGATCTCCATCTGGGATTTTGTTCTCCACGTTCGCCAACTCATACAGCTCTTTCACTTGCGAAAAAGAAGTTACTGCCTCTGTAAAGTTGAAGTATATCATCTGGCAGGTGAAATTGAGGGCCTGCGAATGCTGTTGAAGAATCGCGAAGGAGGTGACTGTGTAGTTCTTGGGGTCGAGAATCGCATTTGCCGCCCAAAACAGCTAAGGAAGTATGAGTTTACTGGACGCAGGGTATAAGGATGAATTCACCATGGGCAAATCCCCGCTTAGGCGTGTGAGAATGCTCATGATCGGAGTTGCTCGCAACATGTACGCAGAAAAAGGCTCTGAAGTGGAAATACTCCCCAATCTCTCTCTGGCCTTCCTATACTCCATGGATACTAACAATGTGCATTTCGGGGAGAATGGAACAACATCTACCGGTGGATATCCAAGGTCCTATGTGACCAGAAACAACGTCCTCCCGGTAGTCGTCAGATGCGAGTAAACTGAGAGCGCGAAGCCGAAGGTAGTTGACATTGTCGGAATAGAATACAAATGCTGAAGCGTACAATTAATACCCGATTTGCGAGTGAGAAACCGTACCTTGCAACCAGAGATAACGGCTACCCTTCGTAACTAGTACCGGGTTTACTAGCGACAGCAGAGTAAATATTAATCCTCCATTTGTTTGCTGGAAGATGAAGAGAATTTGGCTTGAAAGCTGGAGCGTTCGCTGAAAGATCTCAGACAGGTATATGAATGCGTGCCAAGCTTGCATAGCGGTTACGCTCGACTCTTTGTTCAGATCTAACGGACGATATCAACCACAAAGCTTCGTCAGATAGCATTTTTCCATACCTGCTCCTGTGGGAAGATCCAACCGTAATTTTGCTGCGACATATTCAGCGTCGCCGGGTGATAATCAAACTTGCGAACCACGCAAAATGTATTCCTCAAAGTGCAGTCTAACGCGAGTTTCAAGCATGGGCGCAACATGCTCGCTAACACAATGTCAACCATTGAACAGAGAGGAATATCCAGCCTCACCTTGCCCAGGTCATGGTCGATGTCAATATGGCACATGCTATGCAAACCACGACGGCTTCCCCAATCGCATTGGTATCGGCACGTCCTTCAACCAGGCCAACCTCAACCTGAGATATGTTCCATTAGCGTGGGCCACAAAGATATCCAAAACGGCATATTTAAATCACTGTTTTCAAAAGCCTAGTTGACGCGTACAGCACCAGGGTTTTTTCCATTCCAACCCCGAATCCGAGAATTGAAAAGAGAAGGACGAGACCCGGGCTCAAGAGGTAGATTTCTTTCAAGAACCGCCAGATGATGGAGATGAAGGAAAATGTTTCGTCCCATTTGTCCCATGGCATCGACAACCCGGGAGAGAACGAGAGTTTGGCAGAGAAAGATTCCCTGGGCAGCAAAAGCCGCCAAACTCCCAACGTCTGAGTCGTATAAGAATAGTCTTCGAGTCTTTCGTCCTCGATTTTTCTGCTTGTCTTTTCCATGGAAATTGCTGGGTTTCACGGATGGTCAGCTACAAAGGCGCGTCGGACTCGAGTGTGGCATTTGCTCGTCATGATCAGCGACACAGGCATGGCAGGGTGGACATCAAACTGAATGCCGATCACTCCTTCCTCGGCCAAAAGAGCTCCACACGCCATTCCTTCAATAATCTAATTTCAGAGCGACCCCGGAGTATCGTCCCGGCATCTGGCATGTTCGCAGGAACTAGCGATGAATACCACCACAATCCTCCTGGCGGTTTTAACTACACACAAACCATCGGTTCGGATTCACTCGATTTTCGACTATTATGAGCGTATCACTGCAGGTTATCACAAAGCAAAGTTCCAGACAACTCCGATTCTCAAGGAGGACTAGTAAGTAAATTACTAGTCCTCCTTGAGAATCGGAGAGAGTAGCTAGCATTCCGTACGGGTTCGAGGAACGTGTCAAAGTTCAAAATCGCCGTCCCATATTTGTGCCACAGTTCGGAAGATCTGTTATCCATCTAACACATCTCGTTGAATTCTCTGCTTGCAGCTAAGGTCTTGTCGGTCGAAAACCCGCGCGGGTCCTTGAAAATCACAACCCGTACCCGGGTCCGACCCGCGGGTCCAGTAATTTTGCCGAGTCAGAAAGCCACGGAACCGCCGCAAATCTCTCACAATGCGCGATCGGCTTCTTGCTTCCTCACTTCATCCTCGCTCGTTACCTCTCGAGTTGCTAACTGGACATTGACTATTTTGCGTCTTGGATACTGACCGAGACTATACATCCAAGGTCTCTGAAACTTTGGCCTTGTTTAATCTCGAATTCAGACCGAAATTAGAGCGGAGTACGATGTCGACATCCGACCCAGTCGATGAGCAAGACCAAGGCTTTGACCCCAAGAGACCCCGGATTCAGAGAGCGTGTGATTTCTGTCGCCGAAGAAAAAGTGGGTGTTGCAGTTTCGCTCCTTTCCACCGCTTACAACCCATTCGCAGCCCGATGTAAATTCCATCTTCAAACAGAGCTTCTGGAATTTCTGAATGTATGGGACTGTAGGTGATAGGTCGGGGGCGGTCGGGGGAAAGTGTACAACCTGCCTCGGCTCAAAGGTCGACTGCACATACTTCGGAACTCCGGTGGTACACTTCCTTAACGGGTCAACTTACATCTTCACATTGCTGAATTTCCCTTCCCTTTAGAAACAACCATTGCGAAGGTGCGTTGCCTATTCCGAATCTAATCTGGGAGCAGATCATAGACGTCCGCCCGAAGTAGCTACTACGTTGACTTTCTTGAGGCCCGCCTGGGACAATCCGAGGCGCTGGTGCGTCAGCTGCGCAACGAGCTTGCGAATGTCCACTTCGCCAATAGCTCCAGCACTGCTCCGAAGGATCCTCTCCATTCCTTTACCAAAACTGCCGAGGACGCAGGGGGCTCAGACGAGAACGACCGCTTGAATGTCTCGCTGTACACCATGCGAACGACATTACGCGCGCTTGCCGCACCTACCCCGCCACAGTCTGCCGACTTGCTGCACTTGGAGATCATGGAAAAGGTCAGCTCAGCTCATGTGCGGATTCCAGGGACTATACTTACGGCCAACCTGCAGTTTGGCGAACTTTCGCTTTCGGACACTACACGAGTGCGACCCTTTATAGGGAAGAGTTCCGGGGCCGTCCTCATTAATGCCGCCTTGGATCTCAAGGCGAATGTTAAGCGCGAGGCGGAGGCCGTCAGTCAGTCCGATCCGACTAGAAAGGACGAAAGAAGGGTTTCCCACCGGCTCTACGATTGGTCGTGGAAGTTGGTAAGTTATGATATTCGCTAAATCAAGGCTTTCACTCACTTTTTTTTGTTAGTGGGACTTGGAGCGCCCCGCACGCGCATTCAAGTTCCCGTCCGACGCACTCATGAACCAGTTCATTGACCTCTACTTCATACACTTGAACATATACTTACCACTGCTACACCGACCAACATTTGAGCGGGGTATCGTGGAGGGGCTCCACTGGAGGTCCGTAATTTTCCCTCGTGTCTTTCTTTCTTCTGGGCCGGATGCGTGTGTATTAACGAATCTGTAGGGATGACGGCTTTGCGACGACGGTCTTACTCGTATGCGCAATTGGCTCACGATGGAGCATGGACCCCGGCATGGTCGAGCGGGGCCTCGCTTGCGGCTGGGAATGGTTCGACCAGGTGTGTCAGAACACATGTACCTCTCTGGTTTCGGTCTGACTTCCGGCTGTTTCGGCGATAGGCCTCACAGAGCGGGATTCCTTTCGGGCAGGCAAAGTTATATGACCTGCAGTATTATTGTGTAGGTGTCTCTTCTAGTGTCTATTTATTATATACTACCTGCTGACCTATCCTAAATTAGCTGGCCGTTGAATTCCTCTATGCATCTTGTGGTCCCCAGACGTGCTGGACTCTCGTTGGCATTGGATTGCGGGCGGCGCAGGTGGATTTCTACTGTGTTTGGACGATTCGGGTTTTGATTAACCATGCCACACAAGGATATCGGTGTACATCAACGCCGAGCGGCCACTGAGGTACCTTCGGTCGAATCGGAGCTATTCAAGCGAGCGTTCTGGGTTCTTCTGTGGCTGGATCGCATTCTAAGTGCCACGCTTGGCCGCCCGTGCGCTCTCCAGTACGAGGAGTGAGCGCCCTGTCTTTCTCTCAATACCATAAACCCCACTTCTTCAACTCTTCACATTTGTATCAAACGTGGACTGATATTCGTATACAGCTTCGACCTTGACCCGCCACTCGAGGTAGATGACGCATATTGGGACCACGCGACACACCCATTCCAGCAGCCGGCCGGGGTGCCTTCCCGCGTGACATGCTTCAACAAGCTCATACACCTCAGCCACATCCTTGCCTTCATTCTGAAGACATTGGTGAGCTTTATTCACAAGATCAGCACCTTTGTGCGAAGATAACACCCGCGGCTAGTACTCCCTTAGCAAAGCGCGCCCGTTGTTTTCGACTGAAGAGTGGGAGGAATATGCGGTGCCGGAGCTAGATTCCGCGTTGGACAGCTGGTACGAATGATTCTCCCCCAATAGCCAATTGTCTATTCTCACGTTTGATGAAGGCACGAACAAATCCCTGATCATTGTGCGTATATTTCAATTTATCATATTCATGCTACTGACGCAAGGGCAGTGGCTTGGGACCCTGCGCGTAAAGACCCAGTCTTTTTCGCCCAGTCAGTTGCCTTGCATTGTTGGTATTACAGCGTCCAGATCTTGATCCACCGCCCTTTCATTCCCGTGCTCGGCTTGTCGAATCCAAGGGTGCGTGCTTTTCTCCCTTTTCGCAGTGGGGTGAATCTATTGGGCAGGCGCTCTCATCGCTGGCCCTCTGTACCGTTGCCGCAAGGGCATGCGCTGACGCGGTGGATATCCAAATGCAGCGCAATGGGAATGTCCCTGTTATTCTCAATTTGGTGAGAACTTCTCCCGGTTGAGTTGATGAACTTCGACAGCTAACGTCAACATACCTTACAGCAGCCGGTATTTGCTTCTGGCGTAGTACTGTTGCTGAATGTGTGGAGCGGAAAGCGGACAGGACTGGCTCCGGACCCGAGCCGCGAGATGGAGAATGTGCATAAATGTATGGAGGCGGTCCGTCTGTGTGAAGACCGGTGAGCACCCCGATTAATACATTTCTGAATCTCAGTTCGTTAACCAGCTGGCAAACTGCGGGACTGATGTGGTACGTGTTATATCCCTGCTTAAGGACAGCGCTCATGTAATAATCGTAGGGATATCCTGTCAGACCTGGCGTCCGGTGGCCGACCTTCGTCGCAAAATTCTCTCTCCAACTCCAAAGGACCAGCCCAGACCGAATACCCGGCTACTGACCCCCCTACCCACGGAGCCCAATCCAATCCCTCACACATGCCTGCCAAGCCGTCTGACGGTTCCCACCGTGGAACATTTATTCACGGACCAATGGATCCGGGCATTTTCGTCTCGACGCCTGCACCTCAGCCATGGTTGCTTCCGGAGAGTACGTTTGCCGACATGTACACCAACCCAACGGAGGCGACCCACGAATTAAAAGACACGATGGATTTTATCGATGGGGACACGATGGCGATGTGGACGAATACGCCTATGGGACTGCAGTGCGTAGTCTGTTTCAGTTTCGTTTCCATCCGCTAATACTCTTACTCGTGTAGAATTGATGACTGGGAAACATTCTTCTCAAATTTCAGCGAGATTGCTCACACATGGGCGGATATGTAGAAGACTGGGAATTACGGTCTGCCAGCACCATAGACAATGAATGTTCGCATATGTATAATATCACACCGATCTCGTCTGTATCTACCGCACACTTGTCTGATCTTTTCCATATAACTCGAACATAGCCATTTCCGGTCCCACGCGATGCTAACCTGAGCAACGGAACTTGAAGGTGGATGAGGAATTTTTTTCAACAATGCGAAATCGTCGAAAGAACTTGCTCGGTGTATGCGATTAAACCTGCGACAGAGGCGTCGGATCCGCCGTAGCCCTTCATCTGCACCCCGTTCAAGACACCCTGTGTGAGGAATGAGGAGGACATTTTCAGTGATGAGAAAGTGAGGATAACTGACAGATTTATGCGCCGTGGGCGACATGGGGTCAAATTGAGCTTTGTGGTCCGGGTTGAAAATGTGAGCGCTGACAACGTCGCCATGGTCTCCGCGAATGAACAACCCACACTCGACGTCGAGCAAGGCGTACATCATGTACTTGGCGCGTTCGTCCTGTCAAAGAATCACCAGCTTAACTTGACCTCACAAATAACGTGGAATCAGCCGCACCTGCGTGAGGGCGATTGCTCTCTTGAAGCGACCGAGGAGCCAGGCGAGCGGTACGAAAAGCCACCCAAGGTAGATATCTGAGCCTCCAGCGGTCAAGACTTGGCCTGGGCTGATATGGGTGAAGGAAAGCGTGGGATGCTGGGCAGCAAAGTGCTGTGATCGGTTCAGGATTGAGAGCACGGAAAGACTGTGGTTGAAAAACTACTTACTGCAACAAGGCCATCATTGTAAGCGACGCCAGTAATTCCTCCTGTCACCGCGGCGATCGACTGTATTGAGGGAAGGTAAAAAACAATTCAAGAGGCGGTATATCAGAACGAACAGGGACTACTCCTTGAAGCAGTTTGATGGAGCGACTGCGCGTCTCGTGAAGACCAAGGTCAGTGGTGCGTATCTTGAATCCGAAGCCAGCGCCTAACACTGTCATGACGTGTGCGTGCTGGCCCATCTCTTTCGCGCACACGAGAAGTGGGAGCAACTCTTTCGTGAATAAATAACGCATGAAATACCTGCGACATGGATCAGTTGCCAAATTTAAATTCCATTCAGCAAGTGAGTCCACGGACCGCATAGCTAAATGTGCGTCGAGGCCCTCCGCCGTCAAGCAGGATTCGACCATAGAATTAGCTGCTGGACCGCCGGCGGTAATTACCAGAAAGTTTATACGCTTGAGTCGAGCATTCAGAGACGCGCAGACGGTGCGTACACTAGCCATGCTCGACGCGTCGCAGGAAACAAACTCGTGTTCCCATTCGTCTGGCTCCGTCGGTTTTGGAAAGGCTGCCAGGATTTCCTTGGCGGTAGCAGCGTTGCGGCCGACGATAACGATGTGTGCACGCCCGCTCAGCTGGTGAGCGAGGGCCTCTGCCATAGCTTGACCGACACCCGATGTCCCACCGACTATTACGGCGACAGGAATGTAGCTGGGGCAGAATGCGGCGTTCGAGGCTTCCACGATGGCGAGGGGCGGCATTATTTGCGAGGTAGATTCTGTTGCCACCTATAATTGACCTATAAGTTTCTTGCGTGCCAGCGCGACGCGTCGCGTCGGCAGAGGCCGTGTCATTCGGCATCACCCGGCACAAGAAGGAATGAGATGCGGAAATCTCGGCTCAAAGGTGATAGGTGAGATTTCATGATCACCTCAAGTAACAACTCAGCAGCTATGGCCGTTGTACGCGAAAAAATAACCCAACCCAAACCTTCTCGTGTTGTCCAAAACCGATTTTAATTTGAACTGGGAGAATTTATGGAAGTTGGAATAGGAGCGTATCATCATTTTCATTTTTCGATACGATTGGTGAAGATATGGTCAAGTATCACTGGCCAGTGAGAGAGCCCACACTTTCCCAGAACCTGGGGGTAACATTATTCAAGAACCGACGACCAAGAAAATGAACACGCACAAACAGCGCTCCAAGAGCGTATTCGAAGTCGTTGTCGGCCGAACGACAGGCTGGTCATTCACCGTCTTGTTGAAGAGCATCTCCGTATTGAGCACATCGTACTTATTCCACTTCGGGAGGACGGTCGGGGCCAGTTTGTGGTTGGGGTCTAGATTCACAATGAACGAGGTAAAGGTTTGTGCAAAGGCGTCGATAAAGTCCGTATTATTGAAAGGCGGAGCGACGCCGTTCGGCCAGTAATATGCGTAGTCGTCGCTGTGCAGTCCTGGGGGTACAGCAAACTCGCCCTGCAACGAGACAAGTTACATGGCACGCCGAGGATAAAGTGCGCAATGAAAACCAACCTTGAACGCACGGCCTCGAAAGGCGTTCAATAGATAGTATGTTGGGCAAATGAAGATTGCTGAAGGATCGATTAAATAACGATATGTCAATGTTCAGATATAACCTCACATTCGCCTTGGATTGCGTTGACCTGGAATGAATCGGTACCGAGGCCTCCGTACAACGCGCCGACGATACGGGACTGAATGTCGCTGAACCCGGGAAACAGGTCGTACGAATATTGCGTGGCCGTTGTCGAGACACTTTGATTGACAAAGTCAACTCCTTCGAAAGTATTCGTCACGGCCAGAAGGGCTTCCTAGATCCGGAGACAATTAATCGACTATCTTGCGGTGAAAAAGCCTGAAAGGAAAATACCCCGTTGACCTTGCCCTCTAACAAAGATAGCGTCGGCCGCTGGGTGATAAAAGCACCATCGACAACCGGTACCGTCGAAAATGTACCGTAGAATCCAGCATTGTTGATGTTGGCGTTTGCGGTTGCCAAAACACTCGGGTCGACAGCGCGTAAACAAGCCATTGAGTCCTTCGCCGATGTGCAGCTGTGAAAGTTTAACATGGGTCTCAAATCAGTCAAGTGATGGCTTGCTTTGTCTGAGCTACGACTTGACTGAATATATACTGGAATATATTCAGGTCAGAAAGACGACGCATCCCGGGAAAGTACCATAATACCTCCGGAAAGTAGTCATCATATCGGTACTGCGACGGCAAGAAAGTCGAACTTGTTATTGCGCCCCGGAATAACTGGGGTTTGGTTTGACCGCCGTTTGCTATAACATGTTGGAGGACGGAGCCAGCACCTACAAATAAAATATTCAATGGATTCTAAATACAAATGCTGTAGTACTCACCCGCAGATTCGCCCCAGATCGTAACTTTCGAAGGGTCCCCTCCGAATTTTGAAATCAAAGCGGAACATCAGTCGAAATCAACCAACGCCGAAACCACATACATGTTGGTTCACCCATCGCAAGGCAAACTCCTGATCTACTTGAATGACCATCAGTCTCGGAAGTGCGAAAGAATCTAAAGAAATTTACGTAGGCCTGCATTTAATGCCCCGTCTCTTTTCACCGCCGTACCTGCAAGAAAGCCTATGATTGTTAGTTCGATAGTACGGATGTGATGCGGCAATGCCAAAGACTTACCGACGACACCCAACCGATATTGGATAACAACCACGACAACTCCTTTGTTGGCCCGCAGGACAACGTCTTCTCCGCTAGCCCCGATGGCAGCGCCGGCGATATATCCCCCTCCATGTATCCAGACGACAGTTGGAAGGAGAGTCCGTGGCGGGGTTCCTACTCCATCGCTCGGATAATAAACGCTGTATGGAAACGTCAGTGGCTGCATTGTTTTGGATACAGCTCAGCTTTACTTGAGAAACAAGCAGTCTTCTGGGGCGAGCGCGGCCTCACGCTTTCTTAACGGATTGGTCGGAGAGGTCCCGTCGCCGGATTGCATACACCAGTTGGGCTGGAATGTTGCCAGCTGCAGTCCAGTCTCGTTGGCCGGATGCTGTGGGGCACTGAATCGTAAATCCCCTGTTATTTTCTCAGTTTCATGCTCGAAGGAATCAGGTGGAGAGTCTGAGACATATAGCTCACCTATCGGCGGCGCTGCGTATCGAATTCCCAAGAATTGCGTGATATTGGTAGCACCGTCCACAAACCCTTGATACCGAGCATAGCCCAAGTCGACGGTTGGGGGCGCTTTGGGTGCTCGCAAGCGCGACCGTCGAGAGCACAGTGGCTGCAGTTGCACAAAATCGACCAAGAGGATAACGCGAAACCATGCAGGAAGCTGTGAGACTGGATGAATGTCTCGCGGGGTTTCGTTGATATAGTTAGTACTTATAATAATCTGGAATGAGCATGGGGATGTAGTCAGTGCACTGATCCTTGTTCTGCCGAAGCCGCGGCGAAAAGAACCTACAAAGTTAACGAGGAATCATGTGAACTGTCATGGGACGGGTTGGAATCAGGAAGAATAAGCACGGGACCGCGTTGGGACCGCTTCCTCCTGCTTCCTCCAAGCGCTTAAGAATTTTCCCGTAAGTTTCTGGATGGCATGGGAGTCGTTGGAACCTTGGAGTCACAGCCAATTGACGCGTCGCGGTTGGTGGTTGTGGTTGGGATCCAGATTCACAAGGGACGAGGTAGAGGCTTTGCGAAGGCGTCGAATGACTTTCGCCTGTTTGGAAGGACTCCCGAAGGAGGATGGCAGAGATCAGCTCGTTCAGCGAGGATTTGGTGATCGATCGACGTTTTCTCACGCTCACCTCCTACCTGCTCCGTGAAAGATTCTCGAGACTCTTTCGACAACATACCCTTCTCTGTGTTCAACCCAGTTTTTTAGCACTAGACGGGAAAATTCTCGACTCTGAAGGCAGTACCAAGTCGAGCAAAAAACATGTGGAAAACCGCCGCGGCTGTTCTGCTTCGGAGGTTACTGGCTCCAGCTGTCATGGACTTATGGCCGCCCGGCCTGCGGTCAGCATAATCCCACTTCACTTCAGAACTGCTTGCCACCGGCCCGACAGAAGCGCTTCTACAGATCTGGTGTCTGACGCAATCAGAACGCCATCCTGTCGGAATTTGAGAAAGGCAATCCGATAGACACGAACTCTCAGGAACTTCCTTTCGCCCCTCATCATCGAATCTACTCAATGACCGCTCCCATTACGCTGTTTGACCTTGACAGCAAAGTCGGTGGTCCATTATCACCCTGGGTCTTGCCAATTCGGTGAGTCGCCCCGTAAATCCTGCGATCTGTCCAGACGCTCAAATTTTGCGAACCTAGGCTACTCCTTAATTACAAACAAATCCCTTACAAAACGACATGGGTGAACTTCCCCGACATAGCTAAGGTCCTTACCGCCGCCGGGGCTCCGCCCACACGCACTGGAACTGCCCCATACACCGTCCCCGCAATTGTCGACGGAGAGAAAGCGATTTCTGACTCGCGGAAAATTGCAGAGTATCTCGAGCGTTCCTACCCCGAACGACCGGTCCCTCTTCAGGGGGGTGCCCAAGAATCGGCTATTAACGCTTTTGTGACGGTACTCAGACCGCTTGTTGTTCCGCATGTCGTGAACCACCTCGACGAGCGCAGCGCCGCGTATTATATCGAAACCCGGCGCGTTATGTTAGGTATGTTGTTCTCGCGGTTCATTGCAGTACATCGATACTGATCATGAATGTGATCCAACCAGGAAAGGAGCTGCATGAGATCGATCCGCCTTCTCAGCACGAGGAGGCGGTGCGCGCTCTTGAAGCCGCTCTCACGAAGCTGTCTGGCTTCACCGGCGAGCCAACCGCGGGGTGGATCTTCGGGAAGAATGGACCCGTCTATGAAGACTTTCAGCTTATTGGGTGGTTTAACTGGCTCAAGGTTGCCGGGTCGCCTGGTTTGTGGGACCACATCAAGGATTTGAATGACGGGAAGTGGAACGGATTGCTCAAAGCCGCAGAACCGTATACAACTCTTGATTAGCATTTCCTGCAGTTCAATGTTTCCGCAGACACCTTACTCAGCAGCAATTCCAAAGGTTTATCCTATGTGCTACAATTTTTAGAACCTCCCAATCCGCAAAGATCACTAGAAGGGAAAGCAACCAAATGAACTAGCTTTGTCGTTGAAATTGATCAAAGAGCTGTCACTGGTGGGGACACTGAACATATCCCAGGTTCCCGCGCCCAGGAAGACTACATCGGTCCCTCCATTCCCGCAGTCGAAGTCCCTTGAAAATTTCATCCACAATCCGGTCGTCAGCGCGCGCGCTTGAAGAAGAAGCAGAAACATACAAAAAGAATTCACAGCTCCAGGGGCTTGGAACAATGACGTTCGATATCTGGTCGTTCCATGGTGCGAGATCGCCATCGAAGTTGATACATGCATTAGAGGAGAGAGGCAGCCCAACACATCCGTCGGAATTAAGATCGATGCCGTCGATGCAAACTTCGATGAAATCCTAAAAAGAAACAAGGTGGGTGAATGAAGAAGCATTGCAATCGAGCCGCAACACTGACTGTTCTGGGGGTGAGCTGGTTGGGACTTGGGGCAGCGATGCTGGAGAGAGCAAGAGCCGTGAGGAGATCTTTCGCGAATCTGAGTTTTCCTCCAATTATCTGCATGGTGAGATAACAGCTGGATGTGAATGGAAGTTAGGGCCACGCAGACTGCCACCGAGCTTTTATATAGTTGACGGCGCGACCACAAGTAGTATGTGTCTAATATGTTGGTCTTGCAAGCATGTCGGGTCTATGACATCCCGAGTGGACTCAGAAGAAGTGAATTGTATACTTTGGCGCTCAGATCAACCATGAACATTCTGGCATGAGAAATTTGAACCAAGTTAGGCTTGGCTTTTGCGAGGATATCGGAGAAAGCAGTTTGCACCAGGGCGGCAGTCATGGTGTGTTATTGTGCTTAAACATACCACTCTTCCAACACACAAACAGTTATATCATACAATACAGACTAGACAGCAAAGCACTGGACGGAACTGGCTTGCCGCTTTATCGTTGAAGTCGACATCGAACATATCACAAGTTCCAGACAAGAAGTTTACCACATCTCCCGGTGTCTCATTCCCGCAACCGAAGTCCCTATTCAAAATGAAATTAGTTCCGCTCGTCGCCGCAAAACGAGCTCAAGCCTAAAACAGAGAACATACAAATAATACGCACAATCAAACCCCGGCGGCACAATCGTGTTGGATACGGCGTCGTTCCAAGGGGTCAAACCACCAGTGAAGTCAACGCATTCGTCATTAGGGAGTGGAAGGTTGATGCATCCATCTCTCTCTAGGGCCGTCGATGCACATGTAGAGATTGGCCTTGATATGAGCATAAACAATGTGGGAACATAAGCAACAAGAAAAACGTACCACGAATCTAACAGTGAGTTGATTATTCGTAGGGCCGGGATGTGGGGCAGCAGTGGTGAAATGAGACACAGCGAGAGCCATCAGGAGCTGTGTCGCAAATCGGAGTCCGAGCTTGCTGCTGATGGGCGCATTGTGGGCAATTGGTTCAACTGCGGGGATCGGACTCGTCGAGTCGCCCAGTCCGCCAGATAGGATGATTTAAGGTCAGACTGCCTAATGGAGACCTTGAAAAGATAGAACAGAGATTGCACGGTGCCGAAATTAGAAAGATAAGCGCCGGTAGGCTAACTTCTTCGGCTGCTGCCAAAAAGGGAGGCAACAAAGAGGATTGTTTGGAACGAAAGTGAAGCCAAAGTGATCGGCATGTGGCTTTCACTTCAGGCTCGGCTAATGCCGGGATCAGCAGGCACGCCGGCACGGTCGGCACGACTGGTTCAAATTAAGCGGCAAACTCAGAACTTCAGCTCCCTCAAAAGCAGTCCAAGAAGAGCATCGTTGAAACAGCAGCCCATACTCGTGTGCTTCCAGGTCCAATTAAATACGAAGGCAAACGCAATTGCCACACTTTGTATCGTACTATCCGGACGCAACATAGTGCCGAACCTTCAAGGGCACATCATATCCAGCTTCGCCCTCAACCTTTGGCCTCGGCAGCAGGTTTCTATAGTATCCAATCGCAGTGGTCGGGCCTTTAGGCAACTCAAAAGTAAAATTGCGCAGGAGAACAGAAAGAACAGCCTTGAACTCCGCTACTGCAAATACCTACCGAGCACAAAATAAGTCAGAATTGGACGTTAAATCGATGAATAATCCAAGATATAGCTTACCTTCCCTAAGCAGATGCGTGCGCCATCCGAAAACGTGAGCAAATGCCGGTAGCCTTGGATCTCTTGTGCCCGAAGTTGGTTGAAACCGGGACTCTCGTCGAGCCAGCGCGCCGAGTTGAAAACCTTCGCGTCGGAGCCCCAAAACGCCTCGGAGCGATTGATGCATTGGATCGGGAGCGTCACGACAGTGCCCTTGCTCACGAATACACAATCAATCAGCTCCCCCCGAGCGTTCTTAATTGGCTTGCTCAGTGGGAGGATGTCGTCTTCTGCGGCCTGTGGATGGTGTTTGAGTCATTTTCAGGGTGCGCATCGTGAAGTTGCCTACCATACGGTGTAGTTCTGGGAATGGTGGGTGTATACGCAAGACCTCGCAGGTGAACGCGTCAAGAAGGCTCCCGTGGTCGGTTAACTCCTCCCAAGTGGGGTCCCCACCTGACCGAAGGAGTTCATCTCTCAGTTTCTTTTGAATGACGGGGTCTCGCGCAAGTTCTATGAGAGCCCACTGAAGTGATGTCTTTTGTTAGTGGTCCTCCTGGAGAATACGGAACTCTCACAGTAAGGCTGACTTAGTACCAGGGTCAGTTAGATATAGCTGCAATATTGTGTCGAGATGACTTACTGGAGGTGGTCTCGTATGCTGCAAAAAGAAGGAGGTTTATCTGAGGCCAAAAGTTGAGATTGATTAGGCAAGTGGTTCGTTTACAGACCTGTGATGAAACCTCCTCGCGCGAAATCTTGTCAGCCCTGGTCGACTCAACTGATAGAAGCACAGTGTTAATACTACATGGGTCGGTCTGCTCGCCGCATACCTAGCAGTCCCATCATAGATTTATCTGTGCCGACCTCGCCAGTAGTCGCAAGGAAGTTATCCCCAAGGCCCCACATGGACCTGGCAACTTCATCGAGGATTAAACGCCGTCTCGTGGGCATCAAGTCGAGGATAGGCACGATTGACGAGAACATTGCGGCTACAGTATCCAAAAAAGAGGTGTTGGAGCCAATAGTGTCGAGTGCAGTGAGGATACTCGATTTCTTGCCGGCGAGTGTGCCAAAATCATGGGAGAAGCCCGCGAGCCCAATTGTATCGAAACTGTAAACAACATATCAGCCCCAAGGTCTGTGTAATACCGTCCTATACTGACGAAATATGGTTCATCCTTAGATTCGCTTGAGCAATGGCAAGGATAAGTAATGACTGGAACGAACCACTGTTGAACTTCAATGATTACTCCCTCTGAAGGTTCCGATTCAAGCAACGAGTCCCATGCGGCCTTGGTCTAATTTTTGGGAATGTCAATGAGCGATTGATTATATTGAGACTTGACAATGCCCACCTTGTATGCCGCATCAAAGAAAACGGGAATTAAATTCCTGACGGCCGCATTGGTGAAGGCCGGGTTCAGTGCCCTACGCTGCCTACTCAACGTCTTTAATAAAACGATATTCGACTTTGGAAGAAGCGCACCGCTTATGACTGTCACCTTCAGCCCAAAGTAATCCTTTCCCGAGGATCTTCACCAGAAGGCGCCTGGCTTGTGGCGTGCTAACATAGCCATATGTCTCCCTAGCGGCAAGATGGGCGATACTCTTGGGGTCAGTGATGACGGTCCGCCTGCTGCCTAGGATGGTTGGAATGGAGAACACTGAACCGAATTGAGCGGCCCAGGTTTCATAGAGGTCACCAGAATCGAGAGAACTCATGAGCTGCGGTATCACGCCCAAGAAAATGTTGCTGGTAGATGGTCCTTGGAGACGTGTCGAACGGCGCCTGCCAATGCGTCGCAGGAGCACATAGAAAATAATGCCCGAGGTGAGGAGGATGGCTGCATCTACTATCCCGAAATTGAAGCGGATAATTCTGAGTATTGTTTGGATATCGGCGGAACGTATGATGCTGGAGAGTGCTTGGAAACGCGTCGAAGCCATGATTGTGATTGAGTCGGACGAGAAAGGACCATGGCTTCATATATCGGCTATCTCCGTACCGATACATAATCAAGTTGACGTGGTCATGTCTGTCCCCACGGGCGTGTGCGAGATAGAGATGACATGACACAGACCCGACATCCGACCCTTAAGAGCCCAGGTCGGCCCGCCTGAAACGCTGCGGCACAATATTTCGAACGATTTAGAATTGAAAGGTAAATTGCCGGGTGGATTGAGGGCCGAGCATCGGATTTCGCTGAACTGGAACGGTTGCGAAGTGGTTCATCAAGATGGGAAAGGCAAGAGAGGATCGTTTCACGATTCGTCTGGAACGACCAAAGTGATCGGCATTCACTGTTCAGCCCGAAGCTCGCAGCCGACCCACAAATATTCGACATCCAGTTCTCTCCATGGCTCGTCATCGCCTGGCGCATCAAATTGAATTTGCAGCTATAACCGCAACCCTCACTTACATTGCCTACTCGGTACAAACATTCTAGGTCCAGAACGACAAACTATGCCAATTTGGGCGCATCAGTGCGCAGAAAGGTGCCTGAGGCGGCAGCAGCCGCCCCAGACGGGAATCAACTGTCCATGTACGTAACACCATTATTGACCCGCGACGGACGCGACTCTTCAAAATTGCTCTTCCGTCCACACTCTCACCATCCATGGGCCGGAAGCGCTCAGCCAAGCAACTTGAAGTCCTATCAGCCGCTCGTTCAGCCCGCCATCCCTATGGAAAGGAGAACATTGTGCCGACAGTTTCCTCGCCTCCGCGTTCGGCTACACGCGCACAAGCTTATTTCTCGACGCTGAAGGATCGCATCGAGCAGCAGTCTAAAGAAATATGGTCTCTTATGGTTTCTAATAAGCCCTCTATTTACTCCGATACGGTCACGTCGGCAGTCGCGTGGGGTGGTCCCATCCGCCATGGTAGAGCCATTTGTGCTGCCGTTGGTTCCGTGTTTGCACATACATGTATGTCTTGCTGTCTGACACTACTGAGAAAACATAGGTAGCCGTGGTGATCACAGATGCTGCTTCTGTTAAATGGAAGGCATGGTCCATCCCCTGAAACCAAAATAGTTTCCGTGGCTGCATTGTCCTTCTAATAGGTTTCAGAACCTGATATCATGATGATCATACAATGGCCGTGGTATTGATCATGCTGGCAAAGGATAATTATCCCTATCTGGATTGCACCAAGGATTAAACTGTATCAGGTTGAGCTGTGCGTGAAAGGGCGGGCATCTTTCGCGGCTTTCCTGTACCTAGATTGCAGGAAGATAACTTACTCATCCCAGCGGCACGGTGGGAGAGATTGGTCTGGGACACAAGGCCCCTCACCCGGGGTTTTTTCCGTAGCATAAAACCGTGTATCATGCATCTGGAGAATATTTACAAACACAAACTCCTTGATTCCGTCCGCCAGAACAAAGATGAACCTGAACAGCAACCAAAAATAAGGAAATCCCAGGGTACGCCCAGCAAGCGCCCTACACGTCTATCCCGGCTGACATCGGAATTCTAATGTTTTCCAATGAATTCCGAAGAGCCGTATAATCATTGGATTCCGAAAGGAAAACTTGGTGGTTTCCATCAAATCCTCTGAACTTCCAGTGGAAATGATGCATCAATGCCGGCCATATCAGCTGATGCCATCTGAGTCCATCGGAATCCAATGAATACACGCCCCATAGAATTCCGATGTCAGCCGGGATAGCAGTGTAGTAAACTTCCCTCAAAAATGCAGAGCAAGCCGCTGGTCACCGTCGGAGGTATGGAGTGCCTCTGGCCACGGATTCCCCTCAAGACGCGCTGGGCTACGGAATCACTTCACCCATCATCCAACCACGGTTATTAGCGGAAGCAAAATTGAACACTATCCACATCAGTCGCTGTCAAACCCTGGACTAACCACATCAGCGTTACGTTGCCCGATAAATAGGAACCACGACGCGGGATCTCGCTGTCCGCTCTTCTCGACACCCACGTTCTTTCCTCCCACATTCTCTTGAACTCGATAATCAGCATGACCCTCAGTAGTTGGAATTTTACGATCCAGGACAATAGTCCAGTCGTTACTTATGGTGCGTCGTACTCTTAAAGCACATGTGTTATAGCCAATAATACTGGCCGACATTGCAGCGCCGTTTGGTAAGAAATCCGGCTCTCGTCCGAGACAGCGCGAGACTCACCATAGTACTTGACACCAGCCGATGGCGGACTGGCCAGCGGATGGCAGCCCTGGTACTCCAAATCCGGATTTCTCAAAACCCCAGGGGGAGGGCGGCGACGGGGACTCCTACCACATCAGCTCGCACCCTAACGCCTCTTTCAGCCTCCAATTCCACGGTCAGCGGGGGTTGATGCGGCAGAAATCTATGACGCGCACTGACCCTGAATATCCTGGATAGGTACCGGTGTGCATCTGTACGGCACGACGAATACCTCCTACGCGGTCTTCATCGATGGGCAGGAACAGAAGGTGGCGGCAGTCGCTGACGACTTGGTGTTCCAGAAGGCCGACTTGACGGATGGCGCGCACAGCCGTGAGTTCGATTCATTCCCCTTGGGATTGTTGTCGAGAGATTGGAGCTAAAATTCAAGTTGACTGATTTCAGTGACACTCAGCGTGAACCCGGCCAAGGCCACGGAACAGTTCGCCTTCGACCGCGCGGTCGTATTTTCCCCCGTCAAGTCAGTATTGATCAGCTATTGGGTTGTTAAAATGGAACGCGACTAACTCATCGTTAAATCAGAACCCTCCCCACCCCCGCGTTCTACGACAACAGCGACCCGGGTCTGACGTACAGCGGCACCTGGAATTCGGTCAACGCCCCAGGTATTCCCAACGCGACGGTGACACATGACTTCCAGCAGACGCGAACCAGCGGCTCGAGCGTTTCGATGACATTCAGCGGCGCAGTCGGCGTGACGATCAACGGGCCCGTGCTGTGGGGCGACTGGGTGTACAGCGTGGTACGTGCCCTCGCGTTCCCAGCCCGTGGAGTTGAATGACGAATCTGGTGCTATGGTGTAGGATCTGGACGGCACCAAGACGAAGTACAACGCGAGCACGTTCTGGAAGGTCCCCGATGCGCTGCGCTTCTTCCAGGCGGGACTCGACCCGAATTCGTCGCACACGATCACGCTGGCGAATCCGAGCGACCAGATGACGCTCTCGCTGAATTCGTTTACGCTGTTCAAGGTTCCCGCTGCCGCTGACGTCGCGCAGTCGGCATCTGGTTCAGCTACTAGTACTAGCAAGTCGTCATCTAGTTCAGCTACTAGCAAGTCGTCGTCAGCTTCAGCAACCGTTGGGTCTAGTGGGAGCGCAGGAGGTTCTACCGCACCGACGGATAGTGCAGCGGGCTCGACATCGGCAAGCGATGCTGCGCCAAGGTTCGTCCTCAACCTTTGATCCTAGTCCTGAGTCTGATGTGAAGCTTGTATACCAGCACAACCGGGACAGGCGGTGCCGCCAAAGCAGGTGCATATTGTTTGACGATTGTGACTGTCCTGGCTTGCAGCGCTTTCCTGCTGATTTGAGCGGTGTTGCGAAACACGCCGCGCGTTAGATCCGTACAAGATATGCCTGCGCTTCGCTCCGGCATGAGAATAAACCAATGATAATATTAGTGCAGTTTAGAATTGGAATACTGCAGGTAACAAAAAATGAGAATCCGAAGAGGACACAGGAGGATGCAACAAAAAAAAGGAGAGATGAAAAGAAGCCGCGAAAGGACTGTGACCGAAAAACTGAGCGTTTAAGACCGCAATGGCTTCAGAATGGTGTTGGCTTTACGGCACTTGATGACGAGAAAGAACTCGTCTAATATATTGTTTGTGTTCGGATTTTCACGGCACCCAGGCAACAACTTTTTGAATGTAGGGAGGGCAATTACGCGGGGAGGCAAGGTTCCGGAACCGCGATCGCCGGGAGTTTGCAAGAATCTGGGGAAACAATAAAGAGGTGAGGGACACTTGAAAGACGGTGGAGACAAAAGAGGTGGGTCATTTTTCCCGGGAAATTGATGTTTGACCGCAATTCGGGAAAATGTCCATGCCCGAAAAAATTCTCAGTTTAATACAGTGCCGCCCGCAATGCAAAAGTGACAGGCGGAACTTAGTTGCTCGTTTCTTGTGATTGCCCGCCCGAGTACAAAGAGAGATGTTCAGTCTCCGAAATTTAAAGTTGTGATGGACCGTGAGTAGCAATAGTGAAATGAATTGGCGGGTACTTAGCAGGGGCAGGCGGAGAAAAATCTAGAGTGGAATTACAGCGAAGGATCTGGAGGGAAGACCAAGTGAGAGCCAGAAGAATGTTGCCTGAAGGGTTAAAGCCCAGAAGGTAGGTAGATTCTTGCGCCGCCGGGGGGATAGAACAATGATCGCATTGAGGTGTCTAGCACTTTGCTGAATATTGATCCAGCACTGAGAGAAAAGTATGCCCTTGAAAGTTGAGTGACGTCCACACAGAAAGAGCAACACAGTAAGAAATCGAAAAATGTGGCCGACAATTGCAGAGTAGGATTTGTGGTGGCAGGAAAGAGAGCAAGAAAGGAAGGCATGGGGTTTTATATGCAAAAAAGAGACGTGGCCGCAGTCAGACAAATGTGTCATTCTGTGATGCGGTGAGAGTTCTATACATGCATAAGGGACTTTCTTAAATGCTGTGGACTCATGGGACTCGTCAGTTTTCCCCTACCATCCCAATTCGTGTTGAAATCGGCAGCTCGCAGTTCTTGCGCAGTTTCACAGCATCGGAGGTCAAGGGCACAACGAGAATGATTGTATCATATGGGGATGCAGGTCGAGTCTCAACAGGCTGTGCATGTTAGCACCTAACTTTGGGTCAGGCCACATGCGGCGACGAAGGAGGACGAGAAGAGAGAAAACAGAAAGGGGATAAGCTCGATGGGGATGAACCAAATACATGCAAACGAAACCTCGACATTTCGTTAAAGAAACGGTAGATAATTTAGCGTAGAAATCCCTGTGCATCATCAAGTGTGTTTTCAAAGTCCGCTCGGACCGTGGCCATGGACGTACTTATATCGTCGCTCCTCCGTCTATGCGTCTTTCCGACACAGGAGTACCGTTGAATGTCGTGAATGCGATTGAGCGATGTTGGCGGTTCGACGGTAATACGGATGAGCTCCATTTGGCAGGTCGAGATGTCGAGATGGCGTGCCGGCCAATGCCGGCCCCCAACTGAACGGTGGGAAGATGAACACTTGCAGTGGAATGATTATTCTTCGACTTCGAACGGGGCGGTGGAATGGGGGAGATATGCTCCTGAAAGCTAGTTCAGTTGAGCCTAAGAACATTTTGGGCAAGGAATTTGCGGCGGCGCAGATCAACGACCTGAAAACCGTAGTATATGATAGCTCAGAATTTTGAATGCCGAAAATCACGACGACGGTGTGGACCATACGAGCGAGCACCCCAATTTGCGCCTTCGAGGTGGTGGAGAGGAATGTTGCGAACAGAAATAAGCTCAAGCGGGTCATGACGCAAACTACATCAAAGGAAATCGCGATACTTTCTTTGCTCTACCAGAGCATTCATGCGCCGCGGTATCACGCCCAAGAAAAGGTGGTTAGTACATGGTCCTTGGAGACGTGTCGAACGGCGCCTGCCAATGCGTCACAGGAGCACATAGAAAATAACGCCCGGGGTGAGGAGGTTGGCTGCATCTACTATCCCGAAATTGACGCGGACAATTCTGAGTATTGCTTGGATATCGGCGGAACGTATGATGCTGAAGCCTGGTTGGAAACGCGTCGAAGCCATGATTGTGATTGAGTCGGACGGTGCGACCCGTGGAGGCCAGTTTGATAGGCTGTGAAACATCCGACCCTTAAGAGCCCGGATCGGCCCGCCTGAAACGCTGCGGCACAATACTTCGAACGATTAGAGTTGAAAGGTCAATAGTGCCGAGGGTGGATTGAGGGCCGAGCATCGGATTTCGCTGAACTGGAACGGTTGCGAAGTGGTTCATCAAGATGGGAAAGGCAAGAGAGGATCGTTTGGAACGACCAAAGTGATCGGCATTCATTGTTCAGCCCGAAGTTCGCAGCCGACCCACAAATATTCGACATCCAGTTCTCTCCATGGCTCGTCATCACCTGGCGCATCGAATTGAATTTGCAACTACAACCGCAACCTTTACTTACATTGCCTACTCGACACAAACATTCTAGGTCCAGAACGACAAACTATGCCGATTTGGGCGCATCAGTGCGCAGAAAGGTCTTCCAGTCCTTCATATCCGGATGCATCTCGCGAACTGCCGCAATGTCGACATTATATCCAGTCTCGTTGAAAAACTGCAGATCATGTAAGCCCCGAACGCAAACCCGAAATGAAGGAAACACACCTTGAACATGAGACGCAAGTCCTTCGTCGCTGTCCGCACAACCCAGCTGAGAGCACTTCCCCCGACCATCTCCGGGCGCATCTCGACACCAAATACCTCGCGCCACCCATCTTCAAGGTCCCGTGGAGTGAGCTCGTCGCCCGCGATGTCCACGGTGCGACCGATGTACTTGTTGGGATGCTGCAGTGCAAGCGCAGCGACGGCGCCCACATCGCTCGTGGCGACAAATTGCAGGCGTGTAGTGGGGTTGAGCTGGCAGAGGAACATGATCTTGGTGAGGCGGCTGACCATCGACGCGGGGATCGCCCTGCACTAGTTGATCCATAAATGTCACTGGGCGCAGTACGGTCGTCGGAAGGGCTGGGTGGGCGCTTTGCAGGTACTCCTCCCCAACTCGCTTGGTATCGAAGCTGTGGAAAGGCAGAATTAGTATTAGGAGTAATTATCGGTTGCGGATTGGCACGCACTGCGGGACATTGGTGCGGTTCCCGGGGACACCGCCGAAGTTCGCGCCGGCGTAAATGAAGTGGCGCACGCCGTGGGCGGCAGCCGCGTCCGCAAGTGCGCGCGCCTGCGCCATTTCGGAATCCAGCCCACGCGGATTGTCGAGTCCCAGCTGCACGGAGTACACAGCATATACAGGTCCCGGCGCGGCAGCGAAGAGCGCCTCAGGGGCGTCCGGGCTTCCTTGCACAAGTTGCACGCCACGCAAGGACGTGAGTGCGACGCTCTTGGGCGCTGATGCATCTCGCGTCTGCGCGAGGATCGTCCATGGCGCAGGGCCCGGCAGTGTGGAGTCATTGAGTTGTGAAAGGGCTATGGGGGATATGTCAACGGTTTGCGGGTGGAAAACACGCGGCACAGTACCACGAATGACGCCGGTGCCCTGCTTGCCAGTGGCGAGCATTACAAGGACGATTTTGGTGGATGACTCTGAGTCTGCGCTTGTAGACATGGTGGTGTATTTTCCCAGAAAGGAAAATGGGTGAAGTACTTATAAGATCGTCGCTCCTCCGTCTATGCGCCTTTCCGACACAGGAGTACTTACCGTTGGATGTCGTGAATGCTGTTGGGCGATGTTGGCGGCTCGACGGTAACACGGATGGGCTCCATTTGGCAAGTCGAGATGTTGAGATGGCGTGCCGGCCAATGCCGGCCCTGGCCGAACGGTGGGAAAAATGAAAAGTTGCAGTGGAATTGTTTATTCTTCGACTTCGGACGACCGGGGCGGTGGAATGGACGAGATATGCTCCTGAAATCTAGTTCAATCGAGCCTAAGAACATTTTAGGCAAGGAATTTGGTAGGATGCGGCGGCGCAGATCAACGACCTGAAAACTGTAGTTTACGATGTAGCTCAGAATTTTGAATGCCGAAAATCACGACGACGGTGTGGACCATACGAGCGAGCACCCCGATTTGCGCCCTCGCGGCGGTGGAGAGGAATGTTGCGAACAGAAATAAACTCAAGCGAGTCATGACGCAAACTACATCAAAGGAAATCGCGATACTTTCTTTGCTCTGAACCCGTCTATGACATTGACCATCGCATCATCGCAGAAAGCATTATCGCAGAAATACATCATAATCTCGGTCATCTCGACGAAATTTATTACGCTTTGAACTCGCCCTTGGTGTATAAAAGCTGCCCCCGATTCTCAGTCGACACAACAACCCACTCCAACAAATTTTACACTCAGCACTACTACAATCCCCAATTTAACCATGCCCTCTACCAAGAACTCTGCGCCCGAGTACGAGGTCCGTTTTATAATGTCTTTCTCAAATGTGGGCTGCGTTGAAATCGATTCGCAGGTCGGCGACCACGTCGAGTACCAAGCGATCGGTGGCGGCAACGTCCAGAACTCCACCACCACCGGTGAAATCACCGAAGTGGTCACCAGCAAGGCTCCCGCTGGTGAA
This sequence comes from Mycena olivaceomarginata, assembly GCA_029378375.1. Classification (NCBI taxonomy): domain Eukaryota; kingdom Fungi; phylum Basidiomycota; class Agaricomycetes; order Agaricales; family Mycenaceae; genus Mycena; species Mycena olivaceomarginata. The sequence continues at coordinate 34,655 of JARKIC010000676.1, read as the reverse complement.
ACCGGGGTCAAAGTGAATGTGAGCCCTCTTCCCTGGACTTGCTTGATTTTACTGTATTAACGTTTGATTTCAAAGGCCTCGAAAGACGAACCTCGCTACGTCATTCGCAACGACAATGTACGCGGCTTCGTTCCTCTCAAAATTGCACCTCTCACAGATTGTTCTGAGCAGACCGGCAAGGAGACTGCATACAAGTCGAAGAACATCACCGGTGAAGTTGAAGTTGAAGAATGAAGGGAGAGTCGTCAGTGAAATTTCTCGCGCTTGAAGCAGTTGGTTAGCGAAGTAATAAATATGGAATCTGTGCTATCGAGTCGTTGAATATTCGAAGATTGACTTCATCCACTGCTCGCAACGGTTCAGGAGGTGCGCCACATAACGTTGCGAGAGAGTCGTCCGACATTTTGCCGGTAGCGGTGTCCAAGCCACGAGAGATCGGAGTACAGCAACGAGACATTCGAGCCCTTGGCGTTTAAGCTGTGTCTCAGATTGGCCCATTACCGACGTGTCCATTGTACCGGAAACCGACAAAGCAGAAGTGCTAAGGGACGGTGGGACGGCGCCGTGGTTTTTGACTGTCAAGGAGACTGCATACAAGTCGAAGAACATCACCGGTGAAGTTGAAGAAGTTGAAGCATGAAGGGAGGGTCGTCAGTGAAATTTCTCGCGCTTGAATCAGCTGGTTAGCGAAGTAATAAATATGGAATCTGTGCTATCGAGTCGAAGTTGAATATTCGAAGATTGACTTGTCATCCCCACCGGTCCCAACGGTGCAGGAGATGGGACTAAAGTCCATGAGGGCGAATTTGGTACCGGCAAGGCCGGTGCAGATCGCTTCCACACCCACTCACTCGACCTCACTATTTGTTCAAGAGACTTGAACACAATCTCAAAATGACACTTTGGCCGAGTGGTTAAGGCGATGCCCTGCTAAGGCATTGGGGTCTCCCCGCGTGTGTTCGAATCGCACAGGTGTCGGATTCTTTTGCGTCGTCGGCCAAGCGTCCGAGTACGAGGAATGCATGAGCTCAGACGCCCCACGACAGAATCCCACTCTCTTTTCTTCGGGTTTTTGGTCCCTGTTACTTTCCTCTCCAATTTGCTTCTGTCTGGTCGCTCCCTGTTCGCATCTTGTAGTCGTCCATCTAGATCTGTCGACAGCCAAAATCGTCTTCGATTGTCATGATCGAGGTAATTTATGTAACGTCAAAAGCTACAGTCAAGCGCATACAAACTACCGCTCGCTTCCCAATTAGGAAACTTCCGCCAAGAAACTTCCACCGAGCAACAAGCGTCGACTCCTTCTTGAGGGCTATATCTCGATGGGAAGCCAGGTCCAAAGCGACACATCAACGGCACGGAGGCCCAACAAACTCGAGTAAAGGTTCGCGAATCCGCGCGTGGAGTTGTGACGTCGAGGAGAGCGGGGTTTCGAGGAGTCTGTTTGGGCGATGGGAGCGAATCGCAGAGGGCAGTCGGCGGGGCGATATCTTCGGGCCGAGCATCCATCTCCAGTCCTGTATGAACGACCGCGCGTTGATGGTGTGGCCGTAGAGACCCCACAAGTAGGTATGTAGGCACGGCGCAGGAGAACAGATCCCCAGACGACGGCTTCTAGACGGAAGGCCCGACGTCCGCTGCATACTCCTGGACCCACGCTTTCCCTCCCACTCGCTCGGACTGAGCCAGCACTGATTAGGGACATTCGACCTCGATGTTCTAATCGTGCCTGAGGCCTGCTGGCTCCGCACTATCGGCGCGACTGCGTTCGCGACATGGTGCGGGCTGGGGTCTGCGCAGGAGCCTTCTGGATCGCAATCACCAAGTGCGCGGCTCGGGGTCGACGAGGCCGGCGCATACTAGAGAGGAGAGCGGCGCCAGCGACGAGCAGGAAGTCGCGATAGGTAGACGTCGGGGAGGAGGTCCGGAGCGGCGTCTTCCTCACGACACGACCCGCCCAGCCATTCTGCCTCCATGTTGCCCGCGCCTCCATGTTCTCACTGCTCTCCCGTCTATACCGCATCGACCCTCGACCCGCCCCACCCTTCTTCGTCATCTGGGTGAGACTCGGGGACGCCTGCGGCCTTGCGTCGAAGCAGCTTGAGGAGGTGAGGAAGGAGGGTGGGACAGCGAATAAGACAGAGAGGAGACGAGGTGTCGGCGTCGGCACTGCGCGGTGAGATGCGGAAGTGTCGATGAGGCGGCGGCACGGAGCAGACTGCGGGTCGACCCCGCAAGCCGTGGATGTACCCTCCCGCGCGCAGTACAAGTAGCTACAGAGGGAAATGTTAGCACACGCAAAGGATAGCCAAAGGAGCGCGTACTGTGGCGCGAAAGCAAGGGGCGGGGAGCACTAACGTACTTTCTTCTTCGTCTCCATTCCCGCCTAGCAGGCAGATCGAGGTGCGCGCGCGCGAGCGCTGGAACGGCGGCTCGAACGGCATCGTGACGACGAGCTTCGAGTTGGTTCACCTACTGCTGGCACATTCCACCTAGGCGTGAACGAGCTGGAGCCGTCCGCGCCCCACACCTATGCCCAGCGCAGGTCACCACCAGTCCATCCAGAGCTACCCGAACGACGGCGCAGCTTCCCCGCCGGCGCCGTCGACTGGGTCAAGCTGTGCCACACCGCGCGCCGCCACAGCTGCACCGTCTTCTGCTTCACCCCACACTCCGCCGCCCCGGTTCCGAGACGCGTCGATTGACCGATCCACCGCCGCCTCCGACACGTTCGCATGGGCGTACGCCTTCGACGAACCCTCCTCGAAGAATCGTGTGATGAAGGGAGAATCCGGTGCGCGAGATCTAGCATGGCGGCGCAGCCACCCGAGGCGGGGACGAGGGCGATATCGCTGCGGCCGCAGCGTCGAGTAGGATGGATGTAGATCTTCGACAGAAGCACTAAGCACAGCTCGCAGAAGAAGTCGAGAGGCAGTGGGCGGAGAGAAAGGCTGGCGCGCGCACGGTTTCTCTGCGGGTTGACGCGCCGCAGCACCCCTGCGTCTGGCAGAAGCGACCTAGCCTGCAGCGCACTCCTCGCACTCCTGGTGCCCCGCGCTGTCCACCCGCCTCGTTCGAGTAAGTCCGGCGCGCAGTGACGACGACGACAGCCAGGAAGGCTTCGGCGGTCTATCTCGAGAGACTCGAGAGACTCTGCGCATGGTCCCTCCCTCCCCTTCGCGTCGCCGCACCGTGACGCTCGAACAACCTTCGTTAAGGCTGGTATGGTGGCACGCGGTGGGGCGGGCACCGGACTCGGCGCTATCTTCTTAGTAACGCTAACGCTTTCCCTGGGCGTACACTCCGCCGCGAGGAGTCGGACCAGAGGAGAGCGCAGGAAGGTGTGGGGAGAAGGAAGAACTTGAGATTAGGAGAGGCTGATGGCTGGCTGGGGGGAAAGCCGCGGGCGAGGAGGAGGATCGTCGTTATGAGAGAAAGGAAAGAAGCGCAGGAGGATTGTGCCGTGCGACTGAGACGATTGGATCGGCGTGCACCATCGATGTCGCTCCTGCCTCCACTGCTGAGACGAGGGAGGCGAGGGAGGTGTTCCAAGAAAGGCATAGGTGGGATGTTTATATCCGGCAGAGTGCGACAACAAGGTCGAGACGGGCATGCGCGCGAGGGAAAATAGGCGAAGGAGATGAGAAGGGCGACGTGAGTGGCGAAGGGGGGATCTTTCGCGGGATGCAGCTTCAACGCTTCCTGTCGTTCGCAGAACGCGCGTCCGCTGCCAAGAGTCCGCGTCGGCCCATGCAAGGCCGGATACCGCAAGGTGATACGGGGATGGCCGCCAACTCAGTGGACTTCCTTTTGAGATTCTACGGGACCACGAAGAGGACTACATGCTGGATCGCGTCCAGACTCTGATTTCAGGGATGGGCGGCACCGTCGATCTTTTCCTTCACATCGTATTTGTGAGCTAGAGCACATAGATAATTACTAGCTGGCGCCTACCGTGTCGAAATAAAAGACCATCATCGCTTCGATCTTGTCCTTTTATGCAGGCCGCAAGAATGTTGCTCTAGTCGTAGCAGCTTGATTGCTCGGTATTGCTCGCGCCTTCGCGACATTTGAGTGAGCTGACGAGTGGCAAGTCAACGAATGAGTTCCAGCGCCTCAGGAATCCAGGATCTGTATGCTCTTCCAGCGCAAGTCCACGAGGAGGGAGACAATATTAGTCGCGAATTGGACATGAAGCGGGAATGAATATTTTCAATCGAGACGTTTGACCGTTAAGAGCAAGCCGAATTAGTCACGATGTGACTCCTTGCCCTAATGCGAGATATTCATTCCTGCTCCAAATGCTGCTCTTTGTCAAATGCGCCATGATTGGGATAGTCTTTCTCGTGAATTGTGAAATCCCGAAGTCCAGTCGTCTACTGGGAGTTTCAATGCGCCAAGTATCATCATAGCCATCCCACGAACGCGGTCACGCAGTCTCGACACGAGCATCGAGGCCAGAATCATCACCCCTCTGCCCCTTCCAGAGACTGCCCACGTCGAGGGCGGAACATCCTGCATGTGACACCCAATCCCTGAGCGGTGCGCCGACAGTGCGCATGGACTACGACGCGACGCATCGAGATTCTGTAAACGACACGAAGGGCCGATGCCACGTCGATTCCGCCCTACATGACTGTCCTCGTCCTCGTACGGTCTACATCTTCTTATCCCGCCCGGCTCTCCATTTGTCGTGCCTGCCCCACCCTGCCTACCGCCAATACCCGCATTTTCCCTCGGGCCACCGGTCTTTCGTTCCGATGACCTCTGTACTCTCCTCCCAAGATCTACCTCCTGCTCCGCATCTCCGCGCGGCGGAACGCACAGCCTCGACCGCGCCGCTGTGCTATATCGCGCGCACCGAACTCCCGAGGGCCCTCGTCAAGCGTGTCGCAGTCATGTGAAACAGGAGCGCAAGAGGCAACTGCATGGCTATACCGAAGCAGGACGGAATGGTCTACAACCAATTAATTCGCCGATCACCATGGCATCCTCCTCCGCCTCTGTCCTCTCGCTCGCTCATCCACCCCCCGACCGCGTCTTTCTCCCCGCTGCACTAGTGTCTATTCCTCCCGACGACCTCGCGATGTCCCCCCCTCATTCGTGATCAAGATCCACAGCCTGTGGTGACTGGCGTTGTAACGCGCACTTCCCTCCGCCGTTAGACCTAGCCCACACATGTTCCTATCTCCCCAGAAGAGTGCGGGTGGGCGTGCGGCCGCGCGGGGCACGGGAGCAGCTAAAAGAATGCGCGGAGCCCGAGTGCGGAAGCTGCTTGTGCTTTGAGCACAGACGCAGAGCCGTCGGTATGGGGCTTGGGGATGTTGCAGCTCGCCAGCCTGTGCCGGCGACTCCCTCACGACTCCTTCCGCGCCTGCTGGAGTTCCCCATCCTACTCGGCACTCCGCCGCCGTTGCACTTCCCCTCCCGCTCTGACACTCGCCGTCCGTCCCCGAATCTCGGGCGACTTGGCCGCCGTGCTACATCGCGGAGCGCGGGTGCGCTTTCCTCAGGCGTGCCCCAGCGTGGACGGGAAGCCGCCTCGGGTGCTCGCCCCGCCTGCGTTGCGCAAAAGTATGAATGATACAGCCAACGCATATTCTCTGCTTGCCGGCGAAGCTTCGAAGCGGGGTCGGCGCTGGCGCGGAAGCATATGTTCGGAGCTTGCGACGACTTCAGCGCGGAGGACGCGACAGTCGCGATAGTTTACTTCAGCAACGCCTGTTGTCATGACCGGGAAGACGACCTGCATCCGTCCTCAAGCGCTCTTGTCGTTTTCCTTTTGCACCGGCTGCAGTGCGTATCTTCACCAGCTACTCCCTCCGGTTTATAACCTTTCTTTCGTCAGCTTCCCGTGGTGCGCGCAGCGGGATGCGCCGCACGCGAGTGTGGGCTGGCTCGCAGTCTGCTTCTTCGGCTATTCTCCCTTGTCATGGCTTGATCGATGATCTCTCGCTCACCCAGTGGCCGGGCGACCCAGCCCCGACGCCCCATTCTGCAGGCCTCGCTTCTCCCGCCAGCTCCGCAAGTGGCTGCAACGCGTGAGCGAAGGCGCTTTCTGCGGCCCCGGGCTCTCGTCGAATAAGGAGGGTCGGTGTAGCGTGGACGGGAGGAGCGAGGAACGGAGGCAAGGGAGGCTTCGACGCGGGATGGCGGGGGCGGTGGTGTGTCGCCGCGCTGTACCGTGAGCGTCGACATCCAGCTTCCCACTACCGTCTCGAGGCGGCTGGTCCTTACTCCACATAGGGGCTACGTCCACGGCTCTCCCGGTGCATCCTATGCTTCGTCCACACACTCTACCTACCCCCATGACACCCATCGCCGACGCCGATCTCCCATCTTCTCCCGTAGTATTTAATCGTGGACGACGGTGCTTCTTGCCTCCGTCCTTGGGTTTGCGGTTCTTCGTCCCAACGCGTCTCTCGTGAGGTTCGAGCCGTGCACTGGATAGAGCACCGTGTGCAGCATTGGATCGGGCGACGTCGGACAAGGGTGTGGGCGTGAGACAAGGAGCTGCGCGGAGGAGTCGGGAAAGCATAGAGGCGAAGGGTAACTTCGAGGCAGGCGGAGGGGGGTGGCGTTGTGCATCAGCGACATAATCGACAAGCCCCGTCCAGCTTTCGGTGCTGCCACGCCTACCGCTTGTTCTCCCTCCTCGCAGCTACCTCAGACAGATTGGGGTCCTCATTCCGGCGCAACGCTGTATCAGTCCGAGGGACGCGGCAGCTCTTGTTTCGCTGTTTCTCGAGACCTGCTGTAAGATCTTTTCCCCCGGAGCGTGCCTACCTACTTCTGGTAGGCCACACAACCTCCGCTCCACAAACTCGCGCTTCCGCACGAAGTGTGCCGAGTCGCTCTATCAGCACGCGGGCGCTCGTAAGGGACCGGAAGTGGCTGCACACTGCCCTGCATCCGCCCCACTACGCTCTGGAATCCATCGCCGATTATGGCCGACTGCACAAATTACTCGAAACCTCATTCGCGCCTTCACACGGCCGTCATCTATGCCTTTCTCTCGGATCTATTCGGGTGTGTTGGGCTGCCGTACTTCTGGCCTGTGTCGCTTTGGGAGGTTTCCCCCTATGTCTCTCAAGAAGGCGTAGACGCTTGTTGCCTAATCTGTACGGCGGAAATTCCCTAATTGGGACACGAGCGGTAGTTTTACGTGCGCTTGACTGTAGCTTCCGACTATAACTTCATCTCATTATCAATCGAAGAGGGTAGATGTAAACATGTATCAGATTCGACCTACAATCCCTATTACATTCCGTATCATGGCAGCAATTCGAACAAGAAACTGGGCACTTCGATGTTGTTCTCCTGAATCAAAGAATTACTACTCGTAGTCGTCAGGCCTGAACCGAAGCACAAGCGCCTCGATAACGACCTTCTTCAATTTCCCCTGTCCCACGAGTCCACCGAGGAATTCGACAAGGTTAACGCGCGGCCAAGACGCGAGGGAATCCAGCGCCTTTTGGTCGCGATCTCGGCTTCAAGAAATGTGGGGTAGAGGTAGAGGAGGGAGGGCGTGAATGATTCGAGGAAGGCCTTGATTTCTGGGGCGTCGCTGAAGTTGATACCGGGGGCAACGACCGACGCACCCGACGGTTGGGTGTGTCGATTGCCTTTGGGTTCTTTGTTGTGTTGACGCATCGACCCCCTCGGGTGCGTTGCGTCATTCTTTGTCTTTGGCGACGGTGTGAAGAGGGGCTCTGGCGCTGAGATGGCAGCTGTGAGCTTCCGAGTCGGGCATAATTGAGCGAGAGAGGGACTCACTGCCTGATCCGAAATTTATACTAAGTGTATCGTCGTCACCATCCTCGTACCCGGGACGTTTCCCTTGCGTCCTTTTGTCCTCCGTCGTCTCGTCCTCCTGCTTCGACTTTCAACTTGTTGCTGCGACAAATACAATTAGGCAAGTAAACACTCACTCATCTTTCAGGTTCTTCCTAACTTTGCTGATTTTATCCTTGAAGTATTCCGTGATATACTTCATGCTCAATTGAAGCCGTCTGGCGCCGTGCTCTTCATCGTTAAATTCGCGGAAAGTTGTCTTGAGCTGCCAATTGAACAAAGAAATTAGTTTGGTCATGGTGTACAGATACCCTCAGTCCAACTCACCTCTTGCCTTCATGTTGTCCATCGTCCGAGGAGTTTGATTTGCATAGTCACAGATAGGTCAAGGTGCTTTTGGGCGATGGTGCGAAATTGCTCCTAGTGTCAGGAAACCAGCCCCCAGTTAAATGTCATTCTGAACCATCATCCGAGGATTCGGCCGGCCCACCTTCATTTTCAACATTGAAAATTTTTCGACATTGAACGCGATTTCCAGCTCTTGGCCGAGGCTTATTCCGTCTTTGTTTCTGACTTCAGAATCCGTCAAAAGAGAAGAGAAGAGTGAAAGCAATGTATGGCACTGTACCTCCAGGCATTATTTTCAAACTCGGGCAGTTGAAAGTCGGGTGATGGTAGGGACAGAGCTGGGTGCTGCGGCGCAGCAATTCCATCGGATTTATTATAATGTTTGTGCACTGAGTCATTTCATTGAAAGAAGCAAAGTTGCTTCTTCGAAGTTCAAACCTTAAACCGCAGTCCACTGTATCTTTCAGATGACCAGGTCAGAGACTCGGAACGCTAGTTTTTCAAAAAAAATCTCCGAGGTCTGGAAACATTGGTATAACTTCTGTGGTTGGCTGACCAACTGGCCGAAACATGGTGGCTCCTCAAATACAGGGTCTCTGTCCTCGGAAGAATGGATCGTCGCCAACTTAAAGTGACTGTGCCTCAGTTAAGGTTTGGAGGACAGAGCCTGCCTTTTCGAACGCCGCACATATACCACAACATTGCTGCGCCGCAGTACGCTGCACCTCTGTCCCGACTCCCTGCCGCCCGATCCTACAATAATGCCCATCAATGGTAAGTAGTAATCCTCTGGTTCAATCACTGTATTGGTTTTTGTTCTGAATTATTCTGCCAGACTTGCAGCTAGGCCAAAACTTGCAAAGGCATTAAAATTGAATCAACACTCGTTTGAGATGGCGAAAATGAGGGTGGGAGGTTTCAGCTTCAAACCCACCGCGAGGCCGCCTTCATTGTTTAACTGATCCTGCACTTCATAGCTACGGTTCCGTGAAATCAGCCAGAAACACCTGGACCTTTCGGTAACTATGGTGAAGCAAAGTACCGGGACTCTGAGCAGGATTGGACAAGAAGTATGCTACCAATGCTAGTCGAATCAGATGAAGCTAAGGTTAAATTGTTGGTTTGATTCACAGCTCAAGGCTACTTTCACTGAGTTTAACGATACAAAATTGGCCACGTTGAGGCTTGAGCTTAGCATATTGTATATCTAGACATACTGGAGAGACCACAGAACTCCAGGGAGGGGTGTTTTTGCCTGAAGTTTGTTTGAAGTTTGATAAGCCAAGCAGGTTGGATATGTATCGACTGGGTCAGGCTATATGTGTCTACATAGGCTCCATATACAGCTGAATACCTCGCATGGAATACGGTCGGAAGATGCCCAAAGCCCATTCCATATGGCGGTTATTCCATATGACCTCGAGTTTTGCCTGAGAAAGCCATTTTGGGACCGCGAAAATGGTATTCCATATTCCGGTTAGATTATTCCATATGAGCTATTCCATTGTAGTATGTACACTGTGTGGTGCAACATCGGCCCAGCCTTGACTACAGACGGCTACATGGCGCTACAGATTTTCTGACCATGCTACATGGGCTCCAAGTGACAACAGATTTGCCGCTTTGGTACATAGGATTCACTTATTCGTGATGAACCATCAAGGTCTTTCTCAAAACCATTCACACCATCCCTCCTCTACCTCCACCCTACCTTCGTGCAAGCCGGCATCACCGACCAGGAAACACTCAACTGCCTCGTGTTGTGGCCACACTTCAACCTCGTGAAGTTCCTTGGTGGGCTAAAAGACCCAGCTGTGAGATAGCTCAATGATCTGGTTGCAGCACAGACAAAGGGAAATTTGAAGAAAGTTGTGGTTGAGGCCCTTATGCTTTGCCTCAAGGCTAGTGACTACGAGTATTGATTGTGTGAAATATCTTGTTTTAAATTGATGTTGGTCAACAAGTTTGTACAATCATCACAGAGGCTGAGAGGGTCCATCATACTGATTTCACCCATTTCTTGATGTCAACTGACCAACAACTGGCCACCTGCAGTCTCAACCAGAATTGTCTTTCTTTGTTCAAGTAGGGGAAGCATCCGAAACTGTATGAGAATTTTCACATGGGGACTCCGTGTGGCTGAACAGATGACCTATGTACAGTCTTTTCTGAACAGTACCCAGTTGTTTGCAGCTGTTGCCTATAGTGCAGCCTGAGTGTATTGACCTTCTGACAGCAGGCCATGTATTCCTTGGCAGACTCTCGAGATATAAATGGCTGGGATAGCTCGGACTGTTCATCCTCTACCCATTCTCTGTTGGAAAATCTGTTTCGGGTTTAAACAGCATTGAACATGTTCGAAGCCGTTGGATGGTCACATGCCTTAGCTGGCTTCCAACGCACAGTCCAGAATCACACAACCACTCCCAAGTCACGTCCATGCTTTGAACGGGTTTTGAGATGAGTTGAAAAGTCACAAAAATTTTGTCTATTATATACCCTTCTTCTCCACAAAGGTGGACTCTTTACGGTAGAGTTATTATATTAGTCATTTTTAGACTGTAAGCAAGTAAATAATCATTGACTCGTAGTAAGTTATCTTGGTCACATCTTGGTAACACATGTGGAGCACACATGTTGAGGGAAATATTCAGAGGTCATCAACAGAGTTATGTACCTTGGTCAGCACCCAGGTGCAGCTCTGCTGAAGGCTTTTCACACAGGCTCCACAGTTGTCAGATTGCTGAACAAGAGTGGTTGAAAAAATGCAACCCAGCCAAATGCATGTATCAGGACAAATCACTCCTCTGAGGCACGGAGAATTGAGCTCAAATATTTTTCTGACCCCAAAATATATATGTGTACCTTGGAACAGCTTGAGACAGCTTAGTACTTACACCGAGCCCTGGAACAGTCCAAACCGGTCCGAAGCCGCTCCGCTGCGGCCCTGAAGCACCCCAATGCCCCTCTAAGGCCACATGCTGAACCAAGCCGTTGCATGCTGATAACACTACAATACTGTTCCTGGAGATCTGTCACATCTCACTGCTTGGATTTTTTATTTTTATTTTATTTTAATCCATTCAGTTTGCCCCTCGCCGCGTGCGGCATGTTGGGCATCCTTCTACACACTATACAGAAGCGTAGTCCTAGGTAGGTAGGGGGAAGTGTCTGTGAATATATTTGTTCCTCGAAAACGTGTCCGACCGCCGACTTTAGGCTGAGACGGACGGTGGCGACTAAACGAGTCGCGCGCAGCCCTGGGAGTAAGTTTAAACGGACTCGGGCGTAAGGTAGTTGGTGGTATAGGCCTCCCAAGGGTAGGCACTGGTGAGTAAGGTAAGATGAAAAGTGTGGGTGGTCATAGGTAGAAGGAAACCAGGGTAGACAGGCGCAGTGGGTTTGGTGCGGTGAGGCCGAGGGGGGGGGGGGCTACGTGGCGGGTGGATTGGCACGTAGGTCGGCTTGAAGTGCGGAGGAGGGCTTCGTGAGGTATGGGGTAACCTTGCACCAGGTTCCCGCCATGAAACCTCCCTTGTTGATGAGGCGCAGGGCGTCCGGCTCCGACAAGAGCGAGACACGCAAGGCTAGAGAACCTCTCGTTTGAATGTCCGCCGGACGACTCAAAACAGAGTAGCCTTTGAACACCCTGTTGGGGATGTCAGAGGCTGCAAGTCCATCCTCGATGAGGCTGCGAGTGTAGGTTCGATCATCCGGCGGTGCAGGGGCCGCGTGGAAAACGACCAAATGCCAGTGTTCGTCGGTCTCGAAAGCCGGGCAATCATACTCCTCAGGGAGTTTGAGGAGTGGTCGGATCGCGGGCCATATGAAAGGGCTCTGCTCAGTGAGGTAACTCGCTGTGCAGGCATTCACAGCGGGGTGGAGGATCAAGTTCCCCTTCCTGCTCCACTGGACGCCGACAACGAGTCTCGTGTTGTGAAATCCGTTGATAAGTGCACCCGAGATAGCCTTGTACAGAGCGAGAGGGTCGGCTTTGAGTGGTCCGAGGCAAGGTCTGCGGTGCATCATCGAAGCGGATAATGACGTGAGTGGGTCGTGCGACTGGTTCGGGACACGCTGGAGCAGACGGTCGCGAAGGCGATGCAGCGCGCTCGGGCATCGCCGGCCCCAGACTGGGGCCGGAAGGCCGCGGATTGCTAGCCGCCGCAGCAGCATACGTGGCAGCAGCATACGTGGCAGTGGTGGAGATAGGTGCTGGGGTTGGTGCTGAGGTCATGGTAGCGGCGGTGGTCGTGGGCGACGGAAGTGGGTGGAGGACGGGCTGGGATGCAGGTGGGGCTGGTGTCGGTTGTGTGTTGGTTGAGAAGGTGGATGATCCCCACAATGTGTGTTCCAAAAACAGGAACAGAGGCGGATGCTGCCTGAATTAGCATAAGTGTGGCAAGGGCGGAGTCTAGGAGACTTTCGAGGTGTTGGCGGTGGGTTGTGAGCTCATTGTGGGGGCAGGGTTGGGCGTCAGAGCGCAGTGCGGGGGTCGGGCAGGCCGTTGGCCCTCCGTGATGGTGGTGGTCGACTGATGGAATCATCCTTCCACTGCTTGGATTGTCCTTGGCTGCTGATCAAAGCACAACTGCCATCAATTCTATGCCTGAGCCCTACAATCTCCCTCAAATGTTCCTTGCTTGACAGTGATTCTGTGATTCTTCTTGCCACATTCCAATTAAGCAATAGACAATTTCGTCTGCCGGTCTTCCATGTGAATGATCTTCCAATTTGCTCTGTAACCTTCTCGCCAGTTGCACAGCTCCACAAATTCATTGTTTCCCTTTCTTACTTTTGTAGTATCCCACAAGCGTAAACTGTAGGTTGCAGTGCTGGCTGATAAGCTCAAATGCAGCCAAGTAAAATCTTCCCATCTGTCCTTCTGCTGCTGCCGTTTTATCAAGTTGAATGTCAGGCACAACCATTATTGTCAGAGAGAAGTGGTGGTACACCCTGTTGCCTTTAATTCCAGTGCCTTCTTATGGCTGTACTACTGTAACATTATTATTTTTCACGCTAATTTGGCATTTTTCCATAAATTTGCGCAGCTTTCAAGAGTTTCAAGTATTTATGCAAAACCTAACCACATTCAAACAGAAAAGCACCACCAAAACAATTCCACAAAAATACACAGGTTCTGTCATCACATAATCTGACAGGACCTCGAATTTCCCAAGGAAAAAATAACACAGCTGCCACTTCAGTGACTATACACAACTTATTTCCTAAAAAAGAAAAACAGGTGATGATTCTAGGCACATAAACTACTGGGCTATGCAAATGAAACTTACACAGCCCAGGGTGAGCTCTTTAAAGTGTGCCACTGTGGGGAGTTGTATGCTATTTGTTCGCATACCATACCCAATGGCCACCATCCTCGTCTAGTCTCTCGCAGACAGACACTTCAATATGAACTGATCTCGTACCTCGATATATTGAAGTCTGTTATCAAGCGGTGGGGTCCGATCAGAGTAAAGGCTTGTTACATAATTTGCACAGCCACATAGACGCTTTTCGATGTTTTATGCCTACGAACTCAATATTAAGACTAGTTTTTATGCCAATACATTTATGGAAGTACTCTGAACCTGCCTACCTGCTTAAATTTTTTTGATACACTGTGGAACGGGGTGGTAGAAATCCTCAAATATCTCATGTGACTGCGCCCTCTGTTGAAGTACCAAACCTTGAACAGTGCTCTAAAATACTGAAAAAATTTCAGAATGGATGGAATGGTAAGAAAGTCCTTTTTAATAGTTATAACAGGCAGAAATGCTTGTAGTGGTGCCGTGGTTGGAGGTTCAAAGGCATTGTGGCTGCGCACATTATGTAACAAGCGCTTACCCCGATCGGGACCCCGCGCTTAACAACAGACTAATCCTCGTCCTCTTCTCTGGCTTTCCTCAACACACTCTCCAAACATTGAATCACTTCTTCCCGAGGCGGTCCATGAAAGGATGCCTCCCTCTTCAAATGGTCCTGCCACCTCTTTTCCAGAGCATGATCACTATAATCCACTGGCTCCTTGTCATGCTCGCTTTTTTGAGCAACACTCTCAGCCAGATATCCTTGCCAGCGGTCAATCAAGTTGAGTTGAGGATTGGGGGATGCCTGCAGAGCAATGAGAATTGGTCTCCAGTGCTTGGAAACTCACCTTCAGCCATTGAATGACATCATAGAATTCTACAGGTTCAAGAATACTGTGGGATGCCTGCAGAGTGATGAGAATTGGTCTCCAGTGCTCGGAAACTCACCATCAGTGATTGAATGATGCCATGGAATTCTACAGGTTCAAAAATGGTTCTCTTGTTGTCCGAAAAGACCTCCCATGGTGGAACAAATTGATCAATTTTCTGTAGCAACTCGGGGTCTGGCTGTGGGCAGGATCTGATGTGGTGACCCCATTCACGACCATCCCTCCCAGTATATAATGTTTCCCTGCAGAACATTTGTACATGTTCAGCTGAGATTATGCTTGACATTCCACTTACCACAACATCATGGGCTGTTCTCCTCTTCCAATTCGCTCCATGAGTCGAAGAAATCCACAAGCCAGGTCTCAATGAACCATGGCTACAGGATAGAGATAGTCTAGTTCCCAGCAAAATGCAGGCAGGAACAAGAAAAGGGTGCGAAAAAACACAGATTTGTTGGTTATGAGTTGTCATGAATCGCCCGGGTTCTACTTTTTCGCGCGACGCGTCCGTATGGATACAGACGCGTCTTAGCGGCACGGGACTCTCATGACGCCGCCACGTGACCTTCTCACGGTTGAAACCCGGCCTCGGATTCTAAAGCCGCAGACTCAGGGAGTCTGCGCCACGGAACACAGAAGACGTTAGGGACTAGGAACCCGTACAGACGGATTCTAGTCCCCGGACGCACCAAAAGGCTGACACAGGAGAGTACACGGAGTACAGGAGTGGTTGCAAACCCGATCGGGGCTTGAACCACTGGAGACGATGACACTTAGGACTAGGAAACCCGAACGTCGGGTCTCCTAGGTCCACCGATGCCACGGAAACCAACACAAAGGAGTCCAGGAGCATCAGCATTAATGCTCCTTAACGCTACGTTGCAGGAACTGATCGCGACTGACCGCGATCGCTCTAATTTATTAGAAGCCTATATAAGCACGGTAGAATCTCCATGTACAGTAGATTCTACCTCGTCTAATCTCAGGCTTCTACCTTGGCTTGACATAGGCATTGTCTCCACTCTGTCCCGCTTCCCTCGCACCGTACTACGGGTTGTATCCACACCTCGGGTTTTGTACCTGAGTGGATATCACACCCTCTTCGACTCGTTCCGGGTTCCGCCTCGCATCCCGACCTACGACATACGGCCTCCTAGGGAGGACGCCGTACGACTGGTCCTACTGCTCGGGGAACACACGAGCTATTAGCGTCTATCGGGTTTCTCCTGGTTGGGGTTCTCGCCGGGTTACTCGCTGTTTAGCCGACCCAGAGGCCGTTGCTGACATGAGTGGGCAGAGACAACGAATGCACCTCAGAATGTTGTCCCAGGATAAATCCAGCACAATGTGGGTTCAACACAACTGGTCAGAAAAGTTATCAGTTAGATAGCTTAGATCGGGAGTAAGCAGTCTTCCAGCATGGAAGATGCGGAATAGGTCGGGAGACTGGGACAAAAGCTCCTGACAGGCCGTTACTATGGCCTGCACTTCACCTGTCATCCGAGAATGCAAAGCATATATTGTGCTGAGGGATGGTGCCAAAATGTTGGTATCACCACTTCCTGGATACTGCTTCCAATGTTCTCTGAGATCCTCTGTGATTTGATCTTGGAAATTTTCATACTGAAACACAAAGTGATAATCCCCCCACCGTCTGATTAGAGCTTCAGGAACGGGGTGAATTTCCTGCTTGACCAAATTTACTTGAGACCAAGAAGGGGTAGAAAGACGCACTTTGAGCCAAACCAGGAAATGTTCTATATCATCTTTGCAACCGGGGGTAGTCTTCCAGAGGACAAAGTCTGGATTGACTAAGGGGAACTAGATCCACAGAAGGTTGAATGCAAGTGATATACTGGATCCAATTTGGGGATATGTCTGAGAGCTTCCTGAATATTACAGAATTAGGATAAACTCAGAATGGGAATGCACCTCCACATACCAGTAGAGGCTGTGAAGCCCAAGATCTGCCAGGTTTTTCCGAGGATCATCATATGTGTATGCAAGTGCTTTGAGAATTAACTGTCCCAATTTTGCCTTGTGCGCTGTAGAACCAACATAGAAACCTGATGACCGTGTTTCATCCTTCAGAAAGTCAAGGAACGAGGCATGGTGAACCCCAAGTGAATCCTCCGAGAGTACTGCAGACATGTTAAGCACAGAGTGTAGAGGACGGATAATCAATTCCACAGTGCCAGGTTCAAGACCAAGCAGCTCATTCATGTCCCCCAGCGAAAACTGTGATGGGAATTGGACAACAGCAGATAAGATTTTGCTAAGAATGCCCCAGTGGCGAGTGGGAACTCCCTGAAGAATTTGCATGTATAGCTGGTCAAGAGTCGCAAATGGTGATTCAGAATCACAAGGTATAAGATTTTGAACCACAATCTCCAGTTGTTTTGATGGCCAGGAATACTCATCATCCACAAACTTGATAACTGTTGCTGCATAGACAAAGTAGCCAGATGAGTTTTTAACCAGCTTCTTCAGGATCTCTGGTGCTGGCCAGGGGGTAGGAATGTGCTGCATAACAGTGAGATGGTCTTGATAAATGCGGCAAAATTCATCATGAAGGTAGGTGTGGACATCTTCAAATGACTGTTCAATATTGGTGGAATCAAAGTGTCCCAGAATGAACCCCTTTTCAAATGTTTCCCGGATATGCGGTTCTGGTCTGCTGGCAACAAGGATCCGAAGTGCAAGGTGATGCTGATTGGCAGTGGATCCTATCAAACATAAGATTTCATGCTGAATATTGTGCCCATCACACTCATCCAGCCCATCAATGAGGAGGGGTAAGGGTGAAACACCACGAGCCAATTTGCATGGCTCCAGGATGAGATTGTGAAGCTGCACATCCATACCTCTCCCGAGGACCGACAGATCTGTTTCTACACTCCATGAGATAGGGCCCTTGTATTCGGGCCGACAAAGAGCGAGCTGATAAGCAAGGGTCGCAAAGAGCACTTTTGCATTACCACAAGTGTTGTGGCCACGTTTGAAAAAAAAGCTACCACCAAGGAGTCCATCTTCCTGCAATCGCTGGCAGATAGTTTGCATGACAGCAGATTTCCCTGTGCCCGCAGGACCATGTAGCCAGTGGATAGGATGGTGTGGGTTAGGGTCAATTACCCAATTATAGAGGGTGTTGAGCAACTCTGTGCGTGTTTCAGGATGGCATTTCGGCTGGGGAAAACTTTCTGCAGCATCATGCAGTGCTTCCAGGGCAACTGCACGATGCAGGATATGTATTCCCGCTTCCCTGTGGTGGTTAACAGTAATGGATGGTCCACCATTGGATGGAAGTGGATTGGCCTGGAAGTAATGGGGGAGATCTCCGAAATGAGAGTAGTTGTCCGACGATTGGGGTCCGTCAACAGGAACACAATGATGCTCAGAAGACAGCGTAGACCCATTGCTGTCCATGTGTGGATGGTAACTTGGATATGAAGTCGTCCAAAAGTCGGGGGGATTTGGCCGATTGAAAGGTTGTTGATGTAAGGATGGTGGATCACCGAGATCGGATGGAGGTGACACGAGGCCAGGAGTTGAGAGAGACGTGGAAGTTAATGGCCCCATGGCAAAGGAGGAGTATGATCCTAAGGATAGGCTTCTGCCATTGGAAACAGGCAAAGGACGCCGACGAGAATAGTGATCTTAGCGGTATGAGAATAAGCAAAGTCTGAAATTTAATTTGTAACGCACCATACGGTGTCTGCCTCGCTCCTATAAAATGCCGAAAATTTCTGGCAACACCAGTAAATTGGCGACGAACGCCTTCAAGGGTCATCCCAATCTCTGGCGGTGAAGCCGGTAGCAGCCCAATGGACGCATTTTGCGGCCAACGGTCTTGCAGGAGAAGGTTCATGGTGAAGTTCTCGGAGTTGATATCGTAATTCAGAGCGGGAGCCTCCCCAGTTCCGCCACCGCCGCCCTGTCCCTGGGTGATGCCCACTCCTCCATCACCTCCTCTGCCTCCTGGAAGAAAAATCAATAATGATATGTCTTTCGTCACTAATTTGTCCCGCACCATTTATAATCTGGAAACTATTGTATGTCTGGAAGTCATTAGGCAGACGAGACATGGTTGTTACTGAGTGTTAGAGACCCGAGGGATCGTGTGAATGCTGTTTGTGTAGAAAGGACAATGGGACTATGTCGACTTGGAGGCGGACGATAAGACTGAGTACTGTGCGTGCTTCGTGAGGAACAGCAGACCGACAGCACGAGGAATCTTCGACTCCAGCGTGTCTAGGCAACTAGAATTAGCCGAGTCTAGGCAATTTTAGACGCTTCCACGGAGCTAGGCGCGCATAGCCATCGGCTAAGAGGGCTTAGAATTTGGTCATTCTAGGACCGGCTTGAACGCAGTAAGTAGTTTATTATCCCAACGTCGAAATGGCTCGGCGCCAGTTTAATCCAATCAAAATATAACTTTTCTACAAGGACGAAATTTTCACCAGCCCACTCTGGTTATGAATTTATACCTTCCTATAACGTAAATCAGTCATGAGAAATCTAAAACCGGCTGTTGAATATAGGGCGCGGGAACGAGGTCTACGCGCATCAAAATGATGTGAGTCGCGACGCGTACTATCAGACACCTTGACCGTTGCTTGATGTGCCAAGGTTATCGAGTCGCAGTGGAGTCGCACTGCGGACACTCGTGGGCGGGACTCGGTTACCCGGAGTGGGACTCGCCGCACTCCCACTCTTCTCGTATCTACTCGGCCAGAGACCGATGCGTCCTTGGGCCTTCTTTGTACTATGTACCGCGGTCCGCGGCCCACGCTCCTCTTCGTAACTTCTCCTCGGACAATAGGACTCTCTGCCCTTTCTCACGGCCCTGACATCGCACACGAATACTGTATCTATATTACTCTAGGCACACAACTGAAATGACACGACGCATGATTCACGGTACACCCAAGCGGGTACGGAATGCGCGCCCTATATCCGGCTGATGAATGTCTTCAATTTGGTCACCCTATGTCAAATAAATCTGTTGTCATGACCGGGAAGACGACCTGCATTAGTCTCCCAGAGGCAGAGTAGATAATTCCTTCAACCTTCGTGCCTCAGGATATCCTTATCTGACGGTATCCTGAGCTCGCGAAGGTTTGCGCCGGTTCTGAATACCGTCTGCCTCTGGGAGACTAACCTGCATCCGCTTTATCCCCGAGGTCTGCTATTTCGACGTGTCCTCAAGTGTTCTTGTCATTTTCTTTTGCACCGGCTGCAGTGCGTATCTTTACCAGCTATTCCCTCCGGTTTATAACCTTTCTTTCGTCGGCTATTCGTGGTGCGCGCAGCGGGATGCACACGCGAGTGTGGGCTGACTCGCAGTCACGGTCTGCTTCTTCGGTTATTCTCCCTTGTCATGGCTTGATCGATGATCTCTCGCTCACCCAGTGGCCGGGCGACCCAGCGCCGATGCCGATGCCACCTGCGTCCCCATTCTATATTATAGGGGACACCAGCGTCAGAGGACGCTAAGTTGTTTTACTGAGTCCCGTTGAAGTGGAGCGAATGCTGAGTCCACCCTTTTGTATTCAGCTTATTACACTGCCAGTAAATTGCGAGACCAATCCACTTTTCTGCCCATGCTCTTCCACCTCACACTCATTGCTGTTTTGGTAGCACTGGCTTTGGACCCGAGTGCCAAAGCCTCTTTTGCCGGGTCCCCTCAACGCCCCAATGTCAAAGATGCAAATAATCTGCCTTTCACGAACGCAAAGCGCTTGGCATTAAGACTTTCTCTACTTCCCCCTCGCCGTGGTATGTACTCCTCGAGCCGGAAAGGCCAAAACCTGAGGGCTCATAAAATTGTAACCTACTCCGCGTGGCACAGCTGCTTCTTCGGTGTCGATATCGATACTGCCGCCGGTCGTGTATGCTTCCCCACAGTTGATTCTTTATTTACAGATCCTGATTTCCAGCAGCCATACATGCAACATCCCAGGACACTTCCACCGGCCTGGGGGCTATATCAGTCCCACATTGACCGACGGTTCTAGATATGCGCCCGTCCAACCTTCTCAGCCTCAGCCACCTCGCATACCCAGCTTACGCTACAAGCCGTCAATGGCGACCCGGATTTACCCATCCTCGCCGCGTGTGAGTAATCGAACTATATTTTCGCCTCCACCTGCTCACCGAGCACGATCGGCGGGCAGTCCCAGCAGTACCGACCTCGGGCCTGATCGCGCTGGGTGAGTTATCTCTGTACTTACCTGTTCCGCTGCCCTAGGATTTATCAGGCCTCCGTAGTATAGCTAGGGATCGTCACCGTACCCGTCCAGGACGGTTGGGCGGGCGGACGGACGGACAACCGTCCCGTCCCGTCCTTGGATCGAACCTCGCTCGAGCTCACCGTCCCGTCGACGGACGGCAGGGAGGACAGCCGTCCCGTCCATCAGAAGACGGATGGACGGACGGATGTTGGGTGAAGTAGTACTTAATTTTGCGCGGTCAGTCACTCATAGCCTGTCTTAGTGAACGGATATAGTCCCGAGTTATTTTGACACCCTTTGATGAAGTACCTGAGGGAATTAATGCTTGGACAAGTGGGATCGCCAAGCATGTGTTTGTCAAGTGTTCGCTTCTGTTTCTTGGCACAGCAGAATACACACTAGGTGATTTCTCTTGACACCCTTGGCACCCTAATCTAAATGGACATGCGAACAACATTGATGCGCTGCTGAACACTGCGCACACGGCGCAACGCCCGCTGCACGTAAAGCAAGTTACCATTCTGGGATGTTCAAGGTGATGACATCATAGCTCAACGAGTTGAGAAGTGACCAAGGGGTACAATTGACCGAGCTTTGACCTGAATTTCATGCCAGGTAAGTAAACGCCACATTCAATGCCTACGGGCTTGAGCCCTGAGCTTACCTGCTGACTGACCGTCCGTCCACCGTCGACGGCCGTCCCGTCCACCGTCCCGTCCCGTCGAGCATCGCGAGAGAGGCTGCTCCACCGTACCGTCGACGGACGGGCCACTCGATGGCCGGCTTTGGTGCCGTCCGTCGGCCGGGACGGACGGTGACGATCCCTAAGTATAGCACGTCTTATTGCGCTCGCACCGCCTGAGCCTAGCGTCAGTCGGCGCGGGGGGATAATAGCGCCAGCATACTCCCATTCAGAGACGGCCATCTGGTCTTATGACCTTGTGTCCCAGGCCCTAACGGCCCAGTGGACCAACTCTGATGGATCTACGCCGCAGACCCTCATCTATTACGACGCTTCCGGTACGTCTCATTCTATCCCATCGACCGCAAGAGGAGTTCACATCTGACTGACGACAATGCGCCAAACTCCCTCAGCCCCCTTGTTTTTCCTCAGCGGACAAACCGGCTTGGATGGGCCGAACCAGCTCGTTGTAGGCCCCGGGAAGCTCACCTAAAGGTAACTCCGAAGTTGGGGGATTTCAGGCGAAAATTTTTGCGATTTTTTACTCCGGATTTAGGGGATTTGAGGGCAAATTTTCGAAAATCCACTCCGAGTTAGGGGATTTCAGGCTTGGTCAGGTTCAAATTATTCTCACTTGGGTTATTGTGCGGTCCCATCCATGACAATATCGCTTCAACGTATTCGGAGAGAAATTTACGCGACTAGACTGTTTAGAGGCCAAAATCAAGCTCCCGGTCGAAAATTAACGAAAAATCCACCCAAATTACGCTATTTGGTCATATTACATGCTAAAATCCTTCTCCGACTTGGGGGATTTGAGGCTCGTTGACCCCAAAAACTTAGGGGATTTGAGGCCACTTTTGCCGACTTTTGCCGGAGTTACCTTGGGCTAGCTTCCCGGGGCCTCTCGTTGTAAGTCACAATCCATCTCTACAGTTGCAGAAAAATCAGTGTTGACTCTTAATCTGTGTAGACGTTCAAGTGCCTCTGAGGTCGCTGTGTTCACCGCGCACATGCATACCCACATTCGAATGTCTTTAATTCATTTATAGCTCGGAGGACGAGCACGGAACCGCATGCGGGATTCTTTGTGTGGTGTCACATTTACTTATTGTGCGTAGAATTCAATTTCAATCTCGCGCTGGTTAATTTACGGGACAAATATTCAAATCGCGATTTTTGACAATGGCTGGCACTTGTCCCCGAGGCGACCAGTATATCGCAAACCGACAAATGTCCTCCGTTAACCAGCCCTTCCCCCGAGCAGTCCGTTCTGAGCAGAATCTTACTTACGTGCTGCGAGTTGGTAGCCGGAACCTATCCGTGACAGCGAGACAGCTGCAGACTGCAGTCAATTCAGCATGGCCCAGAATAGTACTATTCTCAGGCTCAGGCCAATCAACGACAGTTGCTCTCATCTACTGATGACGCTTCCTTCGGTAAAACGGACTTACAATAGCGCATATAAAGCGTCGCAAACGTCGCCACGCGCTATCCAAATCTTATGTCTCTCCCTCCGCGAACCGCCGTCCTGATCGTTGGCGCCGGACCTTCTGGGTTGGCTGCGGCTCTGTCTTTGAATCACCAGGGAGTCAATGATATCGTCATCGTCGATGCTATTCTAGCAGGCGAAAATTCGTCCAGAGCTATGGTCATTCAAGCAGCAACGCTCGAGGTGCCATGCCGCATTTCTAATCCGCTTCTAGGTTTCTGAGACGAGAATAGGCTCTCAATAGCGTGGGATGCCTGGACAAGCTATTGCCCATCGGCGAGAAAGCACAGGCGCTCGTCATGAATCATGGATCCTCATATCTTATCTCCACCGACTTCTCTCTCCTGGCCCCGTACACTAAATTCCCCTTTGGCTTGGTCCTTCCCCAGACCGCTACCGAGGCCGTGATGCTCGAGAAACTCGATCACCTTGGAATCAAAGTCTGGCGACCATTCAAGGTCGTTTCTCTGTTGCCTTCGCAAGACACAGAGGAACAGATGTTTGATGTGCGCTTTGAATCCGGTGAGATTGTCAAGGCAAAATACGTGATTGGGGCGGATGGGGCCAATTCTGTGGTGCGTCTATTGCAATCCACTGATCCTTGTTTTTTGTCTGAAGCACAAAAGGTTCGTCATGAAGCAGGGATCGCGTTCAAGGACCCGAACGGTGACGAGAAGCACGATTATGGGAATCTTTCCCAGATTATCCTCGGCGACGTGTCATTGACCTCTCCGCCCCAGCTTGCCGCGCGCTTTTCCATCACTTCGTACGACGGGAACTTCACCCTTATGGCACCGTTCCCAGCCAGCACTTCCCCAGACACGTCCCGCACTGTCTACCGCTTCGCATCCAGTGTTCCGGCTGAGGATGGGACGGCCCCGCACGCACCGAGCATTGAGTACCTTCAATCGCTCATGGACCGCTGTGGCCCTCACTCGCTTTCGTCCGATCCCGCGATTAACCCACACCCGACGCGCATTGAGAAGGTATACTGGTCATCACGCTACCGCACACGCTCCGCCGTTGCCGAACGATACTTTACCCATAAACTCGACGGGGGCGTCATCCTCCTCATCGGCGACGCCGCGCACATCCACTCCCCGATCGGCGGGCAGGGCATGTCTCTCGGGATCCGCGACGCCATCAGCCTCGGCCCTGTGCTGAAGGCGCACATCGGATCTACCGCCGAAGGCGCCGCGTCCAATAAACTGTTTGAAGATTGGGCAGCGAGCCGGCGCAAGCGCGCTGTGTCTGTTGTTGCTCTGACGAAACAGGCGATGGGAATTATCAACGCCCAACGAAAAATGTGGGCCCCGCTTGTGTGGTCTGCATACGCCGTGTTGCGGTTCGTGGGGCGGTTCACATTTTTCAAGCGGATGCTTGCGTACAGGCTTAGTGGGCTGGCGGAGATATGAGACGAAATTTCACGAGGGTTGCCGGAGACGAAACTTTATGAAAGTGTTATGATTTCTCGCAGCACTGTACCATCAATGAAAATTCAGCAATAAATAATGGCAAAGGAAGAGCGTGCTGTGCGTTGTGCTGAGACTGCGAGATAGAGACTGTGACGGTTCATCGTGAAAACTCGCTTGCTGACCTTCTCAAAACACTGTCAGAGCCGCACTGCACGGATCACTCCGCGAGAGAAAGATCACGCATCAGTTTGGTCTTCCTTGAGCCTTCATTTCCTTCCTCTACTACCGCGGAGAGCAATGTCATGCGCACCTAGCAGCTTGCATGTACTTTCGTCGAGCCTGCTACCGCTCAGGGATCCAAGTTTCGAGCGCGGTGAAGAAGAAATAAGTTCTTTGCTAGTAGACAGCAAGGCGGGTCGGAAGTCCGGTGAATGGGGAAATAGAATATGGGCGAAAGGGTCCCAGAATGTCACGGAGGGGTAGAATAGAAATCAGGTGAGGAATGTGGAAACCGCCGTGTGGGCGTGGAGTACGAGTGTGGCAACGACCGACGCACCCGACGGTTGGGTGTGTCGATTGCCTTTGTGTTCTTTGTTGTGTTGACGCATCGACCCCTCGGGTGCGTCGTTCTTTGTCTTTGGCGGCGGTGTGAAGAGGGGCTCCGGGGCCAGTATGGTTGGGATGGTTGAGATTACTTGACTGGGATTTGAAAATGGAGGGACTCGCTGCCTGATCCGAAATTTATACGAAATCTATTGCCGTCAGCATACTCGGATGCGGGACGTTTCCTGTGCGTCGTTTCGTCCTCTTGCTTCGAGTTTCAACGTGTCGTTGCGACAAATACAATTAGTCAAGTAAACGCTCGCCTCATCTTTGAGCTTCTTCCTGGCTTTGCTGATTTCATTTCCTTGAAGTAGTACTTGATGTACTTCATGCTCAATTGAAGCCGTCTGGCGCCGGGCTCTTCATCGTTAAATTTGCAGAAAGTTGTCTTGAGCTGCCAATTGAACAAGGAACTCAGTTTGGTCATGGTGCACAACAGGGTCGCGGAAACCAGATATCCTCAGTCCAACTCACCTCTTGCTTGATGTTGTCCATCGTCCTGAGGAGTTTGATTCACCACAGTCATAGACAGGTCAAGGTGCTTCTGTATTGTTCAATCTAGTTTAGGCACAATGTTCAACTGGACCTAGTAAACTGCTGTAAGACGTTTACAGAATATGATGCCCATTTGTTTCCGTGTCTGCTGGTGTCTGTGTCATGTCGTTGAAATTCGAGAAGAATGTTCCCCAGTCATCAACCCTACCCAGAACAAGATCAAACGATGGAAAAGGAAACTGGAACAGGACGACGCACTGCAGGCTCATGGGTGCGCTCCACATCGCAATTGTCTCCCTATCGATCATGTCTCCTAGTTCGGAGGTCGCCTGCACTGGGTCTTTGTACATGTCCGCGAGTGTATTATCAGCCAGGAACCACGTATCTGGCACGGGCGACGGGGCGAATGTGCTCGCCTCCATCATGTATTCGGTTCCCGGGCTACGGCTGTCCATCCCTGAAGGCGTTACCGGCGCGCGCTGGGCGCTGAATTGAGCCTGGATACAACGGTCAAGTACAGAGCCAGCAGTGGTAAGATCAGCATGGTTGTTCTGCTGGCGATGTTCGTATTCCGTCCCGATTGTTGCATTATAATTTGAGAGGGAATGTCTCAGCGTCAGCTGCCCAACGGAGGCCAGTTCTGCTAGGATATCCCTGCGACACATGAGCGTTGTCCTCAAGCACAGATGTGGAAAACCTACCACATCCAATTTGCCATCTAGGCCTAAAGTGAGATTCTAAATTGACATATATCAGAGTGCTCACCGGCCTTCACACAGGCGCACGGCCTCCATACACTTGTACACATTTGCGATTTCGCGTCTCGGGTCAGGCACCAGTCCCGATCGCTTCCCACTCCACACATTCAGCAACAGCACGATCCCCGAAATAAACACCGACGGCTACAAAAGTAAGGATGCGTTTTAGCTACTGTACGGCCACTCAATCGTCCATGGTCCTTACCAAATGGGCAATAACCGGAACATTCCCAGTGCGTTGCCTCTGGACATCCACCATGTTGGCACATGCTCTTGCGGCACTCGTACAGATTGCCAGTGATGGCAACGCCTGCCCAATGAATTGAGACAATTGCCAAATGGAGAGAAAGCACGAACCATTGGCGTAGACCCGCCAAGCATAGGAATGAAAGGGCGATGGATGAGAATCTGGAGGCTGTGGTACCAGCAATGCAACGCGACGGACTGAGCGAAAAAAACTGGGTCTTTACGCGTGGGGTCCCAGCGCACTGCTCCTGTGTCAGTAGCGCGAATAGAATGAATTGAAGTTTACGCACAATGATCAGGGATCTGTTCGTGCCTTTATGAAACGGGAAACGAGTCAGCATTGTTAAACCGTCCGGTGAAAGGTATTTCGTGCCAGTTGTTCAACGCAGAATCCAGCTCCGGTACGGCATGCTCCTCCCAGCGGTCGTACACTGGAAACAACCAGCGCACTTTGTTGATGGAATACTAACCGTGCATATTATCTTTACCTATACCAATCTCATCACTGTGAAAGAACTCACTAAGGTCTTGAGACTGTATGCGAGGATGTGATTGAGGTGTATGAGCCGGTTGAAGGCCGCAATTACGGAAGGTTTCCCGGCCGGCTGCTGGAAAGGGTGTGTCGGGTGATCCCAATATTCATCGTCCACCTGCAATGGCAGGTCCAGGTCGAAACTGGAGGATAATGCCAGTCAGTATCAGTGTGATCAATCTGAAGACTCGAAATGGAGAGGTTGGACGCCACCATGTATTGTAGTGAGCGAAAGGGGCCCACTCACTCCTCGTACTGAAGCGCACATGGCCGGCCAACCCCGGCACTTAAAGTTCGATCCTGACACACAAGAACCCAGAACGCTCGCTTGTACAGCTCGGACTCGACAGTGGGTACCTCAATTCGCGCTTTGCGCCGGTGAGCACCTATATCCTGCGTATTTATAAACTTCATATCCGCGTCGTAGAATTACAACGGACACTCACCTGCGCGAGCCGCAGCCCAACGCCAACGAGGGTCCAGCACCCCTGCGGCCCAGCGGATCCTGACAGGAATTGCACCGCGAGCTGATTGTGAATGGGTTAGCAGCGGTAGAGGCGAAAATAAGTACCCGACGAATGAATACGTTTGGACGTTCATAAGGAAATTAAATAGACGACAAAAGAGACACCTACACAATAATACTGCAAGTCATATAACTTTGCCCCGCCCTATAGAGATCCCAGGGTCTGAGACCTACCCCCGGAACAGCCAGAAGTCAGGCCAGGGATCGACAGGTAGGTGGGTCGCTACACACCTGGTCGAACCACTCCCAACCACATGTGATGCCCTTCTCGGCGACCTCGGGGTCCGTGCTCCATCTAGAACCAATCGCGCACACAAGCAAGACTGTCGTTCCAAAGCCGTCATTCCTATGTAATCATGTATTTCAACAAATGATCCGCATGCATCCAAGAAACGGAAGGCTGAACCACAAACCTCAAATGAAGCCCCTCTGCTATGCCCCGCTCAAATGTTGGTCGGTGTAGTAGTGGTAAGTATATGTTTTGATGAACGAAATAGAGGTCAATGAGCTGGTTCATCAAAATGTCGGACGGGAATTTGAATGGGCATGTGCTGCGTGCACCGCTCGTGCGGCGGCGCGTATGATTCCCCCACTATCGAATAGTGGGTCAGAGGCTCGATTTGGCAAATATGGTGACCTACTGGTCTCGGCGTCCAATATTGACACCGCCGCGAAGTCCACGCTCCTACGTCAGTAATGTCCCCTCTAATCTGGCCATTTAGTGACTGGCTGAGTGCCTCTTCGCGCTTGACATCCGCCCTCATCTCAATGGCGGCATTTATGAGGACGGCTCCAGAACTCTTTCCTACGAAGGGGTGCGAGTGTGGAGGGTCGAGGGAGATGTTCTGAAACTGCCGAAAGTATTAAGGTGCAGTCACCGGGGAGTGCATGCAAGCCCACCTTTTCCGCAAGCTCTAGGTGCAGCAAGTCGTCGGCATGCGGCGGCGGTGGCGGCGCGGCGATGGCACGCAGCGTGTTACGCATTGCAGCGAGAGAGACATTCAATAAATCAACCTGTTTCCGACCCGCCGACGTTTTCCTCAACAGTTTCGGTAGAGGAGTTCAAAGAATGTTTTGGAGTAGTGTTGGAGGTACTGGCGAAGTGGATATTTGCCAGCTCATTGCGCAGCTGACGCACCAGTGCCTCCGAGTGATCTAGTCGCGCCTCGAGGGAATCAACGTAGCTGCCGCCTGTGAGCCGGACGAAGATGCCGAGTCCAGATAACACACCTTTGCGGGGTGTATTTCTGTTCATCGGGAATTTAGCATCGAGGTGGACAAACAAGATAACCAGTCACCACCGGAGTTTCGACGTATGTGCAGTCGATTTCCGCGTTGAGGCAACTTGTACATTTATTTCCCGCCATCTGCGCTCCATCGCCTACCAGAAATCCAAAATTTAGCAGAAAGTCGGGATCAGAGGAGAGACTCACATCGAACTGCAAGGGAATGTGACGTCAGTAAGAAAATTAAAAGAGCAGGAGCGCAAGCAGTAAATTGCACCAGCATACTTTTCCTGCGTCGACAAAAATCGCACGCCCTCCCAACGCGGCGCCTCTTCCGGTCCGATTCTTGCTCGTAGTCATCGTCCGACGACATCTGCCCTTCAATCGGAATCCGAGATGCGAAACAAGCCAGGCCTAGATTCAGAAGCCTCGAATGGCCAGTATCGATACCAGTGAGTGATATTGGGGAACGCGTAAGATGTCCAGTTACCAGCAAGCAGTGGAAAACGGACGAGGTTGAAGTAAGAAGCAAGATGCCGCACGGCCACAATGCGCAGCGGCATGAGTCAGACTCCGAACCTGTCAGAGGTCATGGATTACATGACGCAAAGGTTGGAAATTTATTCCCACATATTGAGAAGTTAGAACGTTCAACCTACAGGTTTCCCCGTTTGCCTGTGGAACGCCCGCAGCGCCGGCGACTCTTATTGAACCCTCCATTGACCACTCAAATCCCTGCAACTCTTTTTGGTTAAGAAATTCGACTGCGTGGTCGTCGAAGCGGGGAGGAAAGTTGGATCCCAAGTCAGTGTCTGGAACAAGATAACACTGGCAAAGTTCTGAGAACTTAAGCTACTAGATATTTGTCGACGACGTCGCCATTAGCAGGATTATCATTCGAGTGGGAAGTCAGTGGGAGTCTGCGCGTGGCGACGAAGCTTGTGAGGAGGACCACGTGCTGGTACGAGATAGAATCCTTCGGGTATCTCCGCCCTCAATAAGCAGGACCAGAGAGCGAGCGAGATGGCGGAGGGGTGGCATACACGAGACCGCAGTGGAGCCGCGTTACAACCAAGAAACTTATGTAGTTCTACGCTCCTCTAATCCGACGCAGTTGCTACTCCGGAACGCCCCATCAAGTCGAGCGCACGAGGCTCTGCGGGATGTGAACCGCAGGGATAGAAGATATACGGGCAGCCGCAGCCACTCGCCGCAGTGTGGACCGTGTGCGGCCTGCGGAGGGGCTTCGGGGTCTGGCGGACGGGGTGGACGGGGGCGGCAGGCGCCATGGGTTCCTCGTCTATACGGGGGTCGGTGTCAGCACCAGTAAACTCAAATTCGCGTTTTAGACGCACCGGCGGATTTATGCTATGAAACCGCGCTTGTGAGCATTGTGATCTGTGGTGCTATCGAACACTTACCACTCGCGCCCTCAGCGCCATCGTCGCGTCGCCCAATGCTGCGACGATCTCCTCGATCTCGCCCGCATACGCATTTCGCCAGACAAGAAAGCGAGGAATTAACGCTAACTTCCCGTTCGAAGCTCCACCAAAGTGGCATTTTAAACCCGCATATATTGCCTCCGCGAAGAAGATGCAGCATCTGTTGTCCAACGAATACGTCGGATTTCGGGTGCGCACGAGCCGCGTCAAGGCTAGAACATCGAAAAATGTGGGCGAGGGGGAACCAGGAAACACCATGTGTTGGTACACATAATATTTTGCGGAGACGAGGAAGGAGACATAATCTCGCGAAGTCGCTGGAGCCGCAAACGGCGTCACTCTGTCGTCGGCGGGGCCAACCAAGGACGCCGAGGACGGGGACGAGGACCCCAACGAGCATGTACCAGCCCCTCCTGGGCCCCATCTCTGCAGCAGCAGTATCTTCTTCCCGGGCGTCCTAGTGCGAAACTCGCAAACTAGGAAGGCGTGGCCTAGCCCGAGCGTCGCCGTGCACCGATAGTAGGTGTTTTTGTCCAGGACGGGATCTGAGGTTGGCCTCCAGATGCGAATAAGGCCGATATACTTGTCCAGAGGCAGCGATCCGCTAATCTCCTCAGGGAAGAAAGCCGTCGGTAGGTCTGGCTGGTGGGCCATGGTTTGCTCGATGTCGTCGGAGAGGAAGTTGCAGTGAACACGCACTGGGTCTCTGGCGCGTGGTGTGGCTGACGACTCGTGATGGACATTAAAGAAGCACTCCTTCAACCACACGCGACTCAAATCGAGTGATTTTAGCCCAAGGCAAGAGGGAAGCCAGGTCTGGTTCAACCAACAAATCGAAGCACGCCGCGATTTTTCCATATTGGGGTCCTAGGACTAATTGCGACACGATGAGCATGTTCGTAGCATGTTCAATGAGCGGCAGTCACCAGTATACGCGGACGAGTTTTCTCAACAAACTGGTCTGGTTTAATGTTTCAGTCCGAAAAGGCAGTGGTGATATGAAGACGTAGTTATCACCGCTCGCTGACCGCTCGTGACGCCGCAATCGCGCTGTCTTGTATCATTCATCCCGCTTGTAATAGTCTCGTCCTATGTTAGAAAGAGATTATGTATAAGCCCCGAGTCGGACCTCGCTGAAATTGTACATCGCAATCGGAGTAGCTGCTCTTCCTGTCGCTTTGGTTCAGAACTATGGAAACCCGGAGCACTACGCTGATAAGCGCGGTTGCCGGTGATGTGATGACTGATGGCCTGTCGAGCCGGTTGATCAGGACCCCGGAACAGAGGTAAGTAAGATCGTTTGGGCGAAAAGAATGAACTATGAAAAGGGGCGGCATAAATCATGGGCATGTTCATGGTGCATACATCATAGGATATATATGTAATCAGACACAATAGATGACTCTAATTCGGTGTCATGGCCGGGAGTTTGAACCATTTGCAGTATGTGTTGCAAATATGCTGCTCGGGGAACTTCTCAAAGATGTTGCCGACATTACCAGCACCAAAAATATCCCTTCCATCCGCAATTTTTCTGCCCGGTATGTTCAGAAACAGCAGGCGGAAATAGAGAGAAAACTATATGGGGATGTCATGATTTGAGGATCGGTAAGAAGACTTGCAGACCCTGATCAAAGGCAGTGAGTAAGCAGTTTATACCACTTGCAATTTAGACATACCTTGCAGGTCAGACAGAAATACAGTACCATCGGTTTTGAAGTACTGCACATGCTGCGTAAAGCAAAGGAATTCGGCAATCTCGTAAAGTGGATCATCGAGATCAAGAAGTGGATTAGCATCACCATTGTGAACAAATTTACGAAGCCTTCTGAGCTCTCGTTGATGAGCTCCTCGACAAGATATGCCCTCCTAATCGAAGTCGTGTTGCTGATGTTGGTGCCTATGGCTTGGTCGTGCGAGACAGCAACACCAGCATGCACGAAGCGCAATTGCGGTATCTCGAATGGGGGATCCGCCGAGGATTTGGAAAGGAAGCGATGGATAAAGGAGTAGGTGAACTTCATCAGGGATGCTGCCCAGTATAACAAGTTGGCCTCCTGCACGGTTCGAGCATACTCGTCTGCAGGCACAAATCGGACAACAGCCCGGTTGCTGCTGGTGCCGGTATTCTTGGGGCTGCGGTACATTCGTTTCACCGCAACAAGCTGATTCAGAGTTGTTCCGAGTCCCTGCTCAGGCAGGTGGATCAAACTCAGATGACCGGTATGGGCTGTTTTGAACGTCCCCATTCCAATGTCCGTGGTGAACTCAACCACAATGGAGCCCTGCAAGACATTGGCGGGATGACAGGCAAAGAACTGGGTGCCGGGAACCTCTTCAGAGCCCAGGAGCTCCTGGAGTAGGCACTGATGAAGTGGATAAAATTCAATACGCTCCGACGTGTGCATATCTACAAGGTTATTTTGAGACTTTCCCGAATTTTAGTAGCGGCTTACTGTGTGCTCGAGAAATATCCGTGGCTCCGTTGACTGCCAGGACTTTCCTAAGTCGCGTACGATCCGGAGAGATGTACACAGACTCGGACCGACCACGCTTTCTAGATGGTGGAGTTTGGGGCCGATCCAACAAGACTTGCTTGATCACTGTCAATAACATCTCACTTCAAGAGCAGAACTGTGCCCACATCCATTTGCCTTCTATCTGTGGTACCCCGCTCATGGGTCTGCTGGCAGAGTGCAACATCCTACAATATTTAGAGTCTTGGTTGAACCGAGATTGAATGCTCACAATTTGGGCTGAAGATGATGTGCTGATCGTGTCTTCACTTCTGGCATGTCCCTATACAGTTTCAATGCGCTGAAAGGGAATAAAGATGAACTACTCACTGTCCAAATTGAGGTAGACAAGCACCCGGTTGGATTCTTCGCTCCATCTTAATAATTGATAGCATGATAAAGTGCTTAAAACGAACCTCATCCAACTGAATAACACCATTAATTAGTGCTGTTGGATTAGACAAAAAATAAAGCTCACATCGATTGAAGCATGGTATGCGAGGTACTCTTCCCACTGCCCTGCACTCAGAACAAGCGTGACAGCAAATGATGTCTTGGGACGTTTAAAGATGCGGCCTTTGTCCTTGGATTTGCTTGAGGAAGTGACGAGGCACCGTTCATAGAACCAAGGAGTGTTTGGGCTCTCGTCGGCAAGGTTAATCCAGCGTACAACATCTCGGATCACGGGGCGACTCCTTCCAAAGTCGAACCCATGGGTTGCCTTGGAGAGCTTTGGTTGCATCGTGTTCAAAACAAGGTCTATAAGGTAAGAAGGAGTAGAACTGGCCGGAATTTCTTTGCCTTCGGTGAGATTCTTGAATGGATAAATGAGTAATTCTTCTGACCACACTATGTCACAAACCTCAACAACAATGCCTTTAGTTTTCCCGGGAACATCACGAAGAACTTGCATGATAATCCCAATTGTTTCGGCCGGGTTACCCTGATATGCACGCTGTGCCCATGCTGCACGATGCACATTGTACTGAGAGTGAGCATCAGAATATCCATTTGCATGTCTGTATCCCGGGGGCTCGTTCCACTGAGATCCGGGCATCGGATACGAGGTATAACCAGACCATGAGCTGGGAATGGCAACCCGTGGATATCCTGAGGCCGATATGAATATAGGTTCCGTAGAAAATGATACCATTCGTACCAGGGACAGGTGGTGGGGGGCATTAGGCTGTGGTTGAACTGGGACAATCCTGTTTATCACAATCAGAGTGGATATAACATCAATAAAGGCGAGAGGACCTTGAGGCGATGGTGGATGCATGACTGCAGTCACTCGACGTGCCGATTCCGGTGCATCTAAATGCAAAGGTTCAGTGTATTTCATTTACGAAGATAAAATCGCTTCACCTTTTTTTCGGGCATCAATGACTTGTCTGCAAATGTTCTCCACATCCTGCTCATTGGCCGGGTCTTGAGACTTGGTGGGTCGTCCTGTAATTAGTTTAGCTCAGCGGCTGAAATCATGGGATTGAAACTTTCGAATTGTCAATGGCGCAGCGAGATAGTGAGCACGACAGTCACGGCAGACGGTCTTGCTTTTTCCGTTGACATTTTGATTTCTGATGTTGAATCGGGGGTCATTTGGTTGAATCTGGCGACCACACTCTTGACGTTGACAAACAATGGCCTGGGTCGCCGCTTGGTCCTCGGTGAATACAGCGAAGATCTCCTCAGCCATGGGTGTAAGAGCCGGTGTGAGTGACAGAAAAATGGGTTTGAAAGACCAAGCTTTATAGCGATCTGAAGGAGTCCAAGCTACATTACCGAAATGAAAATTGATTGTGCATTGCCTTGGTGCTCCATGACACAGCTATTGGGCAGTGAAACACAATTGAAGTTCCGGATTCCACATCAATTCACCATCTGGTCACAGCGATCGGGCAAAGACCCGGGACCGGACGGTGCAAATAACCAACCGTGGGATGACACAGCAGGATATCCTGCTTCATGCTAGGTGCCGGTATAAGTGCTCGGACATGGGGAGGGGTTAGTATTGAACCATGGGAATCTACAGTTGGAAGAAGCGACCCACAAAACAATCAAGCCATTTTAGTCACTGCCTTGGTGTGTAGGATACAACTGGCAATTTCGAAGAGGCAATGCGGCATTGCGGTTGTGCGCAGTAAGTTT